>CATIXQ010000019.1:3332439-3372464 GCA_949711755.1 Leptidea juvernica
ACAGTTTCCTAGCTTTAGTTGCTCCGAAACCGGGACAGTCTGCTAGTATTTTCTCTGTTGCTTTAATTATATTTTCCAATGTACCGAATCTTGTTATTAACGTCATTGCATCTGTTTTGTTAACTGGCTTAATCGATGTTAGCGCGTTTACAATCTGAAAACATAAGAATTACATAATTATACAAAGGCCTAATAATTATGCCATTCCCGCATAAATACAAAATTTATATTTGACTTACAAAAAAGTTTTTGTACTTTTATCTTCTATAACTAATACTGCCATAGATTAGTAGAACATTTCTTAGTCAAATTGAAGGAATGGTCAGGTCAACTCTAAGGCTTAGGCCACACTACGGTTTTGTCCCGAGAGCGGTTAACCGCTCTAACAGCGAAACCGGTCGAGACGCGCGCACACACCATAATTGTAAAACGCGAAACCATCCGCGATTTTCACAGTTTGAAGATACATTTAATAAGAAAAAGGAAATAGATATGAAATGTTGCTTTAACTCATTGTCTGCTAATCTCAGAAAACCAATATAAAATAAAAGTAAAAGCAACAAAAGCCAACATCACGCGGTGTTCCCAAGCGGTCACCCATCTAAGTACTGACCGCGCCCGACGTTGCTTAACTTCGGTGATCGGACGAGAACCGGTGTATTCAACGTGGTATGGACGTTGGCGATAGCACCTTCGAATATAATCAACCAATAATATTAAGCAAATATTGGGTCCATCCACTAACTAGCCGTACATTTGAGGTCTCTTTCATAAGAAATATAAAATTTTGAAGAGATACCCCAATAAATTTTTCAATTACTATAGGATATCAGTAGCCAGCTTGGACAAAAATTCTCACAATGTGCGACCATTCAATCATACATCGCCTACGGTTAACGAATAGTGCGTGTCTACTCAATAAGTTCTATGAATTACAAATTTTGCGGCGGTTTTTTTCGCGACAATTTTGTAACATTTCACGGTTTTAAAACCAGTAGCGGGAAAAAATCGCAAGAACGGCCGCTCTTATTCGTTTGCTAGTTTCATAAACTCGCATGGTTAAAATGCGCTGCGGTTTTACCGTAGTGCGACCTAGGCCTTACTGTAGGCTAAAAAAGATGCGAACAAGATATGAAAAGTACAATTTGAGGGTTGTCCACTAAAGCAATGATGTTCAAAACATAAAAAGTCACACTATTAATCACCTTTAGGTGAGGATCATTCTCAATTTTCTCCATAATCGTGTCGGGTGGTTTGTTTTCATAAATCTTATAATTCTCAATAATCTTGGCAGCTTCCTCAGGGCTCCAGGCAAGCATGAGAGTCATGTCAGTGAGGAGACAGATCCTCGTAAGATTCTTCAAGGCGGCATGAGGATCTTTCAAATCTATCTGGAATTTTTGATTAACTCTTTAATTTATCAGGCACAATAGGAGTGTAAATTTTTATTTTTTTATGACAATAAGGGATGTGACGAGCAGGACGTTCAGTTGATAGTAATTGATACGCCCTGCCCATTACAATGCAGTGCCGCTCAGGATTCTAGAAAAAAAAAAACAAAAATTCTGACCGGCACAACAATTGCGCTCGTCACCTTGAGACATAAGATAATGCCTAGACATAACTGCTTCACGGCAGAAGAAGGCGCCGTTGTGGTACTATCTAGCCAGCATGTTGTGCAAATGTCCCACTCAAAAGCGCTTAGTTTACAATTAGTTTGTAAAGCGCTGCATCCAATATACGAATCGTCTATAATAGTTATTTATGCAACTGATGTGTAATAAGGGGTATTAAAACACGAAGGTGGATTTATCTCACGAGGCGAAGCCGAGTGTGATAATAGTATCACATGAGTGTTTTAATACCTAATTATCAACAGCTGCATACAAGACTTTCTCTACACCCAGAATATGAATACTCTAAAACATTCTGAAACAGCTTACTCCTAACATTAAAACAGCCAGTCCTAGTAGTAACCTAATATCATCCATCACTGATTATAAACAAATAAACTAAGTATTAAGAAAGAATTATTTATTTTTGTAGTAATTTACATTTTGTATAGTGCAATAATTAAAATTATCATGAATATTATGTTGTTTTGCAGCGTTTAAAATGAATCGCTCATTTTTTGTAAATAAAACAATAAAAATATCGAAGAAAAATGGCGGGGATTCGAATAACCTACTCTTTTTTGACGACGTTCTGGTAGTGTGGAAGGCGCGTAAAGGAAAATGTTCTTTTTTTGAAATTCATACAGATACCACGCATCGAGCAATAAGAATGTGGCTGTCCGTTAAAACTCTTTGAGCGTGAAGGGATTGGAAAAAAATAGGAGTGTCGTTATGAAATTCAGTACAACATTACAACACTCGTTTGGATGATGTAATGGTTATTAGAACACTGGGTGTTTTAATGTTGGCAATAAGCTAACTGTTTCAGAATCTTTAATAGAGGATTTAAGGCATGGGTGTAGATAAATAATATTAAATATTTCATAAAAAGTAATAAAGAATAATCTGTATAGATATAAATTATCGTACATTGGATGCATCAACCTTTAGAGCTAGAATTCATTGTTTGTGTAAGGATGCTTCGTGAACATGATGGTCGTGATTAATGTCATGATTAGTAATTGCATCCAATAAATCCAAATACAACAAAGACTTGAAAATTTATTGAAGTAGGCGTGACTTTGCGGAAATCCATAATTATACAAATGATTTAAGTTTCTCAGACTCAGACTTAGAGTCTCGTGCTGAGGATGCCTCATGTAGAGGCGAAACACGTGTCGAATTGTTTAAAAAGAAATATTGGCGGAATTAACACTAAAGAAAACTTAAATCATTTGTACAAAGACTTGAACCCAGGCTATTTTTAAAATAGTTGTACAATAACTATGAATTTGCAGAAAAATAGTCATTGAAAACCTATGCTATGCTTACCTGAAGAAGAAGAACTCTCAAATCATATTTCTTTCCTAATTCCTTGAGTCTGTTATTTATATAATCAGGGTTCAAGTTGTGATATCGTACTGAGAGAAAGAGGATACATATTGTTTTTCCAATTTCATAATCGGGTACAATATCATCAAACTCCCAAGGAACACTGACAATGAATTTCAACAGAGGATTGCCACGCTGTAATAAAATATAAATATTTTTTTTTATTAATTATAACTCAATTTTTTTATAAATATTAGGGATGGGCCGAATTTCGTTATACATTCGGTTTAACCAAGCTTCGGCCGAATGCCGAAGTTCTGTTCGTTACAAGAAAACATTAAACAAAATATCTGCACCTTTTTTATCTATACATATAAATAAAATTGGAGTGTCTTTTTGTAATATTGAAATAACCGTTATTTTATTTTTAATTTTTTTTAGAATATTTATTTAAAATACAATATAGTTATAGCTTACAATATAATAACACACACTTAAACTTTAGGAAGCTTATCTGTGTGTGAAGCCGCTTAGAATTTAATTACATAATATTTAAAAAGAAAAGAACAATTACTTTCAATTAATACAGTTATTACAAGATGTTAAATTACAATTTTAAACAAAGTAGTATACAAATTCATAAAATGCAAAACAAAAAATTATTATCACTAAATGTTAGTAATTACAAATTAGTTGTCTACTTAGCTTACTGCAGATACAGTTATATTAATGAAGGATTTTGTAAAAAGTCCTTTTTTAACGATGACTTATATTTATTTTTATTTATATATACTTTTTGAATCTCTAAGGGAGTCTCGTTTAAGTATAGAGGAATGACGTAGTTGTTTGCTCTGCTGCCATATATATTTGTAGATTTAGGTAATTTAAATGACATGTTTGTTCCTGTAAATTGTCTTAGATGAGGCAGTCTACGAATTTTATATTTTATTTAATTTTACTACATGCATATGAATATATATACGGTACTTACACCAAAATTACATTTTTTACAATTTTTGTTTGTTCCGTTTAATCTCTGAAATGGATGGACCGATTTTGAAGGGAGTATTATTGGCAGGTAGCTGATGTAATAAGGAGTAGTAACTAAGGCTAAATATATTTTAGAAACATTCTTTTATTTTAGAAGAATAAAGTAATGTTGTAATGTAGAAGAAACGGTTTAACTCTAAAAATAATTTATATAGCAAATCAACGTTTTCCAGGTCAGCTATTGAAAATAAGTCCGAAAAATCTGTCATCTCTTTTAAATAAAACAACCCCTTTGACACTTGCAATAATAAAATATTAATATTTATCAACTTAAATCTCATTAAAATAGCTAAGAACATGTAATATCGACCCGCGACCGCCGGCCGACGCGCCCAAAGAAACGCGGGAGTGCGTGGAATGCGGGTGGGGCGTAGCTAGCCGCGATGCATAAACAGGACGCGACCTGTCATTCCCGAGAAAGCGCGACAAAAATCAACCGAGTTCGGCGGAATTTTTTAGAGAATTTTCGCCACATTCGGCCCATCACTAAAAAGTTCAAGCATCACTAGTAATTATAATATAACATTGAGTATATCAATGTTATATATTCATTGAACAAATATTCCAGACTATACTGAAATTACTTTTTTTATAAGAAAATATGAGACAAGCAAGAAGCAAATTAACCTGATGGTGAATGACATATTAAGATGTTAAGTCTTATTAAACCAGTAATTATACTAGATATGGTGCCATTCAAAACTAAACACAAAAATGCCTTTACTGCTTCATGGCAGAAGGAGGTCCTCCTTGGTTTGCCGTATGCCTCTAGCCAGAATGCTGTGCAAAGAAGCCTTCCACTGCTATCTATAGCTATAGTATTCTATATACAAAAATGGAAATATAATGTCGAATTCATAACTTCCCATTATTACACTTAGTATCAGTATATCTATCAGTGGGAGGCTCCTTTGCACAGGATGCCGGCTAGATTATGGGTACCATAACGGCGCTTATTTCTGCCTTCTGTAGCTAGTGAAATTACTGGGCAAATGGAGACTTAACATCTTACGTTTCAAGGTGACAAGCGCAATTGTAGTGCCACTTAGAATTTTTGGGGTTTTCAAGAATCCCGAGTAGCACTGCATTGTAATGGGCAGGGCGTATCAATTAACATCAGCTGAACTTCCTGCTGGTCTAGTCCCTAATTTCAGAAAAAAAAAGTATTAAGCAATGCTAATCAGAACCTTACTTAACTTGTTATGTTGTGGTTTAGGTTATATCCAATTAGATACAAAAATATTAAAGAAATCTATTGTGATATACTCAATTATTATACAACATTTACTTAAATTTTAATAATAATAACAATAATCTTTATTTTGGCATTTGAATAAGGTCAGTTTTACAATTGGTCTAATTTTATTTCGACGACCTGTATAGCCGAGTGGTTAGCGATCCTACCTACTAAGCTAGAGGTCCCGGGTTCGAATCCCGGTTAAAATGTATTTATGTATGTTTATATGAATTTATGTATGTTTAAGTATATTGTATTAAATATATCATTATCTTGTAACCCATAACACAAGGCTATATATGCTTAACTTGGGGCAAGATAATTTGTGTGAAAAGTGTGTCAATATTATGATTTAGATTATGTTTCTCTTATTCTACCTACAAGGCATGCAATTAATATATGTAGTATAAAATATTATTTTATACAAAATTGAACCTTAATGGTATTATAAGCTTAGCAATACAATAATAAATTTATTATTATATATATATGATATATGATCACCTGTTTTTGATTGACTAAAACACAGTGACTTTTAGAAGCGGATGACTTTGTAGCAATTTCTTTGGATGTACCTGAAAGATATATACATATATAATAATAAAGTCCCAGCCACTGTTCAGGCATTATCTATAAATAAATTTAAATGTTTTATAAAAAAATCAAATCTAAATGATCGGACAGCCTGGGACTAGATTGAGATTATTTTATAGCGATAGAAATGACTGTACAATATTGTATATTTCTATTGAAAAGAGCGCAAAAAAAGACTGCTGGGAGAGTTTCTTGTGCCGCTTCTTCTCTCTCAGAGCGCCATTTGTTTCCGAAGCGGTAGTAGTATCTAGTAGTTATTAGAAATGACATCAAAAAGAATTCTAAAGGAATCAATTTTAAGAAAATAAATGCCTTTTATATGGTTTTGCAATATGATCCTAGATAGAATCTCATAACAGATTTATTTGTACAAATAAATCTGTTATGAGATTCAAAAGAAAGGTTACTATAACATAAATGACTTTAAATGGTACCACAGATTTGGAATGGAGAGAGATACTTCACCTACACCCATACTTCTCAGGTCAGGTCATAAATTTTCAAATGGGTAGTTTTTGACATTAAATGACTGACTTGAAATCCTATTTAGCAATAATAGCGAAATATTTAAATTTAAATTTGCTATAGTTTAAAGAAAAATTTAACTTTACAGCTTTATGCCTTATTTATTTTCCAAGCACACTGTAATGTGTGAAGTCTATACAATAATCACTTCATAATAAAATATTCAAATAGGTGTAATGTTATCAGAACTGCAAAATACTGCATTGAGCAATTTGCAACATACTATATAATGACCTTGCTATCCCTAACAATATACAGTCTGTTAAGGCGCTCAAGTGCCTCGATTTTTTGTAAACACAGCACTTGTGTAAACAAGGCACCACTCAGATAGTGATTAAACCACAAATGTTGTGTGTCAGCACCCAGTGTGTTAAGCTATACTTAGCATTGCTGTGTACTTTCAATGGCATAATATCTCATTGAATTTGAGCTTATCAATATTATGAATTATCAAATAATAGAGAAATTACTGGACATATGAGACTTAACATCTTATGTCTCAAGGTGACGACTGACGAGCACAGTTGTAGTGCCACTCAGAATTTTTGGGTTTTTCAAGAATCATGAGCGGCACTGCATTGTAATTGGCAGGGAGTATCAATTACCATCAGCTGAATATCCTGCTTGTCTCCTCTCTTATTTTCATAAAAAAACTGACCATATATTCCCAATTACAATATGGTCATAAGAACATTATTATTTACCAAAAATAAGAGAATCTGTCCTTTTTGGCATCCTAGAATTGTCATCATGTTGTTTAATATTTTTTTAATGGAAGAGGAGGGCAAACAAGCATACAGCAAACCTGATCTTAAGTGAATATATTTAACGAAGCGCTAGTCCTGCAGAACTGCATGTTGGAATATTTGTGTCCATTAATCTAGTCCTATATATATAATTGACCGAACAATATAAATAAGTCCATATTTCAACCAGGCTACCATGTCAACATACACAGACACGACGATAATAACCTTATTTCATAAGCAATGGAATAGCTCAAGTGCTCAATTGCAGAACAATATATAAAATACTTATGTAGTATATGATCACTCAAGAGCTTTTGCTACACCAGATGTAAGAGCAAAAGCCTTTTTGTCTCTCTGTTCTCTCTTTTCTCCCAGCGTTTTTTAATTTCACACCTACCTACCAATATAAAATAATTATGTACAACTTGTTTAATGGTTGAGTGCTTCCAGATGTGTGGGTCATGCTTTAATTATATATAAGAATATATTACTTTTTATCTTACAGTTACAGGTTTTGATTTTCGGTAATAAAAGAATGATATATGTGATATGTCCATCTTATTAGATTTAGGCTCTTCGTAAGTATACTAACTTGGCTGTTCTGTTTCAAGTTTTTGCTTTTTGGGTGAGGTTGGTTCTGAAATTTGTGCTAACAATTCATCAAATCCGTCATCTAAGTCCATTATAGGTACCCAATTTCCACAAATAGATGTATTTTTGTGTAATTATAATATTATGTATTTAGAAAAACAAATTAATATAGATAGTAATAAAGTCCAAATTAAAAAAATATTGTGTTCTACCTACAATAATTAAAGAGTAAAGACTATCACTGCGATCAAAATTTAGAAATTAGTACAGCCTATACAAAGTTAAACTAAAACTTAGTGAACTAATTTAAAAAAATCCGACGGGCGTTAAAATATAAAATAAACTTTAAAATTTAAACTAGAATTCAAATCGTTAGAGTAAAAGTGTTCTGTGACCTCAAATTCAAACCTCCTAAAGTCAACAACTCAACTTCTGTCAAACAAATATCAGTTTGTCAAACGTGAAAGTGTTAGCGTTTTGCGAAGTTATTTTTTTTCGAATAAGCATTTAACAAGTTTAGCACGATTAAACACAACTCTACGTGAAACGAAAATCTTTATTTCAGTGCAATGTGCTCTGCGAGACTGCATCAGAAGTGAGGGGATCCGATGGAGGAGTAAAGTCACCGATATAGCCCGGATGATTGCAAACTGAAGTGTCAGTGGGTAGGGCACAGCTTGAAGGACAGATAGCCGTTGGAGCAGCAATGGCGATCTTTGAATGGTGATCATGTACTGAAAGACCCAGTGTTGATATAGTTTAATACATGACGGACGGATGATAACCGGAATAGGTTGGATGAGAGTAAAGATTTTTGAGGGAGGCCTTTGTCTAGCAGTAGACGTCTTTCAGCTGAGTCAAGTACCTATCGTACATGTAAAATTATTGATGTACAAATTATTTAATTCATGTAATCTATCAATAAATACATCTCTAAATATACAAAATATAAAAAAGTCAAAGGAACTGATTTAACTTATATTAAAAAAGAGCAAAAGGCAAGTTTTAAAACAAAATATACGGTTTTAGGAATTACGACGCATCCAAAATGACCTTGAAATGTGCCATTTTCAAATTTGTTTTTATGATTACCATAGTCCATAAACAAAAATAAACCACAGTTTTCGCAAAATATTAAAAATACTAAGGAGCTTGTAGCTGCACCTACTCGTACAACCAATAATTAATACAAATGTCTAATATCTAACTTGTAACGTAATACCTTCGTAGCATTATAGATCGTAGAAATATTAATCGTGCATAATAACTGTAATAAGCGTATGCCGAAAGATTCGTTCTGAAAAGAACATTTTATTTTATATAACGTAATATTAGCTCTGATAAGAACCATTTCATAATGCTGTACATCAACTCATAGAATCATACGTCCTCAAATGACGCGTCGGGACTCGGGGGTCGATCGCTATTCATGCAATTTTAATCAATGAGCGACAGAGTAGGTGCTGAATGCTCATTGACATCGTATGATCGAGGTTCGACGCGAGTTTACACAAACCGCGTTCGCTGGCCGGCTTACTGGGATAGCGTTAGTTTTAGAGCGAGATAGAACACATAATATTATTCTCAATTCTTATTGAATGAAACGTTTTACTATTGGTTAAAATGTAAGCTTTAGTATTGGTGTGTATTTTCTGAACTTGTAAATATTTTTTTAGTAACAATTGTAATTGGGTAACTAGTTTTAAGGATTTTGTATATATATCATGTAACTTTCAAATAAATCATATCTTCCACATATTCCTCACAGTCAAGCAGTTGTTTTATTTAATCGCCAAACGCTCAGTCTCTAAAAGCTTATTCCAAGCGTGTCTGCTTACGATCTGTCATTCAAAATTTTGCTGTACCTGCGTTAGAGATGTTCTTCTCTCTCAGAACTTTTGTGTCTTATATTGTAAGGCTATGGTTAGAACAGCCTGTAAAGCTATAACTAGATTTCAGTTCAGTCTAATAATAAAAAAAGCAGTTGTGTGGTTCTATGAAACCATGATGCAAAGTTTGATAAAAAAAACGTGGGTTTCGAACCTACTCTCCCTCCCGGAAACTAGAGCCTTAGACCGCGCGGCAAAACTGACATGAAAGCAGTAGTTGAAATTAAAACTTCACCGATCACCCTTTTTGCAATCGGCTGCGGTACTCCGTGAAATGCGATAGATGTGCATAAAAATTTGAGGCCCTGTAATAAAAGTTTCACTTTAAATATACATTCTCTGTGTTCAGTACCTAACTATCTTACAGAAGAAAGATTAATTATTATTCTAAGTATTTTACCAACAGTGTCAAATGTCAATTGTCATCTGTCATTAACACCTTTGAAATTTCAATGAAATATCAAAACATTGTGATTTGTGTTACGTACAGTTACATTGTTTTCCAAAAACTACCTATTAATATTCCATACATTAAGCCTTATTTATTCCTTTTTCAATAAATAATTACAGTGTTCTCTAAATCAATAATTTATTCAATAGTTAACCCAGCTTTAAATTACATTTATAAATGTATCTAATTAAACCGCCCAAAGTTCTTTATAAAAATTATAAATTAATATTATGTTAATCTTTAATTATGGACACAACAATAAATAGAATCAACGATTGTGTATTTGATGATGATGAAATATTCGATGATTCTACTCTTCTTGCAAATTTGGAGCGCAGTGGTTTCATGTCCAATAACAATGATATTAACGAAAAGAGTTTACTTAACGTGAGGTAACTGAACTCAAATTACAGATATTAAGTATCTATAATCTAACAATCCCAATATAATGTTGAATATTTTTATAAATTTATAATTTTGCAGTGCTTTATGTTGTGATGAAGAATTAAGTGGATATGACAAACTAACAGGCAAAACATGGATCTATCCTACAAATTACCCAGTACGGGATTATCAGTTCAATATCATACAAG
This sequence comes from Leptidea juvernica, assembly GCA_949711755.1. Lineage (NCBI taxonomy): Eukaryota > Metazoa > Arthropoda > Insecta > Lepidoptera > Pieridae > Leptidea > Leptidea juvernica. The sequence continues at coordinate 3,343,064 of CATIXQ010000019.1, forward strand.
CTGCTATTCTGAAGAATACCTTAGTAAGTTAAACCTAATAGAGAATATGTATAGGTATGAGTCTTGGGTCTTCACTCCTGTGTGTTTATCTCATCCATATTGTAGTAACAGATTTCAGTCTTAGTTTGTGAAATTAGATGTAATATATGAATATGATATGATATAAGAACCTCAATATTATATACAAATTTGAATTTCATACCAAATTCTATGGACAGTAGGGGATTCAAACCTCAGCCCCCAATTTTTCCAGTTGTCCAAGTACTTAGTTTTTTTTAGTTGGTAAGTTTTGGTGTGTGAAATAAATTTGTATATTTTATAAGTGGATGAAATCACTTAAAAATAAAAACTTTTGTACAATAATGTTATCATATGTTACTCATGAAGTAAACCTAACAAAATATGTTATGTTATGGTTGTTCAACTGTATACTATTCACATTAAATTTGTAACTGAAATTTATGAACTATGCAGGACTCTAACCTGCACCTCTCAGGTTCACTCAGAGAGCTCTTACTAACTGAGCTGTTCAAATGACACATGGATCATAAATCTTGATATGTCTTGTTCAACTCTCAGTTTGTGGCTCTATCTACAGGATCTACTTTACAGTTGATAATCCCAATAATTGCATGTAAGGAAAAAGATGTCATTCTCTTGAGATGTCGCTCTTTCAAATCTAAACAATTTGTTATTTTAAACTGATATCCCTCACTTCTGGGATTAATAATTATACAAATTAAATAAGTAACCAATATTATGCATTCATATCTACAGGATGTGGGGCTTCCACCTGAGCTTCTCGGGTTTTGTCTGAGAGCTATTACCAACTGAGCCAACAGTTGGAGTGATGCATGGATTGTAAATCTTGGTATGTCTTGTTCATCTCTCGACTACTGTAAAGTAGAACTTGTAGATTGAACCACAACATTGCTGTGTGCTTTACATTCGTAAGCTTATTTTTTGTAGGTTGTTATTTGATTGTAGGCGGCAGATAAGTATGTATCCGTATAACTGATGTCCAGATAATAAGTCTCTCCTGTATTAGATACTTGTATTGGTTTATAAACAAACAAACAATAGTCAATAGAATAGTGACTTAAATGTATAATAACTGTAGCAACAAAATTTAAATAATCGTAAACTAAAACAAAATATTTATGCATTGCAAGTTATATGTCTTTAAATGTAAAATTATGTAAATTTGTAATAATTACAGGTAAGCCTTCCAACTGGATTGGGAAAGACTTTTATAGCGGCTGTGATAATGTACAACTTTTACCGTTGGTATCCTCTGGGCAAGATTGTGTTTACAGCCCCTACAAGGCCTCTAGTTGCACAGCAAATAGAAGCATGCTACAATATTGTTGCATTACCGCCAAAGGACACCATAGAAATGACAGGTATGATAAATACTTTGTAAATAATACAATTTGGTGGGATTAGGTGGGTCTTTACCAGTGGGAGGCTTCTTTGCACAGGATGCCGGCTAGATTATGGGTATAACGACGCCTTTTCTGGCGTGAAGCAGTAATGTGTAAGCATTATTGTGTTTCGGTCTGAAGGGTGCCATAGCTAGTGAAATTACTGGGCAAATGAGACTTAACATCTTATGTTTTAAGGTGACGAGTTCAATTGTAGTGCCACTCAGAATTTTTGGGTTTTGCAGGAATACTGAGTGGCACTAATCTGTAATGGGCAGAGCGTATCAATTTCGAGCGATGAACATCCTGTTTATGTTTACTCATGCTCGGTCATAGACTGATTGGTGCTGAATGCCAATTGTGAATGCTTCACAAGTGTGTCTCACATGAATGGATGTAAATTGTAGCTCTTAATCAGGCAACTAAAACTCTTTCTAGCATTCCGAGAAAATTAAAAAAATAGATAACATTTATCACCCATACCAAAGATAATGTAATAGTACCTACAAGTACAGAAGTCTCACTCCGCAAAATCAATTTAAGAAATAGGAACTCTTGTGGCGATACAATAAGATGTAATTGAATTACACCTCAGATCACACAGCGCTATTAAACTACATTCTTATTCACCTAGACGTTGCCTCCCTTTCTATCGCATGACTCTTACCTCTTCTGTCAACATTAGGGTTGACTTCTTTACCTAAAACTGTATGTACCTAGTATAAGGTCAACTTCAGTGAACACATATATGCGTCTATGGTTAACCTCTGTGTCTTCTATCGAGTCCGCTCTTGAGAAGGCCCCGGAATGGGGTAAATTGAACCTTGTCCAATTTAACCCCCAGAAGACTCAAGTTTGCGCGATACTTCGACAACACTTACAGCCTCGCCTAGTATCCGAATTCTGGGTCTCGAAATCTCGAGCGATTGCAAATTCCGCGGCATTCTGGAGAGCAAAGCCAAATTGGCTTTGAAGAAACTGGGCGTCATAAATAGAGGACGGCAATACATTCTAGCGATGTACAAAGCGCAGGTCCGGCCATATATGGAGTATTGCTGTCATCTCTGGTCTTGCGCACCCCAGTATCAGCTCGATCCATTTGACCGCGTGCAACACAGAGCAGCTCGAATTGTCGGGGACCCAGTGCTCTGCGAACGGCTGGATCACTTGGCGTTGCGTAGAGACATCGCTTCATTGTGTGTCCTCTACCGCATTTATCACGGGGAGTGTTCCGAAGAGCTGTTTCACCAGATTCCTACCGCCGAATTCCACCTTCGCACGACACGCCACAAGTAAGCATATCATCCCCACCATCTGAATTTCTTTCTGGATATCATCTTTTCCAAAAAAAAAATAAAAAAAAACTTATAGACTGGTTTTTTCTATAATATAAATAGGTACTTATGTAATCGTAATTTTAAATCAATATTCTTTCATTAACAAAACTACATAAGTTGCAGATAGTATTTTTTGCGTTGGAAGACCACGACATAAAGAAACCTACTTAGTATAAGGAACAATTAGGTAGTTATGGAGGATAATTTAATTATAATAATAATTACTTTAAAATAATAAAATCAAATGAAATCAAATCGAATTCAGTTTATTCAAGTAGGTCACGAAAATGACACTTATGAATGTCAAAAAAAATAAAATATTTTTCTTATTGAATCTACCGCTACTTCGTAAAGGGTTGAGCTAATGCGAAGAAGTAGCAAGAAACTCATTGCCACTCTTTTATATCAAAATTTACAGATCATTTCAATTACAATATAATATGTAAAATGTAAAATGATGCAACAAACACACTCAATCGTCAAATGGTCAATGTCTTACACGAGTAAGTCAAAAAAAAATGTAAATTAATACAAAAGTTATTGAGTACAGTAGCTACATCATCCACATACACCATAAATCAATAAAGGTATTTTGTGAGCATTATATAAGCGATTATAAATAAATAAACATGTATATATCCATACATATATATATATACACAATAACTTTAAAGAATCTGAAACCGAGTCCCCGGCAACAGGATCATCCAGCCACCACAAGCAGCGCCCGTTCACGAGCATGACGCATGAGCCAGCCATTGCCTCCCTCAACCATATTTTAGGGAAGGGGACGACCCGTCCCATGTCGCCGCCACAAGCAGTGACATTAAGCGAACATGATGAAACCTGTTACGAGAACTCAGCAAACAACAATAAAATAATCCTAATACATCCATATAATCCTACATATCATGCAATACTCACCAAATACCCCTACTTACAATTTGACAATTCTGCTTTAATTTGTAATTAATATTATATTTTTACTAATAGTAATCAAAAGCTCAATCCTTTAGGGTAATCTAATCAAAATCACCTTATTCAGGCAGGTCAAGGAAATGACTTTTCTTTTTATATCCACCTCCTTTGAGGGTTGAGCTTTAATAAGAAGTGGCAAGAAACTCTTTGTGGCAATTACTCACAAATCATTTCAGTTACAATATATGTAAAGTGATGCAGCAATAATACTCAAACTACAAATACTCAAAAAAAAATGTAAATTAATACGAAAAAAACAAGAGCTATTGAGTACATTCACGGCCGACTACTACTGTACCAACAATAATATCAGGCCATGGTACAGTAGATGCATCAATTCACACACACCGTAATTAGATTGTTTGAGTATCTTTAGGAAGCTTAAAAAAATAATTTTGGATCGCAATGATCTTTAATATGCTTTGTTTTTTATGTTTCTCCATTTTTAAACGATCAGTCGTACCGGTGAAGTAGGTGACGAATTTAGCTCCCGCGTACGTCACTGCTCGCTCGTGAGCCCTTACTGGATAGCCTCTCTCGTAAGGACGCCGTGCGTACTTACGATTTCGATACCTACACGGGGAGTGTGACAGGCCATACCGGTATTGAATAGAGTATAAGGGTTTGTACACAGAACATGCGACGCGATGCGAATTCGCAACGCAGAAAATTACGACACGAATTGCTGCGATGCGATTTCGTGCGGCAAGGCGTCGCCCAGAGTGACCATTCCTTCGACGACCGTTAACCGTACTAAACGTATTTTGAATTGAAGAATAGGTCGTGACATGGATCGTAAAAAGAAGTGTGCACTTTTATTATTAAGATTTTGGGTTCAACAACAGCAACATCGCAGGAATGCGCGATGCGAATCAATTCGCAAGTTCTTGCGATGCGTAGAGGGAGATCGCAGATTTTTGCGATGCGACGTCGCATCGCAGTTTTGTGTACAAGCCCTAAACCCGCGCTCGAATATAGGAATGTTAAATGAGTTACCATAAAGGAAATGTTTTATGAAACAAAATTCTTACTTAAATCAACTTAATATAACATGAACTACATATTTTTTAGGGCACATGCAAGTGAGTACTAGGAAAGTACATTGGCAGACAAAACGAGTTTTTTTCGCAACACCACAAGTTATATACAATGACATTAAATCCGGTATCTGTCCCAGCGACAGGCTGAGGTGTCTGGTCATTGATGAGGCCCACAGAGCAAGAGGGAACTATGCATACTGTCAAATAGTATCCACGTTGAGTGAGATGGGCCACAAAACGTACAGACTTCTTGCATTGTCCGCAACACCTGGTAGCAAAGTGGACGATGTTGTAAATGTAAGAATTAAAAATTGTAATTAATTGTATTACAGCTAAAAAGATAACTATTAAAAGCAATAATATTTGCAGTATAAATAAATATTAAGCACATAATATAAGCACATATTTTGGCACATAAATTTGTGGTCATCACTGCCCACGCCCCTTTGGAAATACAAGTACTATGAGATGAGTGTACTTGCATTTTACAGATACACTTGTTTTCTATAACCGGCTATGGAAGCTGCCAGACCCCAAACAGACTCACACAAATTAACAACAATATCTTAATAAACACACACAGTAAATAATATGCACCACAATCTGCCATTAAGAAACGCGGGTTATTTGTTCCTTTAAAACTTCACATTGTATTTTGACATGATAACTTTTTAAGGGAGGGTAAACCGCTTCGTAACTTAACGCGTTACGGAGACAGTCTGTCTGCTTCCCTTTCCCTCACGCATACGTCAGCGGTAGGCAGGCTCCTTCTCTCTCACTCTAACCAATTGTTACTTTTATTTTATTAAGTAATGATAGTAATAATGTACATACACAAAATTTTATTGTACACTAGCTGACCCGGCAGACTTCGTACTACCTCAATCGATGGATAAATAAAATACCAAAATTTTTGTATAAAAAAAGCTTAAAACAAACAAATGGTATCCTTTTTTATAAAAACAAATAAAAAAATGCTCGCTACGAATGAAATTTTATTATTATTTTCGATTAATTACACACGATATTCCTTACATACAAAACAGAGTTTTCCTGTATACTAATACTGGCTGTTTAAGGTTTCAATTTGATATTGATAGACACACACAGTTATGATACAGTCTATTAATCAATTCAAAGCTTTCTGATAAATTTTTTGTTTTGTTGGTTCAGAAATTTAATTTTTGGACAAAACTTAAGATTTATCAATCTACATATAGTAATCTGATAGATAGTTAACAACTGTAGTTAATCTACCAACTACAGTTACTTTAGGTAACTGTAAACTACACTGGCCTGCAAAAGTAAGTATCACACTTTACAAATAATTTTTTTTTCTTAACTATAGAAGGTAGAGATTTAAGATTAAAAACGTTTTGTTGCAAATTTTATAGGCTTTAATTGTTAGAAACTAAAATTATACATTAGTAACATTTTTAACTTAAAAAAGATAAAACAATGAAAATAGACATTTTTAGTTTAGTGTAAAAAAATTCAACTAAAATGTATTACATGTTATTTAATTTTTAATAACTGGTATTGCCTCCTCGAGCTCTGATTACAGCTTCGAGCCGGTTTGGCATACTGAACACTAGGTTTCGGAGCCGATGTTGGGGAATATTCTCCCATTCTTCTACCAGGGCCTGCTTTAGTGCCCTGAGGGTAGTAGGTGGTGGTCTGCGATTTCTGACTAGCCTCCCAAGCTCATCCCAGGCGTGTTCAATCGGGTTGAGATCAGGACTTCTTGTATGAGCCGTGTGTGGCCGGGCATTATCATGCATCAGCATCGATCCATCACCCATATTTGCTAAATACGGCCCTGCATACTCATTGAGAATCTCTTGAGCATATCTTTGCCCAGTGAGGGTGCCATTTTCTATGGCTACTAGCTCTGTGCGACCTTCTGAAGATATGCCAGCCCATACATGTACACTGCCTCCACCGTATCGGACTCTTTCTGAGATGCAGGCTTGAAGGTATCGCTCACCAGGTCGCCTGTAAACACTTCGCCTTCCATCAGAAGTGTAAAGGGAGAATCGAGACTCATCTGCAAACAAAATTCTTGACCATTCTTCTTCATCCAACTGCATGTGTTCACGGGGGTATCGCAGTCTCGCTACTCGATGCTGTCTCTCGAGTTTTGGGCCACTCGCTGGCCTTCAGGGTTTCAAATTTGCTTCAGCAAGTATTCTTCACACTGTACTGTCACTAATGTAGTCCCTCCGGGTCTGAAGTAGCTGTTGCTGGACTTCAACTGCATTTTGGTGGCGATTTCTTACCACAGTGGAAATAATATAACGATCTTCTCGGGCACTGGTACACCTGGGTCCGCCATTACAAGGTATCCTCAGATAGTGTCCAGTCTCTTCGTACCTTCGCTTTACCTTCTGGACCGTTCGTACCGTCACACCCACCATTCTTGCAGTGCGACGCATACTGATGCCTAGTTCCAGAAAAGCCATGATCCTAGCACATTCTTCAACTGAAAGAGGCATGATAAATAAATGTTATGTGCTTTTTAGCATAAATTTTTAAAACAAGACCCATCGATCTTGAAAAAAATTTAAAACAGAGAGAAAAATGTGAATGGTAAAATTGTAATTCGGATCGGTACACTTCGAAAAAGTAATGGTTTTGTTTTTGACGTTTTTTTTCAGCCAATTCTTAAAAGAAGGTTACCGACTATAAAGTTTTTATGTACAAAATTAAATTCTCTTTGGAGTCCTTTTTATTTCGAAAGTATATCTTGTGAACTTAAAACGTTATCCCAATTTTAAAAGTGTGATACTTACTTTTGAAGGCCAGTGTATTATTTTAATTTGATTTCTGAACGACGGGGGTACGTCAAAGAAAAATCAAAATCATTGTTTTTGTTTCATACAGAGCATTTTTATATTTATTCACCATTTAAACCTTCTCTGGACTTCCACAAATAATTCAAGACCAAAATTAGTCAAATCGCTCCAGCCGTTCTCAAGTTTTAGCGAGACTAACGAACAGCAATTCATTTTTAGGTACATATATAGATATTCAAGAATAGTATGTAAGAATAAAATAAATTTTATATCAATAAAAGATTTTATTAATAAATAACCTTTCCTTATATTATACATAAAATGAAGTAATAACCTAAGCTTTGCTCAAGTTAAACAAATTTCTATATTAATAGTTCAACTGAGATTAATTTAAGTTATCACATCGGGTGACCCGAGACTCACACGATTTTTAACAGTATCATAATTGGACGTAGTTCATGAAAATCGTTCCAACCCACAAACATCACATTTTAAGGAATTCGTGTTTAAATTTTAATAAAATATTAGTATATTTCATACATATGGGTTGGGTTATTAAGTCATGATGTCATTGAAAGACTGACAGTAGGGCTGCCATTTTTTGTCAGTCCGTTAATATGAATCACGTGACCAATTTTATGTTCTTAACTCAATTTAGACTTGATTGTGGTTTGGAACGTTTTTCTGGAATTACGTACAATTTAAAAGTAAAATATTTTTTTCTGTGCAGGTGGTTAAGAATCTGAACATTGCACATTTGGAACTTCGTACAGAGAACTGTATAGATGTGGCACCATACAGCCACTCACGAAAAATAAACACTGTTGTTATTAAGCTGGGTCCGGAATTGTCACAACTGAGACAACAATATGTTGAGGTATTGAAACTATTATATTATTTCAGTAGAACAACTATGTGTTGAGCTTAAGTGGAGATATGAAAGCGTTTGATAAGGACTTATGAAAATTCTAAGTGGTACACTCTGCCTCCGCAATACCAGTTAAATGAAAGTTAAGAAGGTTCTCGAAAATCCTAAAACATCTTTTCAAATTGTGGTATAACAAATCAATTAAATAAAAATATTATGTAACAAGGGATCAATATTTTTGTAGAACCTTGTATTTAAGTATCAATAACTATGGTATATGCGCCCCAGCGCAATAGTCTCAAGTCTGGCCATAAAATTTTATGTTTTTCAAATTTTTGCGATTTTAATATGAGCTCTATCTGTTGGATTAAAGATAGTGACAATGAGTTTCTACTCCCGGACTACAGGGACAATGCAACAAGCAGCTCTTTAATTGACTTTTTAGCTCTTTCTAACACTAGACAGTACAATAATGTCACAAATTTCAACAATAAGATATTAGATTTAGTACTCTCTGATATTGAGACTGTGGCAGTCAATAGAACTTTAGATCCAATCTCTATAGTAGATAGTCACCATCCACCATTAATCATATCATTAAATCTGCTGCCTACCAGATATTTAAATGTAAATAAATCTGATTATAAGCAACCATTTAGTTTTCATAAAGGGAATTATGAAAGTATAAAACAAGAACTGTCATCTACCAACTGGTCATCTATATTTGCCGACGGTATGGACGTTGATTAAATGGTTTTAGAATTCTACTCTGTGCTAAACAAACTTATCAAAAAGCATATGGGGAATATGCGTATAGCGTAAACGAAATTCGAAATACCCTCCTTGGTTTACAAATTCTCTTATTAGGTTACTAAATGAAAAAGAAAAATTTCGTAGACGATACAAGAATTATAAAAATTAAATGGATAAAATACAGTATAATTTATTAAAAGACAGAACTCATACATACATACATAAAATCACGCCTCTTTCCCGTAGGGGTAGGCAGAGACCACTTCTTTCCACTTGCTACGATCCTTACATACTTCTTTCGCTTCGTCCACTTTCATTATTCCTTTCATACATGCTCTCCGGTTTAGGGTACTCTTGACCTGGCCTTTTTTCAAGACGTCCCTGATTTGATCTTGAAACGTCCGCCTAGGTCTACCCCTTCCAACACTTTCATTCACACTGGCCTTATACACTTTCTTCGTCAATCGTTCTTCATTCATTCTCTCGACATGTCCAAACCATCTCAGCATACCTTTCTCAATTTTTGTCACAGCATCTTCTTTCAGACCACAACGTTTTCTTATCTCACTATTTTTTATCCTGTCACTCAGTGTTACTCCTATCATACTTCTCAACGCTCTCATCTCAACTACATTTATTCTGCTTTCATGTTTCTTCTGCCATACCCAACTTTCACTTCCGTACATGAGTGTTGGAACCAACACTCCCTCATGCACAGCCAAGCGAGCCTTATTAGACACCTTCTGACTGTTCATAAAGGAGTGCAAAGCTCCATACACCATGTTTCCTGCATTCACTCTTCTTTCAATATCACTCTCATACTTTCCATCTCTTGTAAATTTAGAACCCAGATACACAAACTCATTCACCTGTTCAATTTTTTCATCTCCAATCACGATATTGCAGTCTGTCACTACCTCATCTCTTTCAAGCACCATCACTTTCGTCTTCTTTACATTCATCTTCATTCCCTTTCTACCAAAAGCTCCATTCATAGCAGTTACCATCTCTTGCAACTCCTCGGCTGAAGATGCAAGTAATACTTGGTCATCAGCATAGAGAAAACATTTGACGAGTAACTCATTCATTCTCAAACCACTGTCATTCTCTTTTAAACCTGTCAAGCAATTGTTCATGAACAGATTAAACAGCCACGGTGACGCTACACATCCCTGCCTAACACCTTTTTCGATATTAAACCATTCAGTGTATGCCCCGTTTATCCTTACACAAGCACTAGAATCTCTATAAAGAGATTGCAATGCTCGTATGAGGACACTGCTCACACCGCTCGTGGACAATGCTGACCACAATTCATTCCTCGCCACTCTATCATAGGCCTTTTCTAGATCCACGAACGCGCAATAGACCTTTTTGTTTTTAGCCAAAAACTTTTCGGCTATGCACCGCAAGGAAAAGACCTGATCCGTACATCCCATTCCCTTTCTAAATCCCGCTTGTGCATCCCATACTCTTTCGTCTGTTTCATTCACAACTCTTTCAATCAACACTTTTGCATACAATTTACCGACGACGCTGAGAAGGCTTATACCGCGGTAATTTCTGCAGTCTTGTCGTGACCCATTTCCCTTATACAATGGCACGATTACAGCTTTGCACCAGTCTCCTGGTACTTGCCCATTTCGCCAGCACAAATTGAAGAGGCGGTACAGCTGGCTAGCCACTATGCCCTGACCAGCCCTCAGCATCTCGACGGTAATCCTGTCATACCCTGCAGCTTTACCTAATCTCATACTTTTCAATGCTTTCACTATTTCATCCATGCTTATCTCACTTTCATCAACATTTATATTAGTTTCAATAGAAGCTGCCGGATGTTGTTCATGCACTTCCTCTCTTTCAAACAAACTTTCAAAATACTCTTTCCATCTCTTTAGCACACATTCTTCTCTTATAATGTTCCCATCTTGACTCCTGATTATACTGAGCTCCGAGGTAGACGTTTTTCCTCTGGCTGTTTTGATGGATTTCCAGAAGAACTTAATGTTTGACTGGAAATCTTCAGTGAGCCTCCTATCAAAATCATCCTTTCGTTCTTCTTTCTTTCTAGACACAACTGCTTTCGCTGCTGATTTCAATCTTTTATACTTCGTTCTTGCTTCCTTTATCTCGTCATCCGTTGCCTTTTGTACTTTTTGGTTAGCTTTTGTTGCTAACCAATCCAACCAAGCTTTCTTCTTTTCTTGCACCGCCATTTGTACCTCTTTATCCATCCACAAATTATAGTTCTTCCTTCCTTTCCTTCTTTTAGCTACCCCGCATACCTCAACAGCAACATTCACGACCCCTTTCCTAAATGTCTCCCACAAATCTTCAATCACACCTATCTCTTCTATGCCTTTAAAACTTTCTTTCAGTTTCTCTACATACTCGTCTTTCCTTTCTTTTTCTTGTAGATTTTCCACTTTTACTCTGTCCAAAACACTCGTAGACTCAGCTCGTCGGTGTCGCCAACGTTTAAAAAGGCCGCGCATTCGGGCTATGACCAGGAAGTGGTCTGTGTCGAGGCCTACACCGCGGTATGCCCGAGCATCTAGTACTTTCTTTCTCAGTCTTTCATCTACAATTACAAAATCAATCATACTTCTAGACTCACCCTCATCTCTTGTATACAAATGGATCTTTTTGTGGTTAAACATTGTGTTGGCCACGCAAAGATTCCACTCCAAGCATACTTCAAGCAGGCTTTTCCCATTTTCATTCACTCTCTCGTCCCTAAACGTACCCAGAACTCCTTCATACCCATCACGCTTTACTCCAACCCACCCATTAAAATCCCCTAACATCACGATCCGTTCATTTTCTCCGCATTTATTCAAGACCTCTCTCATACTGTCCCAAAATTCCTCTCTCTCTTTTTTGGCTTTTAATGACCCACCTCCGCACAGATCCGTCAGTGCATAGACTCCAAGGATAAACAAGCGAGTGAGTCCGACTTTTAACCTAATCCAGAGGAGTCTTGGGCTAACACATTCATGCTCTATCACACATTCTACTATTCGAGGGGAAAGAATCACACCAACTCCCTGACAGCCTCGGCTGGTTTGGGGGACTCCGGACCAGTATGCCGTGTAGGGACCATGAACCGTGGTATCACATCCTTTCCTCTTCGTTTCATTCACGCACAGAATATCTATGGATCGTTCATCCATCATCTGACATACTTCATCTACCTTATCATCCACTCCTCCTCTTACATTCAATGTAGCAAAGCGGCTCTCCATGGGCCGCTTTTCGCCCCCGCGAGAAACGAGACGTGATGGGTGGCGAACCACATCGCCGCCATTTTGGTGAAATAGCCTATTTTTATTAGTCTCCATTGCGTTCCCACGAATAGCAAGGGAAAAGTTTGTCCACCCTAGCAGAGCCCCGCATGCCAGGGTAAGGCTAGCCTGATTCTGGGTCGCCCGGTCCCAGGGCAGTGTGGCACGCTAACGACTAGGCTTGCCCCTAGCCATGCATCCATCCGCGCGGCAGACGTTGGATTGGCGGAGAGGGTAGGAATAGGGAAAGGGAAAGATAGGTGGTGTGAAAGGAAGATTGGTAAGTTAAAGTGGGAAATAGGAAATGTAGGATATTACCGCCCAGGAGGGCAAGGATAAGGACAGTAATAGCTAGGGGAGCCGGGGTCGCATACCCGTATACTATACCACAATTTCCGGACAGGTAAGTTGGGATGAGTATCCCAAGACAGAACTCAAGTTATCTTAAATAAGGCCTATGATAAATACATAATGAAAATTCAAAACGATATTAAGACAAATCCAAAAGCATTCTGGTCTTATATATAATCTAAGCGAGACAATAATTCCAACTTTCCTGCAGTTATGAAATATAATGATATATCAGCAAACGACGGCAATGACATTGCAAAATGTTTTGCAGAATATTTTTCTTCGGTTTATATAAAACCACTATCTTCTTCATTTACGTCAAATAGCTTATTAAGAACTAATTTCAAAAATGATTATAACAAATTACAAATTAAAACTGAAGAGGTAAAACTTAAATTAATTTTACTTGATAAAAATAAAGGAGCTGGTATTGATGGTATACCCTCTATATTTTACAAAAGTTGTGCAGCTCTCGTTGCCGCTAACAGCCATTTACAATGCATCTCTAGACAATTCATTCTTTCCGACGGAATGGAAGCGAGGTCTAGTAGTACCAATTTTTAAACAGGGCAATAAATGTGATATTAAAAATTATAGGCCTATCACTGTCTTGTCCACCCCTCCAAAAATATTTGAATCGCTTATTTATCCACACATTTCGTGGCAAACTAAACATCTAATTACGGAAAAACAACACGGTTTCGTAAAAAATCGATCCAGTCTTACAAATTTGTTAAATTTTACTGGATCAATTATAGATAAAATAAGCGATGGAAATGAGGTTGACGTAATTTATACTGATTTTAGTAAGGCATTTGACAAAGTTGATCACTGCATATTACTAAAAAAACTTAAAAATATTTAAAAAGCTTAATGATGAAATTAAAGATGATGAACTTAGTTTTAGCAGCCACATTGATAAAATTGCACAAAAAAGTCATAAAATGCTTGGTTTTATTTTTCGAAATACTCGAGACTTTAAATCCACTGAGTCGTAAAAATACTGTTTAATTCTTTAGTAAGACCTATCCTTGAATATAACTCAGTAATTTGGTGTCCATACTACAAAAAATACATAGCTCGAATAGAATCAGTGCAGAAAATATTCGTGTCTAGACTCAGTTATATCGATAAAACCTATCATATTTATGATTACCAAAAAAGGCTAATTAATCTTGAAATTGATTCCCTGGAAATGCGTAGAAAGGCGGCCCAGTTGATTTTTCTTTACAAACTCATAAACAACCTAATAGACTGTCCAGATATTCTTCAAAATATTGGCATTTGTGTACCGTCATTTAATTATCGAATAGGTACTTATTCCCCAATATTTATTAAATTTTATAGAAATAACTACGGATTAAACTCATATGTATAAGCTATAATAAAATATTTAAATTAGATAATAACATCGATGTATTTTCAAATATTAACTTTTATAAAAAACAGGTGTCCTTGTCATTAAAAGGCCTAAATATAGATTAGTAACTATGTAGTATTAGTATTAGCAGTAAATTCATTATTGTTATTTTTCTAATTTGTTTTGAGCATTAGTTTTTTAGTTTAGTAACGATGTGCATACCTTTAATTTAGATATGTAAATAGTAACACTTATTAATGTTTAACTTTTCGTATATGTAAAATTATGTATCTAGTTGATAAGCCTTAATAAATAAATAAATTCAAATTTGGAATACTTTTATTATGCTATGTAGTTTATTTCAATAATTCAAACGTGCCATCAACATGTTATTTGTTTTTTTCTTTTTGTATTCAATTTTAAAATATATACGAATACTTTTTTTTTTTTATTTTAAATTAAATAAGTACACTTTTAACTTATTAATATATCTTGCCAAACTTCAACAGTTTGTTGGCAAGTTAATGCGCTTAAAAAACATTTGATTATGTGTACATACTTAACTACTACGTACTTTAATCTAAACTATTAGGACTTACAACTAAACATTATTAGAATTATTCAAATTAGACAAAAGAAAACATTTACTAAATCTATTACTTACATAGAAGATTTTTGTTTATTTTTTTCAGATTCTTGATGGCTACGCAAGAAGGCTCAAGCAACTCAACATATTACCCTATAATTTGGGTAATCTGTCAAAAGGGCGTGTTGTTATGTTGTACAAGGAATATCAGACCAAAGATCGAGGCGCGAGGTGGGTAGTTCAAAATTTGTTTATAATAAACTAAGTGATGAGATTTTTTTTTTTATAGTAATCACAAATCAGTCTTAGCGGAATTTATGTTGTGCTAAACTCGTTGCGATTACCAGTGGTGCACCTAATGGGTGGAGATGATCACCTACCGCTAAATGAGCCCATACATGTCCGTTGACGATTTTGTATATATCGTGGTCCTATCTCTCGTTTTTAGTTCAGACTTTCACAGTGTAAGGGTCCTATCAGACTGAATTTGGTCATGATTATTTAAAAAGATATAGTTAAAGGTACATTAATTTGTGAAGATATAGTGTGAATTATCCAAAATATAACGATAAGTGTCAAGTAAGGAAGAAAAAATCTGCCATCTGCGAGCTATTCTGGCTAGCGCTGTAAAAACCGTTGGATTTATACGTATATAGATACAATGGAATTTTTTATCTGTTTATCTTTTTGTAGGACTTTTAAGTCCTACAAAAAGCCCGCAAAAGCATATGCTTACAATATTTTATTATCACCAAAATAATGAACCATAAAATACAATAAAAATTGATAATTTATTTTAATGAATATTTAGTAGTTTCAAATTGATTCTTTTATCAAAATAAACACTTTTATCACTTCTTTTATTTAAATTAGATAAACTTTGTCTTTCACGCTCCATCATTTGGACAAATATTTTGATATTTACGACGATGGCCAACCGAGTGCGCGATATTATGGTGCAGTCCGGCGGCGGTTGAACTACTGAATAAATTTAATTCAAGAGGTCGGGATAATATATAGGCTAGATATTGACATACTAGATGCAATCATAATATATATTTGCTGCTTCATAGCGTCCACGTGGACGACGTTGCGGGCAGCGGCTACGACATTATAATATAATAAAAAAATATTATAATTTCTCAGGCATCCTCAGCATAACATGATAATGAGAGACTTCATGCTCCTTATTGCTCTGTACCACGGGCTAGAGCTGCTCATCAAACATGGCTCCAGGGTTTTCCTCAACTTCTTCGACGAGCATCCGGAGAAGACCTGGATACAGTCTGATGATGCGCTGACGGCACTGCTAGAGCGGCTCAGGGACGACCTCGGGATCAATCCCCTGTCGCTCAACAGAAGTATTCTACCTGATGGTAGCATACCAGAGGTTGGTTATAACTAGATTCCAAGACGTAAATGCACTAAGTTCTCTGTTTTTTGAAACTATTTATAGATTATTATTATTTGGGTATGGCAGAACAAGCATGAAAGCAGAATTAACGCAGTTGAGATGCGATCACTGCGTAGTATGTTGGGGTGAGATAAACTGACAAGAATTGAGAACGGAATGATGAAATGGTTTGGGCACGTGTAGCGAATGAGTGAGAAAGGCAAGTGTGTGTGGGAAAGTCGGTCGCGGAAGACCTCGTAGGATATTCGTCTACCAAATTAGGAATGTTTTAAAAAAAAGGGAAGGTCCGAAGCACCCGAAACCGGCGAGCATGTATGAAAGAGTAATAAATGTAGGGGATGCGCGTGAGGATAAAAGAAAATGGCGTTCTGTTGTCTCTGCTACCCCGAAGGGAAAAAGGCGTAAGTGTATGTATGTATTTTAATATGTAGATTCGAGTAAGGCCTATCGCAGACGACAGACTATACGTGACGCGCTTTTTAGTCTGTGATAATAAGACCTATAGAATTATACTGAATATATAGAATTACTGTGGGGACACGTAAGTGATATTGAAACGATTTTTGTGCTGCAGAAAAGAGCTGTTCGAGCAATCTACAATCAGTCCAGTATACATTCGTTGAAAGATAAATTTAAGGAGATCAACATATTAACAGTACCATGTCAATACATATTTGAAAACCTAATATTTGTGCATAAAAATATAGATCGTTTTAAAAAAACAGTGACATTCATAACTGCAGCAATAGAAACAAACATAATCTTGCTCTGATTCACACAAGGCTAACGAAAATAGACAAATCATTCAGGGGACAATGTGTCCGTTTTTATAATAAAATCCCTTTGAAGTAATTTGTAAACTTCAATTAAAAAAGTTTAAAATATTTGTTAAACAGAAACTTTTAAAAAAAGCTTATTATACAATTAAAGATTATATAACAGATAAAAGTGCATGGGATTAAAGCAATGTATATAACTTTAAGGTCTGCATACTATTTTAATTTTTAAGCAGTAGGACGGTATTATTCTATTATTTGTATATTTTCTTGATTTCAAAAAGTGATGCAGTTATCCTATTTTGAGAAATAAACTTTTTGAATTTGAATATTAGCAGTAACGCATACGACGCGCAAAAGGTCTGACACACAAAATATCCTCGTAGATCGGACAGACTGCGCCGAGTTCTGCCGAAAAAATGACCGAAAGTGTAGGCCGTGTGCGTTGAGTCACTGATATCTGTATTTTGTGCGCAATGCAAACTTTTTGTGTTCCGCAAATTCGATAGCACAAAAAGGGGTCTCATCTGCGATAGGCCTTAGAATGAATTTTGACGACTTAATTGAATTGTCCTTGTTGTTTGTCCTTCCATGTGATACCAGATGAATTATAGGAATATTGCTAGCCTATATAAAGTTGTTGGATGGACTGATTTTGAGGATGGTATTAAGTTTCTGGTGCATAGTGCGGTGGTGAAATTCAGAAATTTGGTCAGATAGGCTCTTTAGAAAACTCCATACAGATAGCAGTAGATGGTTATTTACAGAGATTCAGTAAGATAGAAAAAGAAAGCAAAAGTGACTGTAACCTATTTTGATTGACAAGTCGTAAACAGTCAGCCACGCGTGGAACTAGCATTTTAGTATTTTGAATATTAAACTCTAGCTAACGCATAGACGAATCAAAATTATTCACGAATTATCTGGTGGTCTATACGCTAGTATATTCTAAGTCTGTGACGCAGATCTTACACCAAGTGAGCCGCTTGCACTCCGTTTATATAAATAAAAACTGTATGTATTATTTTTCTAGATACCAAAGAGTATTAGTTTTGGCCATCCGAAGTTTGACAAGCTGAAGGAAATCATGTTGAACCATTTTAATAGAGCGAAACAAAACGGACAGGAGACTAAGGCAATAGGTAATATCTTTGATCATTTATACGTCTAGATAGTTGACAGCTGTGTTAACGTCGAAAAAAATTGAGGTTGACAGTTAACCTCTATTTTGTGCAATGCACGCACACTAGCACAAATTGACATACAAATTGCGAGTGTAAGACGTAGCTTGTCACGCACAATAAAATAATAAAACCGGCCTGTTTTCATGGGTTGTCTAGCAGCAAGAGGCTCTAATATTTAAATTATTTAAGAGTAATATAAATATATTTTTTTGATGGACGCGATATTGATGTGTAATTTTTATTATCTCTCTGGATATTTGTGATATTCACGATTTTTGACGGGCAGCAGAAACATATTATAAAAATATAAATATGTACAAATAACAAAATGTCAACAAGGCGAATACAAGCTCAGTTCGGGTGATCACTTCCGCTTTTACTTCAGAGATGAGAGTTAAAAGCGAAAAATCTTCATCATCATCAGCCTTCCACTGCTGGACAAAGGCCTCCCCCAAAGATTTCCACGACGATCGATCCTGCGCTGCCCTCATCCAACGTATTCCGGCGATCTTGACCGTATGTCATTTAAAATATACCTGGGATCTGTAATTTGTGAATAATTAAAACGCTGATTTAATTAAATTATCTCCTTAATAAAATTCACAAATAATCCTCGATACCAGAGTTATACAGAATATATATTAGTACTCCAAATCTATTCCCGAGTCCATGCAACATTTACAGTCTGCATCACTGGGTTTAAAAAAATCCGGCTCGAAGGACCATGAAAAGGGGTGCACTTAGGGGTATCTATATTGGTTTTATGGTAAAAGTATTTATTTACTTAAGATACTAAATTAATCTATGACAATCTATCTTGCTAAATAACTATAATTATTGGTTCTACTTGTGAGTACGCGGATCTCTACTATTAATTGGTTAAAATGGTTACACGCGTACTGCCTTACTAAAGGCAACACATGGTTATAAGTAATTAATATTATCTACTAAGCAATATTTGTAATATAATGTTGTTCGATGGATTTACTTCGAACAAAACTAAATCTTATAAACTTATATGTTAACTATTTTTTTTTTTAAATTCTGATTGTAACAATGGTCAATGAGTTATAGTTTTAAGTTTGTACTTTTCTATTCTCAGTGGCAGTTAATGTTTGTTAATATTCCAGTATTCTGCGAGTACCGGGAGAGCGTAAACTTGGTGCATTGCCTGTTGCTGCAGTGTCGGCCGCTCATCGTGCCACAGATGTTCGTGGGCCAGGGTGCCTCCGGTAAGTAATTGGATCCTTTATGATGCCAAGACAGTTGTGGGTCCCATTGAAAGTTATGCGTAACTTAAAAGTAAAACTATTTAAAGATAATTATTGCGATTCATTATAGCTTTCACCACTGCATTGGGTGAGGCCTATCCAGCTTCTCTTTACGGCGTTGGTCTGATCGATCATGATTTGATGGCAGCATTCCCAAAGATGATAAGTTTTTTGAGACAGAAAATACCTTCAAAAGCACCGGTTAAACGTGAAATTTATTAGAAAGTAGAATAAATAGACAAGTCATGAGAAAGCTCATGGTTGCTCAGAGGGCAATTGAGAGGGCTATGCTCGGAGTTTCCCTGCGAATACCATCAGAAATGAGGAGATCCGTAGAGTAAAACCACCGACATACCTCAAATGATTGCGAAACTGAAGTGGCACTAGGAAGGGCACAAAGTTCGACGGACAGATGGCCGTTGGGGTAATAAAGTCCTCGAATGACGACCACGTACCGGAAGACGGAGTGTTGGTAGGCCGCCCACTAGTTCTATCTCCGGAATACGTTGGATGAGGGCAGCGCAGGACCGATCGTCGTGAAGATCGTTCAGGAAGGCCTTTGTCCAGGAGTGGACGATTTCCGGCTGATGATAATGATGAGAATAAATAGATGTTTGCACTTTACAGGCAAGGAAGGTAAGGCGGTCGTGTCACAGAAGCAACAGCTTCGCGTGATGCGCAACTTCCGCGCGGGGGCGTGCAACGCGCTCGTGTGTACGTGCGTGGCTGAGGAGGGGCTAGACATCGGCTCCGTCGAGCTCATCGTGTGCTTTGATATCTCTACCAGCTCACCCGTCCGGCTGGTGCAAAGGTTTTCAAAGCAAAATTAATGTTATTACAAATTTTATACATCCTATTAATATTATAAATGTGAAAGTTTGTATGTCTGGATGTATGTTTGAACTTCTTTAACGCAAAAACTACTGAATGGATTTTGATGAAACTTTACAATAATATAGCTTACACACCAGAATAGGCATATTATTTATAAAACTATCGCGTGAATTATACTTTATATGGCAAAACAACGTTTGCCGGGTCAGCTAGTTTTTCTATATAGTAATTTAACAGCGTATATATATAGTCTTGTGACACAGGCCTCATCCATTTTTTTTAATATTTTCCTGTCGTTTGTGTCGTGTCGGTCTTTTAGGTGGGCTTGCACGCTTTGTATACATACAAACAACCTCCTTTCAGTTTGGTTGTACATGGAATAAAGTTCCCTGAAAATGCTGTAGAGGAATACGATGAAGATTATATCTTAGTTTTTGGTAAAACAATTTCATTTCATCATTTTCAAAGGCTTCAGCACTGGTCTATATAGAATCTGTTTGTTTGAAATGTTAAATTTTTCAAATATTTGCTTTGAATTAAGAATTATTGTTTACTGTTAAGGTACTTTTGTACGTGTGTGCATGCGGGCATGCTGCATATGTGTGCGTATTGCACGGATGCACGGTCAAGTTGTATGAATAATAAAGTTAGTTTTTTCATTTCAAATTCCATAAAGGTATTAACGTCCAAAAAAGTTAGATAGCTCTTCATGTGTGTTCATTTAATGTCGCAATCATAGCGCCACGTTGTATATCTTAATTCGTTCATATTCTGGATCTAAGCATAACGCATTTTAATTTATAGAATAAGCGTTATTTTATAAGCGGTAAATCCATAATTCTGGCACAAGACTGAATTGAATGAGCCGGTGACCGCTCTTTTATACCCTCAATATGTATAGAGTTATATTTACCTTCTATATGTATAGAGGGTATAAACTATAAAACATATAAAATTTGGCGAGTCAACATCTCCTGAGGATGCCGCGTATAGAGGCGAAACACGTGTCGAATTGGAGACGAAGGCTCACAACATTTGAATAACGCATTTTTCTATGTCATCAATTGTAAGGTCAAAATTGTTGTCCTAGATGCGGTCGAACTGGGCGGGAACGAGACGGTCAGGTGTTCATCCTGGTCACCGAAGGTCGAGAGCACCAGGTAAATAGAATTTTTATTATTTGTAGTAATATAAATGCTTTTATATGTAGCTACTTTTAAATATAACCTATTGTAGACTAAATCAAATTCAATGGTCCTATTGCCACTTAAATTAAAACCATAACTCCCGCGCGTTAGAACAGGGATGGACCTAAGGTTCCATTGTGTTATATTTTGTGAAATACTTTTTTAGAAAAAAAAAAAATTTTTTTAAAGAAATCATAAGATCATATTATAACGTGTTTACTGTACTAAATATAATACAAATAACTCAATTGCAGTATTTTTATTTAGACACGTTTAGCATAATAGTCACAATTTCTCGTAAAACTCGGAAAGAGCGGCGATATCACAGCACGAATCTATCACAAGTTACGTTTTTTGTTTACAATAACCAAGATTGTTTACAATGATACCTCGGCTAATGTAAACACAAGTGGCTATAGCGTCTCAAGTGGCCGCGTCGGGTTTAGCGCCAAAACAGCTGAGCAGACGTGTGAGACGTGAGAGCATAGCAGTGCATAAACGCGAACTAAAGTTATTCCAAATATAAAACTTTCTGTCTTTATCTAACCTTTGTCACTACAGAATTACATGACAGGGAGCGGTAATTTTACTTTGACTTTACTTTTATTTGGTCATTGCCTCCTTTGCCCATTTCTTGGGTACCTAATGTTTAATAACATACTAATAATTTTATATTAAGAGTGTAATTATCTGTATATTTATATATAATTATTAAATCAAGTATTTTTTTTGTAATGGATAGATGACTAGCAACTAGAATGGATGGACTGAAAATATTAAATGATAGCGTTAAGTAACTATGGTGTGTTAAGTCTAGTTTCAATAAAAAAAAAATTTTTTTTGGGCTTTAATGAGAAACAGCTACAATAACATTAGAATTAAATTTCGGCACTATAAACAAGACTATAATAGCTCTGATGGGACATTGCGTGATCCCGAAAGCAGAAGAACCCGGTTCGAATCCGGATGTCCGATTAGTTTTTTTTTTGTTCAAGTTTTCTACATTTTTAAAAATCCGAACTAGGATCTGTTGATGGGATATTATATATGTCGGAGATTTATTTGGAATTAAAATCGGGCGTCACGGTGTTGGTATCCACCATGTTGTTTTAAGTCGATCATTGCGCACTAGCGGTGAGACGTATTTATCGTCACAGGTATTTGTAACAGGTATTAAAATATCACCGGTTGTCACTGTGACAAGATATCAAAAATAACAGTGACAAGTATTAGGAGTATTTTGTAACAACTAGTATTTTGTAACAACTAGTATTTTATAACACCTAGTATTTTAGTAACGACCGTTATTTGAGTAACACCTGTTACTGAACAAGTATTTGATAATAACTAGTATTTTAGTAACAACTGTTACTGAACAAGTATTTAATAACAGCTAGTATTTTAGTAGCAACTGATATTTGAGTAATACCTGTTATAGAACAAATAATTAGGAGTATTTAGTAGGTATTTTTTAACAGTATTTTGATACAGCTATAATTGTGTGATTTGTAGGTCTGTTATATTATTTTTAATTCAATAGGTAATAAAATAGTTATGGTTCAACTATTCTTTTAAAATATGTGGGATAAGAAAAACCCTGTTTACTTTTATTTTTTACTAAATATTTTTCTTTAAGACACATTTGTAAATAATAGATACATCACTTTCATACATTTATTTAACACACTATTACACACTATTGTTAAGATAAGATAGGTAGGTACCTAATTAAAATATTGAAGTAAATTTAAAATGGAAGACCGTCTCTGATATCATTTTTCGTAATCGTATATATTCACAGTTATATTGTGCCTACGAGCAGGAAAATACGGCTCACCTCTTCGAAAGAAAAAACCTATATTTGTAATTTGATAGTACCTACTGAATAATATATTTTTATGATGTTTATTTCTACTTTATTGTTGAATTATGATAAGGGCACATTTTAATTGTGTACTAGTTAAGGATCACTGTTTAAGCATAGGTAGTATTGAAACATAATGAATACGAAAGTATAATGATTATTTTTATTACATGAAAACTATAAAAATAATTAATAGGTCTGTACAGCTTTACCTAAACAGAACTTTTGAAATTCGAAGTTACCACAAGAGAAAGTACTATGTAATACGTATAGATGGCGCTAACAAGTAACACGAAACAACGAAAAATATACACCTCACTACAGTATCTAGTATATTATCACAGATAGTATTAAAATAACAGCTAGTATTTTGTAACAGGTATTTGTCGCTGTTACTTTTGAGTCACAGTCACCGTCATACTTAGTATTGCATTTTGCCTAGTACGTCTCAACTCTATTGCGCACAACCGGTGCGGGCGCTAGGTTGAAGCAGGGGTGGGAGAGACGCCATAAAGTGACGTTTTCAGAAGACTGTAGTGCCATCTGTTATTTGGCCCGAAAATGAAAGCTTTGTCAGCTGTCACTCGCTTTGAAACCTTTCAACTTTTCTTTATTTGTGTCACTGCCCACTGGTCATAAAATGGCGGCTACTTCTAGCGTTTGCGCATGTATGTAGCCCTCGTGTTCCATTTAGCATATTTACAGTACTATCTTTCCTTTATGTTCATGTTGTGGCAAAACTAAATAACTAACTCTACGCACAATTTCAACATGGTAAAAAATTGCAATACCTACATTAAAAAGTAATTGCGTCACAACATTAAAAATTAATTTATTCGTTTTGAGCTTATATATAGTTTCGGGGCCAATCTCCAGATGGCGTTAGTTTTCAAATAGACAGCTGATAATGCGTAGAGAGGGCTCTCTTTTCCCTATATATTATTATACTCTTTGGCTTGAAGACGAATGCGATCTAGATGAACGCTCTACTGATGGACAATAATAACTAACTTCAACCATGTCACAGACACACGTACACAATGACAACTTCAAACACTCTTTAACAGATGAAGTTCGCCATCAGTTCAGCCCAATACACAGAGTAGAATATAATCATACAGGCCATATTACTTTAATATTCTAATTCTCCGACATATATTATGGGAGTAATAGTAGATTGTTAACCGAGGGTCGAAAGAATCAATTCCCGAGGTATTTAGACGGCTATAGTCCGAGTAGGAATTGATTATTTACCCGTGTTAAACACTCTACTTTTCATTTCGAATATGAGGAAAATAAATCTATTTGTTTATCTAAACTATTCATTGATAAAATGTAATAATATTAGTAGTACCCATTTAAAATTAATTGTCAAATTAGGACAATTTATGTCGACTTTTTTAATTTTAAATATGGAACTCCGCGTAATTGTTGCGACTTATTCCGCTCAAAGAATTTGCGCTAAGTTCACACTGGCTGTTTAGAAAGTCACATGGCTGCAGCATTTTTTTTATTCGTTTTTCTTTTACATAAAACTCTTCACAGCTGACAGCAGTTCTATTTTTAAAGTTCATTCCGGCCTTTAGGTGGGAAGTAATTTGTATGAGTTATTCCCTCTCTGTGGAGGGAAGCAGCATTTTCTACCCAATAATCAGATCAAAACAAAAATACTTTCCGAGTATGAGAAATGAAAAATTTATTTTATATTGTCACAGACTTTGATGGATTGCATGCGACAACGTGACGGGTTGAACAAGAAGATATTACATTCACAAGAAGTGAGCAACAATCTCTACAAAGGCAATCCACGGATGATTCCACGGGAGTTCATGCCGCAGTGTCGGAAGATGCATATCACTGTTAAGACAGTCGATGGCAACAAAAAGAAACAAGAAAAAGCTAAAAAGGTACTAATTTCATTATATTAGGTTAGATTTTGAAATGTTTGCCAAAGTATGAAGAGGAATAATAATAATAATACATAATACATTATATATGTATTTATGTATGTTTAAGTAAGTATATTGTTTTAAATATATCGTTGTCTTGCAACCCATATTCAAATTCAAAAACACTTTATTCATGTAGGTCACGGAAATGACACTTATGAATGTCAAAAAAAATTGTTTCTTATTGAATTTACCGCTTCTTCGTAAAGGGTTGAGCTAATGAGAAGAAGTAGTAAGAAACTCATTGCCACTCTTTTAAGTCAAGATTTACATTTTAATTGTTTTACAAATCATTTCAATTACAATATATGCAAAGTGACGCAACAAAAATACTCAAATGTCAAAAACTGAAAGGCTTACATGAGTAAGTCAAAAAAAGAAAAAACAAAGTAAATTAATACTTATAAACACAAGAGTTATTGAGTATAGTAGATGCATCAATCCACACATACCGTAAATAAATAGAGGCATTATGTGAGCATTTCATAAAATAAAATATATAATAACTTTAACTTTAAAGGAAATAATAATAATAAAAAAACACATCAAGCAGACCTCCCGGTAACAAGATCATCCAGCCACCACGAGTAGCACCCGTTCACGAGTATGACGCATGGACCAGCCATCGCCTCCCTCGACCATATTTTAGGGAAGGGAACGACCTGCTCCACGTCGCCGCCACAAGCAGAGGCATTAAAGCGAGCATGACGATGCCTGTCACAAGAAATCTACCGAATAACAAAACAATGTTCATCACACAGGCTATGCCTAATTTAGGGCAACATAATTTGTGTAAAAAGTGTGTCGATATTATTATTATCTATATCATCATGGTCACTGAAATGGCATTGCATGCGGCGGCGTGCGGCTCGTCCCCTCCCTCAAATGTGTGCGAAGGGAACGATGGCTGGTCCTTGCGCCAACTCGTGAACGGTAGCTGCTTGTGGTGCCATTTCGACCTGTTATATGTCATTGGATTTGTTGGATTCAATTACTAATAATTATGACAGTAATAACGATCATCATGTTCACGAAGCATCCTTAAAGAAACAATGAATTCAAGCTCTAAAGGTTGATGCAATATACGATAATTTATATTTAAACAGATTATTATTTATTACTTTTATGAAATATTTAATATTATTTAAACACGATTCATGTATTGGATGTAGCACCTTACAGACTAATTTGTTGTGTATATTACAGCCATTGTAAAATACTCTATTTGATTGAAAAGAGTTGCCACTGAGTTTCTTGTATGTTCTTCTCACGATCTCTACTTTTTCCGAACATATGGTAGATTCAGTAATTTAAAAGAAATATTTATAGTGATGATTCATATATTGGATGCAGCAAAATTACTTACAGCAGCTTATAAATAATAATTATTGTATTACTAAAAAGCCTTTTATTCCGAACTTTCATATATGTTAAACTTATTAATACTTTTTTTTATGGAATAGGAGGACAAAGTCATCTGTTGTTAAGTGATCACCGCCGCCCACATTCTCTCGCAACACCAGAGGAATCACAAGAGCGTTGCCGGCCCTTAAGGAAGGTGTACTCGCTTTTTTTGAAGGTAACCATGTCGTATCGTCCCGGAAACACCGCACAAGGAAGCTCATTCCACAGCTTTGTAGTACGTGGAAGCTCCTTGAAAACCGCACTGTGGAGGACCGCCACACATCCAGATGGTGGGGATGATATCCTAACTTGTGACGTGTCGTGCGAAGGTGGAATTCGGCGGCAGGAATCAGGTTAAACAGCTCTTCGGAACACTCCCCGTGATAAATGCGGTAGAAGACACACGATGAAGCGACGTCTCAACGCAACGCCAAGTGATCCAGCCGTTCGCAGAGCACTGGGTCCTCGACAATTCGAGCTGCTCTGCGTTGCACGCGGTCTAATGGATCGAGCTGATGATACTGATACTTAGGTTACTATATTTAAAATATAGCTCTTAGCTCCGTGTGCCTTGCGTCATCCCCCTCCTCCAACAATTTGCACTGCTTTCTATATGCGGCCACTCTTAGCTCAAAGTCATTTTCAGATCGTCTTCGCATCTTCTCGCTTTTCTACCTCGTTTTCTATACCCGTGTTTAGGTACCAGATAGTCACATGTTTGCGCCAATTTTTGTTGCTGACAACGGAGCAAATATCCAGTCCATCTCTATTTTAATTGGTCGATACACAATAAGATGTCTGTAAGTTTTGTTTTACGCCCGATGTCTATATTACTGACTTTACCTTTCTGATTTTTAGCCCTAGAATACTCCTTTCCATAGCAGCAGCTTACAAACTAATTTGTTATGTATTTTAGAACCATTGTAAAAATATTCTATTTGATTGAAAAGAGTGGCCGTTGAGTATTTTTATTATTTACTTCTTACGAGCTCTACTTTTTCCGAAGATATGGTAGATTCAGTAATGTAAGGGACACATTCATAGTTACGTTTCAAAAGCGGTTAGTTTAATCCTAATTGATTAAAGTTTATTTGACATTGACTACAAGTCACTTGACCACATGAATTCAACGAATAATTCATTGTAACCTAATATAACACCAATCTCCTTCCACAACCTATGTAGTTGATGAAATAAAAAGTGTGAAAGTAGAGTGCTAGGCCCGGTAGTATTAGCGCACCCCACGATCAGTCACAATCACGGTCACAGCTTCCACTAATTCCGATGTAACACGATAGTCAAAGTCTAAGTCAAAATATTTTACTGACATAAAATCAAAAGATTGCTCGCCAACGTCAATCACAAAAGATACACACATATTAATTACACAAAAGATTAAACATATAAATATTTTTAAAATAATGCAAACCAGTGAAACAATACAAGGTTGAACCATAAAATCCATAAAAAACAACTATAATACTATTCAATTCCATATTGTAATATCCTTTGCGTAAT
Organism: Leptidea juvernica; assembly: GCA_949711755.1. Lineage (NCBI taxonomy): Eukaryota > Metazoa > Arthropoda > Insecta > Lepidoptera > Pieridae > Leptidea > Leptidea juvernica. The sequence goes on from CATIXQ010000019.1 coordinate 3,371,241, forward strand.
CTTTTATACTGTAATAAGCGTTTCGTTTAATAAAAGATTTAAATTTATTTATTGATAATTCAGATACACTATTTGGTAATTTATTGTAAAATTTAATACCATCGTATGCAAAAGAATTGTTTATTTTACAGAGCCTACTAGGGGGCACTATAAGCTTGTAGTTAGTTCTAGTGTTCAAATTATGTTTGTCGCTTATTTTACTGTACAAATTAAAATGTTTGACTAACTCTCTTGTAGTCAACTAGCAACTACCTCGCCATTTATGCAGGTTGATGAACAAAGTTATAAAACAGGTGGAGATGAATCATATCTTACGTACCTATTTACAAAGAGGAGATTTTGTTTAACGAATTCATGTCAACAGATGTCGCTTTCCTCGCAAGTGTCTTACCGATATGTATACATATATCTGTGCTTTTTTTAGTAAAAAAATGTTATGTAAATGCTAGGAACAACTTAGTAGTTAGATGTTTATATTATATTGATATTGACGTTTTGGTGCGAGATTTAAATGTGAAAATTTTATACGACCTAAGGCGTAGTTGAATGCGATAGAACACCGATCATATCCAATAATTGACAATAATTGTAACAATGGCACCCACACCCTAGTAAACAATGCAATAGAAGAGAACTGCTGTTTTTTACCAGAAATAGATGACACCACAGTTAAACTGGCCCGATCAAACACATCATATCCATTAGTCAGGCTATTATTCAAGTTTCCGTTTGTTTGACAGGGTCAGAAAGATCTCCGAAGTATGCTGGGCCGAAAGTCGTCAAGCAGTTCAAGTATATCTTTAAAAGATTTTGAGATTGGAGACTTCATATCGGAAACAGAATTCAATGACATATACCCGAACGGTTTCAGAGATACAAACAGACGTAGCGATCCAATTGAATACTGGAAGATGAATAAAGGTAATTAATAGTATGTTATGATACAAGTGAGATAAGTTGCTGATTAAACACGAGGTTGTGGGTTGCAGCCCGAGCCGTAGTCGAGTGTCTAGTGAGCTAAGTTGCCCATTATACATGAGGCTGTGGGTTGCAGCCTGAGCCGTAGACAAGTGTCTAGGGAGCTAAGTTGCTCATGATACACGAGGCTGTGGGTTGCAGCCCCAGCCGTAGACAAGTGTTTAGTGAGCTAAGTTGCTCATTATACATGAGGCTTTGAGTTGCAGCCCGAGTCGTAGACAAGTGTCTAGTGAGCTAAGTTCCTCA
>CATIXQ010000019.1:3372474-3391704 GCA_949711755.1 Leptidea juvernica
AGTCGTAGACAAGTGTCTAGTGAGCTAAGTTCCTCATTATACACGAGACTGTGGGTTGCAGCCCGAGCCGTAGACGAGTTTCTAGTGAGCAAGTTGCTCACGAGTTTCATTCGCAGTTTAAAAGTGCGAATGAAACTCGAGAAAAAATAAACATGTATTGCATAAATTGTTTAATTGTTATAACAATTATACTTTTATTGTTTAAATTATCGTAAGCAAAACACTTTTTGAAGGATTAAAACGCGTGTAATTCCAGATCTCGTTTTTAGGGGGACAGTCCCCCTGGTCTTGAAACGTCGGGTTAACTAAAAGAAAAATGTAACTTTTTACGCAAACAATGTAAAACCGTTACAATTACACGCGTTTTAATCCTTTAAAAAGTGTTTTATTTAAATGAGTAACACTCGCGTTAATCAAAGAAAATATTATCGTAAGCAGCAAGTACTCTTCTCTAGATTTTGCAGGCTTTTGGTTGCATTTTGTTCGGCGTTTTTTTTCGGAAAACGAGGACAAACGAGCGTACGTACCTGTGCGTACGGGTGTTAAGTGATCACCACCCTCTCAGCCCACATTCTCTTGCAACACCAGAGGAATCACAAGAGCGTTACCGGCCTTGAAAATAGCACTGTGGAGGACCGCCACACATCCAGATGGTGGGGATGATATCCTAGTTTATGGTGAGTCGTGCGAAGTTGGAATTCGGCGGCAGGAATAAGGTGAAATAGCTCTTCAGAACACTTCCCGTGATAAATGCTGTAGAGGAGACACAATGAAGCGACGTGAATAGAATACTTATGGACAATAGACAAGAATACATGAATTTAGTATTTCTGGCAGGGTTAAATCTATCAATTACTCATCTTCTGTACAGCCTTGTTTATAATGAGAAACTTAGCTCACTTGTTTACCAGTGGGAGGCTCCTTTGCACAGGATGCCGTCTAGATTTTGGGTACCACTACAACGCGTATTTCTGCCGTGAAGTAGTAATGTGTAAGCATTACTGTGTTTGTGACGAGCGCTTTTGTATTGCCGCTTAGAATTTTTGTGTTTTTCAAGACTCCTGAGCGGCACTGCATTACAATGGGCACGGCGTTTTAATTATTTTCTTAAAATTTAAAAAACAATCTTTCGTGTAATATTAAATAATAAGAATACGCCTTAAATTAAAAGTGTGAAGATGATTAAAACGAAAAAATAGAAATGGCTCATTTTTACAATTCAGGTCATGAGTACAGCAAGATAGAAAAGGTAGGCCAATCATTTTCTAACCGATTTTGATTGACAAGTCGTAAACTGTCAACCACGCTTGGTATTAGCTCCTTAATAATTTGAATATTAACTCACAAGCTAACGCTCACATTGACCAATCAAAATACGTCGCACATTATCGGGCTCTCAGATCGAGAACATTTTGAAGCGAAGCGTTTATACGAACGTTTGGGACGTTCGCGGCGACGGCTTTCTACTCGAGGTCAGCGTTAGATTTTAGCGTCACACGAGAGCGTCAGATTGTGCGCTATGTTTCACATAGGTTAGTGTCGAGGACCGGAGGCCATCCCCCCCCCAATCCCCAACAAAGATTATGAAAGCGGTCCCTAAAGAGATAGTACCCCAGGAGGGTACCGGCTCTACCAGAGTCGGAGAATCCCTCCCCGAGCACTCTAGCTCGGGCTGCCCTTCGTATTCTGGGGAGGGCACAGTACCGCGCATGACCAAGGACAAACGAGGCAGTAACACCACGGCACCCCGCTCCACACTCAACGTGGACTTTTGCAATATCAGGGGAATTCACTCCAACTTAAACGCCGTCCACCACCACCTTGAGACGGCGAAGCCGGCCTTGTGTTTCCTTACAGAGACGCAGATATCTCGACCTAGCGATACGTCATATTTAACGTACCCCGGGTACAAAATTGAGCACAATTTTTTGCCTCATGCCGGGGTATGTGTGTACGTTAGGGAGGATATCTGCTGTCGCCGTCGCGGCAATTTTGAGGGTAGGGACCTGTCCACTCTCTGGCTCCGCGTAGATTTAGAGCACCGCGTCCGCATCTATGCGTGTGTCCCATAGTGGTAACGCAGAAACCGATCATCTCATGGGCTGCGTTCAAGCGGCAATTGACGACGTGCTTCCACAGATCCCCTCCGCTGAAATCGTAGTCTTGGGTGATTTCAACGGGCACAATGCCGAATGGCTTGGATCACGTACCACAGACTACGCAGGGCGATCTGTGCATAATTTTACATTGGCGTACGATCTGTCCCAATTGGTTGAGTCGCCAACGCGGCTCCCGGATGTGGATAGCCACATGCCGTCCTTATTAGATCTTCTGTTGACTACACATCCCGATGGTTACCAGGTCATTGTCAACGCCCCTCTCGGAACGTCCGACCATTGCCTGGTCAGGAGTGTAGTGCCTATACGACGCCCACGTCGCAGACCACCAGCGACCCGCCGCGTTTGGCACTACAAGTCAGCAGATTGGGATAGGATGCGTTCCTTTTTTGCATCCTACCCTTGGAGCAGGGTTTGTTTCCCTTCGGATGATCCTAGTGCCTGCGCCGTTGCAGTAGCCGATGTGATACTACAGGGCATGGATATTTTTATACCAAGCTCTGTAGTACCGATCGGTTGCAGATCACAGCCCTGGTTCGATGCGTCAGTTAAAGCAGCATCTGACTGCAAAAAACAGACGTATCGAACTTGGGTTGCGGCGCTGGGCACAAAGGATCCGAACTGCATAGTTCTAAAGAGGAAATACAACCGTGCTTCCAGATTTTTTAAGCGGCAAATCGCCCGTGCAAAGTCAAAACACGTCGTCAAAATCGGCGAGCAGATTTCCAGTTACCCGACCGGAACACGCAAGTTCTGGTCGTTGTCGAAAGCTGCTATTGGTAACTTCAGCCAGCCGTCCATGCCGCCGTTGCACATGAGGAATGACACCCTGGCCCATACGGCAAAAGAGAAAGCCGATCTCCTGTGCGCTCTTTTCGCCTCCAACTCGACTCTTGACGACAATGGAAAAACACCGCCGACCATCCCGCGGTGTCAGAGCTCTATGCCTGAAGTACAGTTCAGACAGAAAACTGTTAGGCGAGCTCTGTTTTCGTTGGACGTCAGGAAGTCGAGCGGGCCGGATGGCATTTCTCCAATCGTGCTTAGAACGTGTGCCCCTGAGTTGACGCCGGTGCTAACGCGTTTATTCCGGCACTCTTATTCCAAAGGCGTAGTCCCTGACTCATGGAAGTCAGCCCTTGTCCATCCGATCCAAAAAAAAGGAGACAGTTCGGATCCGGCAAACTACAGGCCTATTGCTATTACCTCCCTGCTCTCCAAAATCATGGAGAGCATAATTAGCCGTCAGCTCTTGGTATACCTAGAGGGTCACCAGTTGATCAACGACCGACAATACGGGTTTCGCCATGGTCGGTCGGCAGGTGATCTTCTGGTATACCTAACACATAGATGGGCTGCGGCTATTGAAAGCAAGGGGGAAGGCCTGGCAGTTAGCCTGGATATAGCGAAGGCCTTTGATCGTGTATGGCATAAGGCGCTCCTCTCTAAACTTCCATCATTTGGGCTTCCCGAGAGCTTGTGCAAGTGGACCTCCAGCTTCCTCACTGGGCGCAGCATACAGGTCGTTGTCGACGGACATTGCTCGAACCCGAAGCCCATGAATGCTGGAGTGCCCCAAGGCTGTGTGCTATCTCCTACGCTGTTTCTTCTGCATATCAATGATATGTTGGACACCTCCAACATTCATTGCTATGCAGATGACAGCACTGGTGATGCCGTATCGACCGAGACGTCTCTCTCGGGAAATCGTCGACCAGTGCCGGGAGAAACTTGTGTCTTCTATCGAGTCCTCTCTTGAGAAGGTCGCGGAATGGGGTAAATTGAACCTTGTCCAATTTAACCCCCAGAAGACTCAAGTTTGCGCGTTTACCACTAAAAAAACCCATTTGTCGCATCACCGCTCTTCGACAACACTTCCCTAAAAGCCTCGCCTAGTATCGGAATACTGGGTCTCGAAATCTCGAGCGATTGCCAATTCCGTGGCCATCTGGAGGGCAAAGCCAAATTGGCTTCAAAGAAACTGGGCGTCATTAATCTATTAACACGGCAATACTTCAAGCCGGCCCACATTCTAGCGCTGTACAAAACGCAGGTCCGGCCACACATGGAGTATTGCTGTCATCTCTGGTCTGGCGCACCCCAGTATCAGCTCGATCCATTTGACCGCGTGCAACGCAGAGCAGCGCGAATTGTCGGGGACCCAGTACTCTGTGAACGGCTGGATCACTTGGCGTTGCGTAGAGACGTCGCTTCATTGTGTGTCTTCTACCGCATTTATCACGGGGAGTGTTCCGAAGAGCTGTTTTACCTAATTCCTGCCGCCGAATTCCACCTTCGCACGACACGCCACAAGTTAGGATATCATCCTCACCATCTGGATGTGTGGCGGTCCTCCACAGTGCGGTTTACAAGGAGCTTTCTTCCACGTACTACAAAGCTGTGGAATGAACTTCCTTGTGCGGTGTTTCCGGGACGATACGACATGGGTACCTTCAAAAAAAGCGCGTACACCTTCCTTAAAGGCCGGCGACGCTCCTGTGATTCCTCTGGTGTTGCAAGAGAGTATGGGCGGCGGTGATCACTTAACAACAGGTGACCCGTACGCTCGTTTGTCCTCCTATTCCATAAAAAAAAAATAAAAAAAAATGTAAATATGAGCCATTTCATTTATACACACACACACTCACGACTTGATCACGTCGGGGTAGGCAGAGGCAACAGAATGTCACTTGCTTCTAACTTTACATGCCTCACGCGCTTCCTCGACGATCATTACTCCTCTCATACATGCTCGCCGGTTCCGGGTGCTTCGGAGCTTTCTTCATTACATCCCCGACGTGGTCGACGAATGTCCTACGAGGTCTCCCGCGACCGGCTTGCTCACTTTTATAATACATTCTGTGTTTCGGTTCAATTTAAATAATCAATTCTTATAACCAGCAACATTTATTTAGTAGTAATAATACTAGCTGTATTTTTTTTAAATAAATATAGTAACAAATTAAAAAAGGAAATATGGCGTTAATTTTTTTGAAATATCAAGCCTTCTTTTTATTCGTAAATGACTGATCGTATATAAATATTTAGTTTTTCATTTCCCGCTTACTGTCTTCGTTTTCATTGTAGCTCAAATCGAAAATGTCAGTAAAGAAGAGTGTGGTTTTGGAATTTCGACGTGGCTTGAATGGCAGCGGACATCGCAGAAGACAATTAACGTGGGGCATTCCGTGGACACTGATATTATGACATCACTTCTACAGTATAGCGACGCTAAGAGATTCAACGCGCCGGCCTCAACACAGAATCCAAGTGAGTTGACTTACCACTTTATGTCCTCGAATATTAATAGGAATGCGGCAATACTGTGTAAAATCTCGTTTATTTAAAAAAATATTCAACTAGCTACTAAAAATATTTAATATGCCGACGACTTGATACTTCATGTCGTCGGCTTCACGTGTAAGTAGACCACCAGTTAAGGCTGAGGCTCTTTTGCACAGGAAGCCGGCTAGATTATGGGTACCACAACGGTGCATATTTCTGCCGTGAAACAGTAATGTGTAAACATTACTGTGTCTCGGTCTGAAGGGCGCCCGAGCTAGTGAAATTACTGGGCAAATGAGACTTAATATCTTATGTCTCAAGGTGACGAGGGTGGGGCGTATCAATTACCAGCTATCTATCAGCTGAGCGTCCTGCTCGTCTCGTCCCTTATTTTCATAAAAAAAAAGGGAAAGACCAGTTATGTAAAAATACATAAAATATATTTTATTTGAGATGGTATTATGCATACTGTAGGTAGTAGCACATTTTACTAACATATAGAACTAAAATATTTATTTAGTTACTAACAGATTTGGTTTTAATTTTGCCTTTTTGTGGGATGGTATTCATCTCTATTTTTTGTTTATCGGTAATGTTCCCTTTTTTTCGACTCTTTCTACTAAAGAATGTGTACGTGCTAGCCTTTCTTATTTCACGTTATTTTTCGGGGTCGGATAAAGATTTTGGAGAAAAGCTGTTCAGTTAGGGACATGGAAATGATTACTAATGATGTGCAACAAGACATCTAAAATGTGATCACTTCATTTTAAAAATGAAGATTTCTATATATCCAATAATAATAATAAATTCACGATGCTTTCTCAAAGCGCTGTACCAATTAGTACCAGAATTTATTTGACTCTATATCTATTTTGTTCAATTACATACTTAATTCCTTAAAAACACACACAGCATTCGATTTTATATTTTTAATAAATATGCTAGTGACAAATAATTTATTATATACGAAGAACAAATTTCTGGGCGCAATAGTAGTGGATGTACTATCGACTGTGATTATTGTCGAGAAGTGAGAAAGTTGTGGCCAATTGTCCGTTGGACTGGCGACCAGAAAGTTAGGAGGGTATGAGACTTATTGGCGCGTTTGCTCTCAATGTTCTGCCGCTGAATTCCACCTTCGCACGACTCGCCACAAGTTACGCCTCGTTTTCTATAACATAAATTCACTTGATGCAAAGCCATAACGAGGTTGAAAAAGTAAAGGTAGACTGGCAGTCGGTAGACATCTTTATACTTTCACTTTAAAGACACGCAGATTATAGTTTGTATAAAAATAGCAGTTCAGCTGTTCGCAATCGCATTTTCAATATTTTTCATTTTTATAAATTTTTTGGTCCGAGAAAGTTCGAAAAATCGAACATCATCAATGCTACGTATCATATAGGAAACTGAGAATGAAATTTTAACCCGAACCCCCGTAGATAATGCCCCGTTATTTGCCTTTCTACCGCAAGCCACGTTATATACATCCACGCAACAAAAAGTAAAGCTGCTAATTATTTCCTTAATTTGTGTAATGCCAGGATATGTAAACTATAAGGTTTTATTCTGATTACACAAAAATGTCAAATGATTTTATATTTTTAGCATTCAATACTCAAGACTTAGCCGCTCAAGATGTGCAAAAACAGTCCCCAATTAAATCGAAGAAAACTAGAAAGAGACAAAGGCTACCTTTGATTAAATCACCTGGTAAAAAAGACGGAGACATCAGAGCCCTGTTTAGTACTGCTACTAAATCTACCAAGAATTATACAAAATTATTAAATGATTTAGGTATTCAAAATGATGGAAAAATACCTACAAACATTATAAATTTACTTGTTGATCTTAATTTTGAAAGCACGAATTTTACTAGACAATGTTTAATATGTGCTACCATTTGTGATTGTCAATTATTAAAAAATATACAAAAGAGACATGAAAACAAAACATCTGTTGTTAATGGGAAAACATTAAAACTACCAGATTTAAATCTAATCGACGACATTAGCATCGAATCAATCTTAAATATAGGCAAAGTGAAATCACCGGAATATAATTCATTCATTAATGACGTAGAGATCAAAAGTCCTCTTCTTCAATGTAAATTAAATCAAAGTAGTAATTTTGATCTTGAATTTGATTTTGAAGAGTCCGACGAATCTTCGAAAGCAATTACAGAAAGTATAACAAAAATTGAAAGCAATACTGTTGAGAATAATTTTGATATTGGTGATATCGAAGACATATTTGCTAATAGTAGCCCTGAACAAAATCTAGAAATAGAAACAGTAGTGAAAAAGTCTGAAGATCCAAAGGAAACATTAGGTTTCTTTGGTCTTAATAGTATAGATGATATATTCGCTGATTCTGTTGATAGTATTAACGTTAAGGTTAATAATGTACCCGATATACCTAAAATAGATAATAAAGATTTAACTGCCGATAGAAAGCGTTCACAGCTATTAAACGAACAGAGTCAAGCAAATGTTGTAAATAAAAATCCTCCAATAATAAAAAGTCCGTCAATATTATCGGGAAATATAAGACTTGACACGGAATTACCTACATCTCCAATACTTTCTAGTCAGCCTCGTAAATTTGTTCTAAGTACTAAAAAGAAATCTATGCAATGTTCTACACCAGTTAGTTGCGTTAAAAGGAAGCTATCTATGGAACCCGAGGTATTGCAACAAATAAATAAGTCAGAAGATATATCAAACAAATGTATTGAAACAAAAACCAATATCAGTAATAATAGAAGTATGTTCACAATAACACAACTTGTTGAAATGATAAATAAGAGTAATAACGACAGTAATATTAAGAATGATATGATTGTAAATAATGAAGCTGAAGCTGTAGAAAGATGTGGTTCACCGGTAATTTTAACGCAAGCAGAGAAGAAATTTAGAAGCAGTAGTTGCCACATAGATAATAATAATTCTCAATATAGGAAACACGACAGTCTTATTATTTTGGACAGCGACAGTGATGATAATACTCAACCATACAATGCTCACATATCTGAACAAATAAACGAATTGAGTGAGTTGAATAATGTTAAATCGTTAAGTCCAAACTACAAAAGAAAATTGGAAGACGATGACAAAATAGCGGCCTCGCCTTACTTCCCTAAAAGGCAAAAACTTGAAGAAAGTAATAAAAAATCATTAACATTGCAAGAAAAAGTTTTGGCTGCGCTGTCGTCTAATAAGTTTAACGAACCCTTTGAAAAAAACAAAAGAGATACAAATTGTATGTTTTTCTCGCAGAAAGAAAATAAGAATCCGTTAAATTGTGTATACAAAAAGAATAACAGTGATGATGAGAGCAAAAGCCGTTTAGAGGTCTTACAGGCGTTCCGTCGAGACTCAAAACCTAATACTAAATCTAAAAATAAAAGTTTCAATAAAAACAATAGTTTGTTGATGAACAAAAGTTTTGATGACAGCGATGACGACTTTGTAACAAGTCAACACAACTTCAGAAGTGGGATATGCACAAACGGCGCAGTGAGAAGTAAACGCAAAACCAATCATAAAGTGAGAAAAGTAAGTACATTATTTATATTAGGAAGACTCCGTTTTTTTTTTAATTTAGTTTAGTAATAAATTAATGCCAAAATGCCAAAACAATCTCAAAGGATCGCAATAAAGGCATCCATGCATTGCGACAACAATCTTGGAGAGTCGGATTTTTAAGTTTTGAATTTAGTGACACTGCTCAATAGTCGTGCGAGTGACTATAGCGGTTTCGATTTTATTAAATCCACAGTCGCTTGCTTTAAGTTCTAGTTAGAGACCAATTTGAGTTAAAAAAAGAATTTTTTAAATGCAGTCAAAGCATTTAGCATATAAGCGGCCTATCCTACTTAAACCTTAAAATGTCGCAAAATATTAAATTTTTTAGGACTCTGTGTCTCTTTTCAGATCTTTGTTGATCTATACTTTATCACTTGGTATAACAAGGCCCAACCTCCAGATGAAATTTAAGAAAGCGTTATAACAATTGCTTTGACTAATTTATCTTAATATAAATCAGGATTTCAAATAAATGTCATAAAAGTATAAATAAGTATTAACACAATTTGCTTGTATAATAGTGATATGATATACGCTAAAGCTGTAATATATTATATACATCTATTTACTAGACAAGGGTATTCAAATTAATATATTTTATTCAAAATAGGATTTGAAATCCATTTATTGAACGTACATGTGGCCTCATTGTGTAATAATATTTCCGCAAGGTGGCCGCTTATCCCATGGTCGCGGTGGTATAATCAAAAGTAATTTATTATATTAATAGTAGGTAGCTTTACTATATAAACACATTTGTTTTGTACATTTTCTGGGATCATGTTGTAAAACCCCATACTTCGCCCAACAATAGACTTGTGCGTACATACATTACATCAGCGGCAACAATAAATAATATGTTAATGTCTTTAAATTTTTTTATGATTCTTTAGGACTTAGGTTACAAATCGACAGCATAAAGATCGTAGTAATAACGGCAGCTGCATTATTTCCCCATAATTATATGTAATATAAATGCCACAGGAAATAAAACTGTGAAAATAACTAAAGTTAAGTAGTCGCGCCGTATCTCTTTCAGTTATTTGTCTAATCTTTTTAGCCGCGTATGCTTCAAACTAAGGTTAAGATCTAAAGAGCGTACTTAGATTTTGGTCAGACCTAACTTACCTAAAACTTAGTTGAGTGTGACAACTTGACTTTGCATTTTTTTGTCTTAACTTAAGCTGAGTATAATTTCAGCCAAGTTTTACGTCAGTAAAGTCTTAGCAAAGTCTCTGTACTCGTAGATTACAGTGTCAGACTTAATAGACAATCCTTCAATATATTAATATAATATGTTTTATTTGATCAATGTACAGAAAACCAAAGAGTCAGAATTCCTGGATCTAGAAGCGGAGCTATCCTCGTCAGCGAGCGGTGATGAGCTGAGCGATACAAGCGCGGGGAGTCTTGTGGAGTTCATATGTGATGATGATAATGACGTCACTGTTGATAACCACGTGGACATGCGCGCGCACTACATGCAGTCCGTCAAGTTCGTATAATTTTAAATGCCTGTTCTGGACACTATATAAATTGATTGGCTTGGATAATTTATACTTGTAGACAACCGTCATACACAGGCGAAGTTTTGTTACTAAGTTACCAAGTGTGCGTGACAAGCTACATCTTACACTCGCGATCAAAATAGAGGTTAACAGTCAACCTCAACTTTTTTCAACGTTTTCGCACGTATCAGTCTAATCTAGTCGTATAAATGATCTAAGTACATTTGAAATATAACCCTGGTGTCGGCTTAATTTCATGGAAATTACTGTTTCAAGGGGAAATGAGGGTAGTTACGTGTAATATCCTATTATGATCAGTCATAACTAACTTTTTATTGAATTGATGTTTTATAGAATTTTTTGTATGGATGGCAATTTTTCTGCCTTTTATTTGTCACATAACTTTTGTATTATAGGAGCCCGATGAAAGGCATGTTCAAGATTCCTGAACTGCCCAAGAAGTTCGATAAAGCTGAGGTTTTCTCGCAGTTTGTGGAAGAAGAAGATGCTTACGAAATGGTGAGATTATTATATTTTCTATTATATAGGTGACTTGCTTTAGCGGATACCGGAAGTTTTATTAGCTGGCTACCCAGTTAGACAGTATTGGTATATTATGTCAAATTTTAAAGGGCTGGAGCGTTTTTCATTGTAAAGGTAAAGTAATAATGTGTTTGTCCGCATCATTTTATCGGTCCAGACCAGGCGGCCAAAATGACTGGTTTTCCTCTGGAATTGCAAAACTACATCGAGGGCATCGTGTCGTTTGCCCTCATTAAAATAGACACTATTGTAAACAGTGAGTCTAAAAGGTATTTTTCTCTCATTGACAGGATAGTTTTTGTGTGGACTCGCACATAGGGCTGACCCAAGTCCACGAAATGTCAGATCTTGAGGTGGCAGAGTTGGTGCTGGAGAATAAAAGACGAAAGAGAGCTAATAATAAAGTGAATTATGAATCAGATGTAAATAATGAGAGCGTGGTGGTGAAGAGAAGACCAAGAGTGAGACGGCGTATACATAGCGACTCTGATGAAAGCAGTTAGCGTTGTGTTACTTATAACGTCCTTAATATTATAATATTATCCATGAAACTGATTACGCGTGATAGCCAGTAAACCGTGGCTAGTGGAAAATGGTCAGATTTTATTTTGTTATAAGAATATTATGATACAAGTGACCTAAATTGCTCATCATACACAACGCTGTCGGTTGTCGCAGATCAGCCGAGTGTCTAGTAAGCAAGATACTCACGAGTTCCATACGCAATTTTTCAACACATTTGCGAGGAAAAAACAAACATGTATTGCATGAACCGTTCAATTATTAAATTAATTTGTGAATACAAAAAAACGATATTGATGGCAATTTCACAGTTTGTGTTAAATTTGGTACTTGGCAGTAAGTATTTTCTGTGAATAACGAGTGTTACACATTTAAATAAAACACTTTAAAAGTGTAACTTTAACGTAAAAATCTGATGCAAAAATAATTACAATTACACACGTTTCAATCCTTTAAAAGTGTTTTATTTAAATATACTTGCCACTTCTTTAGTACCTCCATTTACTTCTTGTGTATATGTTTTTTCGTCTTAATTCGGGACACATTAAATAATTTCAAATATGTAAATGGATTTTCAGCGGCAAAAAACATCTTTGTTGTTACAAAAAACTGTATAACCCGGTTAAATTGAAAATACTCTGTTTACTCTCATATAATTTTTTATTAGTTTACTTTGTAGGGATACGTCTATTATGTACTAGCATGTAAGTTGTTATACACGTGTATTAACATACATGAGTTCGGTTCATCGCCCTAAAATCGATGTAATAAGGGGCTCTCTTTACGGGCAAGTGTGTTGAAATAGTTATTTATGCAACTGTTTTAATACCTAATTATCAACAGTTGCATACAAGACTTTATCTGCACCCAGAATTTGAATCCAAAGATTCTGAAACAGTTAGCTTATTGCTAACATTAAAACAGCCAGTCCTAGTAGTAACCTAATATCATCCATTACTGATTATATACAAATAAACTAAGTAAAAATGAAAGAATTATTTATTTTAGTACTAATTTACATTTTGTATAGTGCAATTATTAAAATTCGCTTGAATATTATGTTCTTTTGCAACGTTTAAAATGAATCGCTCATATTTTGTAAACAAAACAATAAAAATATCGAAGAAAAATGGCGGGGATTCGAATAACCTACTTTTTTTTACGGCGCGCGACGCTCTGGTAGTGTGGAACGCGCGTAAACGAAAATGTTTTTTTTTTAAATTCATAGAGATACCACGCATCGTGCAATAAGAATGTGGCTGTCTGTTCAAACTCTTTGAGCATGAAGGGATTGAAAAAAACAAATAGGAGTGTTGTTATGAAATTCAGTACAACATTACAACACTCGTTTGGATGATCTAATGGTTATTAGAACATTGGGTGTTTATGTTGGCGCAATAAGCTAACTGTTTCAGAATCTTTAAGGAGGATTTTAAGAGGATTTAAAGAATCGGTGTAAATAAAATAGATTTTCACTAGACAATTTCTTATCTCATATAGCGAATAGCAACATGAACCTCAAGCAAGTGAGCATCATGTTATGTACATCAATTGTCGTATAACACGTTCTATTCCCATAGACCCGTTCCCCATAGAGAGAAAAAATACGACGCAAGAAACATTACTACTCCCCATTAGTAATCGGTGACTGTGTCTTTCACCGCATGTTCAGTTAAGGTGTAGTGGACGAACGCCTCTATGAATATTTTTCTTAGGAAAGGTTCACAAACTAGATGGTGTTAGTTGTGATGTTTATTCCCTATAAAGCAGATGGCGATAAATTTATCGCATTCATTGGTTTTTTCAAAGTTTACTCGAGTGCGCGCAGAGATTATTAAAAAATAACATAAACTGATTTTATATATAATTGTTCCGTGATGTTATAATATTAACCGCAACCTAAACATTTAGGTGGTGAGTTAAAAATTTACGTATTGTAATTCTGTAATAATTGTAATGTTACTTATATCCAGTTTAATTGGATGATGTTCCTGTGATAATGATTATGTACTGTTTGTAGATATTAATTATTATAAATAATACAATTTTGCTACAAACATTGTTTTTCTTGCACAACCTCCAGTTTCCTACACTTTGATATAATCTTGATCAGCTAAGAGTTTCTTTCCACTTCTTCTCATTAAGGCTCAACCTGTTCCCAAATGGTAGTGAAACATTCATAAGTGTCACATCCTTGAACAACATGAATAAAGTGATTTTGATTTAATTTGAGTATAAAATGTTTAAAATGTTTTTAATATGACAGGAACAGTGGAAATATTCCATTCCCGATACTTTTAGTGCAACCCTCGTAGCTCAATGCAAAACTCCAGTTTGCGTTTTCAACACACAAATCTCAAATCTAGCATCAATAAAAGTAAACACACTTGTTTAACATAATATATACAATTTCATTACATTTTCCTACAGATAGAGCCTCTTGCTGCTAGAAAAACCGATGAAAACAGTTCAGGTTTATTACTTTAGTGTGCGTGACAAGCTACATCTTACACTTAATTACTCAAAATAGAGGTTAACTCTAAACCAATTTTTTTTTCGACGTTTTCACAGCTGTCATAGTCTATCTTGACCTATAAATGATCTAAGCTTTAAATGTTGATATGAAAAGAGTGGCAATGAGTTTATTGCCACTCTTTCTTATCATTTAAATTCAACCCAACCTTTTCCGAAGTGGTGGTAAATGTAAAGAAAAAAAAAATCAGAAGTGTCATTTCCTTGACCTACAGGAATATTTGATTTAACCTACAACTGTCTCATTA
This sequence comes from Leptidea juvernica, assembly GCA_949711755.1. NCBI lineage: Eukaryota > Metazoa > Arthropoda > Insecta > Lepidoptera > Pieridae > Leptidea > Leptidea juvernica. The sequence goes on from CATIXQ010000019.1 coordinate 3,386,817, forward strand.
CTTTTTTGACCTTTGACTCACATAAACGCTGCAGACAATACTTTGCCAGTTTCAGAATGACCATGGGAAAGAAATTAATTTAATCAACAATACGCCACGAAGTCGTTCTCAGGCTTGAGATCTATACAGCGTATTTGGAATTTGCTTAGACTTCACTTAAGTATAACTTAGCTGTTGTTCAGCTTAGCATAATTTTTTATTTCGTTTTTATAGTTATTTGACAGCCGAGCTTAAGATAGCCCAAACAAACCTCCAGTTCGCGTTTTATCACACTCAGAATTATAGTTAAGTAAAATCTGAGTAAATCTCAGCCTAACACATAAATCTCAAATCTAACATCAATAAAAGTAAACACACTTGTTTAACATAATATATTCAATATCATTACATTTTCCTATTAAAGTCTATGAGCAATTAAGTGTATTATTCCATGCCAGTAGTCTGTGGTTCACTGGCTTTGTTCTTCTTTCGTTTGAGAATATCTTCGAGCTCTGCCTGCAGGTCTGCGTACCGCTTCTGTAATTGTTTCTCGCGTTCGGTCTGTCGGTTCACATCCTCCGTCAATGACTGAAAAAAAAACAATTACTGATGTAAATGTGGACGGATTAACATGTGTCTAAATTGATTGGGCTGTTTAGCCCATTATAATTAGGCCGCCGCTCTAAGGATCTTTAGAGCGTACTCAGAATTTACTTACGTAAAACTTAGCTGAGTTCAAGAGCAATCTTTGATTTGGTATTTATAGTCATTTGACAGCTGAAATTATGCTGAGCTTAAGGTAAGACAGCCCAATAGAATCGTCAATCGTGTACGTTGTCGATTATTTTTAAACAAATTTTTATACTGAATTATAGCTACTCAGAATTTTTCGAGAATCCTGAGCGGTACTTCATTGTAATGATCAGGGCGTATCAATTACCACCAGCTGAACGTCCTGCTCGTCTTGCACCTTATTGTTATATAAAAAACCGTGGCATACCTCAATTCTCCTCGGTATGGCAGCCTTCTCTAGGTCAGCCAGGAACTTGAAGCTGGCTAGCTCCTGGTTGGCCTGCTCGATCTGATCCTGCAGCTCCTCGAACTGCTTGATCAGCAACGCGCTTCGACTCTGGTACCCACCTGGAACCATAATGGATGTCAAACTATTATTCTTAAACCAGACTCGCCACGAACGTGGATCTTATAAGATCGTTCTTTATGGAAGAGGAGAACCCACGAGCATAAGGGTCACCTGATGGTAGGTGATCCCCGCAACATTGCATGCAATTTGGTCATTTACACAACACAATTATCATAGATCTTAGTCGTATGATATACAGTTCTATCATCGCTTTTGGCGGGAAGCGATGTGATTGGTTAGTTTTGATCGCTAATGGACGCCACGCCCATATCCCCGGCAAAAATTGGTTTACGCGAACTTTATGGTCATAGTTCGTATTGTCGGTCACAGCATATCAATAACAATCAGATGAACAATTTGCTCTTCTATGATTGTAACCTTAAAACCCTGAGTATGTAAGGTAAGTATTTTGAATACTGGTAGCATACGTCACATAACTTGAAAACCAGCAAAGAACTATTTCATATTAGGATTAAGAGATTGAACTCGCCTTTTGATGCCATACTGTAGAACACCGCTTCATCAAAATAACGCAAATGTTATGTGTATGTATTAAGGTCTTTAAACACCTTCCAAAATATTAGAGAGATGCCTTAAACAATTATGCATAAAAAAATTTATGGCTTATAGATAAATTCTTCTATAGCTCACATGAATTCTTTAGCCAGAAATACTAATATTTAAAAAGTAATTATTTGAGACGTACCTAAACTAATGTTATTTTAATGATTCTTTTGACTTATAGCTTTGTAATGTGTATTAATGACGTATTATAATATTAATTTGAAATTTAGACAATCAAATATTTGTACCAGTTGTCCAGAACTATGCTACCACACGGTTCATACAAATAAATTAATTAAATTTCATTTCTGAACAAAACTGACCTGTTAAGACGCGAATCTTTTTCTCCATTTTGGAGCACTTTTTGGCTTCCTTCGACATGTGGCTTCTGTTCTGTTCCAAACGCTTCTCCGCAGACTCCAAACGATCTTTCTTACTCGCTAAATTAGCACGAGTGTATCTGTTCTGACCTGGCAGGAACAACACCTGAAACCGTCGCCATTGATTATAATAATAATATATATCATAAAATCTCGAAATTATACTAAATATATACTTAAACCAACAATATACACAGATAAATGTAGGCTATGCCATCAAACCACTGAAACAATAGATCACATTACGGGAGGCTGTAACGTATTAGCTAATAAAGAATACACACACCGCCATGATTACGTCGCTAAACACATTCATCAACAACTTGCCCTGAAACATAAATTACTCAACACATACACACCATATTATCAATACAAACCAAAAAAAGTCATGGAAAATAGCATCGCCAAATTATACTGGGACATAGATATAAGGACTGACCGTACTATTCTCAGTAATAGGCCTGACATCACACTAACCTTAAAACAGTCGAAAACAACCTACCTGATAGATGTAGCCATAACCAATACCCACAATCTTAAGCAGAAACACACCGAAAAAATCTAAAAATATATATCACTTGCAGATGAAATCAAACAAATGTGGCACAAAGAAACTGTCAGAATTATACCCATCATAATTTCGTCAACAGGTGTAATACCAAAATATTTGAAATCTGCTCTCAAACTTTTAGATCTTCACGAAAATACATATATTCCCTTACAAAAATCAATAATTATAGATACTTGCTCTATAGTCCGCCGTTTAATGAACCCAATTTCTTTGACAATCCAAGACGAAAATCATACCAATCATCATTCATTAACACACAACTCATCAACACCACATCTTCATACGCAAAACATTTGAACCATTACCCACCTAGAGTCGAGAACAAAAATCTGTTGAAATAATAATATTTAACATTTATCCTCAATTTCATCAATGACACTTCAAACTGAGTTCAATACAACTAACAATGTAAACGAGTTCAAATCGACTTGATCTCGATTAAACACAATGCGATTTTAAGAATAACTTCTGAGCGTGTTGAAGTAACTGAGTTCTATTCTTTTCTTTCGACTGTGGCTTCTGTGGAAGGTATACCCACAAGTTAGCCACTGTCGTAACTGAGTTTACATGTCATAAACAATAGAATGTATCAAATAATACCTGTCAAAACTGTCATCGATAAGTATGAACAAAATCTAAATTGTTAAATGTCAATCTTTCTGTTTCTATAAGACAGAGACAGCTCTTGAACGCGATCAAATATGTTGAACGGCCAAAATTCGGCGGTCAGAGTTTAAACGTGTCTAGGCTATATTAAAATTAAATCTGTAAACTCATTTACAGGCGTAAGCTTAGTCAAAAGACAACTTTGTGCGTGACAAGTACTCTATAGTATGGTTTTTTCGTTAGATTTTTGACTTGTCATTAAGTAAACGGCTTGTCCCCATGTTATCGCGTGTGGATTATACACAAACACATAGTCGCTGAAACACCAAAGGAATGCACAAATAGTCTATTTATTATTAATTAATAAAATAAACAAAGAAACGTCAAATGTGCAGTACAATCCTTATTGATTTTTCTAAAAATAAAAACGACCTTTCACAGTCAGTATCGTTGGTGTGTTGCTAAAAACAAATTCTTTCAGCTATAGTGACGTCACAAAATGGTCGTCGGTGTCACGCGACATACAGATAATAAAAAATAAAATCATTTTGAAATTATAAGTAATTCTCATGTTTCTATAACAAATGAGTATTGAATTTGTATTTCTTATGTTAAAAACTCTATAAATAAAATAATGTCATAAGTTAATTTTCATAGATGAAACTGACCTATCCAAAAACACACATTACCAACCTGAGCCAAACACTCCTCCCAGACTTGCGTGTACGACTCGATACTGAGCTCCCCATGATTCATCCCGGTCTTCACTACCTCCATCTCTTTCTCCAGTTGCCTCCTCGCGGTCGCCAGCTCCTCTGCCGTGAACTCTTCATACGGATGTTGTTCTAGGTAAGCTAAATGTGCAGCCTGCAGTTGTACAGCACGTTTCTTGTCTATGCCAGCTATAATTTTTTAAAAACATTGTAAAAATTCAGAACCATGATGTTCACAATCCGAAAAGCGTTCTATGGAATCACCATGGAATTGTTTATTAATATCTACAAATATAAACTACAATACGCCTTCCAAATTTGGAGGCCATATTTTAAAAAGACATTCCATTATTAAAAAGGGTACAAAGAAGAGCAACTATGGTTTGAAAGAGATGTCATACTAAAAACGCCCCAGTAGCTCAACCTAACCTCACTGGAACAGAGTAGGAAGAGAGGAGACCTCATTAAAACGTGATAATGCTTAAATAATTTATATAAGCAATCAATGAAAACAGGCCAGGTTTATTACTTTAGTGTGTGTAACAAGTTACGTCTTACATTCGGGTTTGTATGTCATTTTTTGTTAGTGTGCGTGCATTGCTCAAAATAGATGTTAGTTAACCTTAGTTGAAAACATCAATGTTTTTCGAAGTTTTCGCAGCTGTCACAGTCTTTTCGCGACGTATAAATGATCTAAGAAGGATGGAGATAATAATAACTCGCTAACGCAATGTAGCGCAGTAGAAAGTAGGTAAAAGTGCATTTGTTTACATTCTTTATCACGTCTCGTTGGCCTTAGTATAGTACAGCAGGCGTACCTGTGTTGGGCGAGTGCAGCGCGTCGTAGTGCAACATGGCCACCATCTCGCTCTTGAGCAGCTCCTCGGCCCGCTGCAGCGCCGACAGCGTGCCGCCGCCGGTGGGCGCTTGAACT
>CATIXQ010000019.1:3396704-3434518 GCA_949711755.1 Leptidea juvernica
GCTCACCTCCAGCGGCCGCACGCAGCCACGCTGCACCGCCTGCGACCGGAGCGCCATCTCCGCCGCACCTGAAATATACTAGCGGTTTAGCACCATAGTAGCGTCCACTGCTAGACAAAGGCCTCCCCCTAAGGGTTCATACGCACTATGCGGTTACCCGCAATGAGGCTAGCTGTCCGGCTGACCGCAGGATGCGGTTGCGAATGCGGCTGGCCGCAACGTGCGGTTGAATAACCGTTGCGATTTGCGGTCATGTCGATCCATTTCAAATATGGACGCGGACGAAGTTGCAGCTATTTACTACATTTACACACGTTACGTAAAGAAGAAAAAACAAAGAAAGAAGTACTGGGTGCATCCTTATTTGCAAACACGGGATGAGAGCAAGCATTTTGCAATATTTTTCGAAGAACTAAAAAAAATATGAAGATAAGTTTTTCGGATTTACTAGAATGAGCATAAAAACGTTTGAAGAATTATTGAACATTCTAAAAACATTTATAACGAAGCAAGACACACAATTTCGCAATAGCATTAAACCGGAAGCAAAGTTAATAATAGTGCTACGGTAAGTAAAATACATATTTATAATTCAATTTTTATTCAAATAATGAAGGTAAGTACACATTTCAAGCATCATCGTCAGTGATGGAATTAAAAAGTTCCAGATAATCACTATCCTGAGATTTTTCGCTTTGAGTTGAAATTGGCGATTGTGCATTCGTCGGACTCCTCACAATTTCTTGAGACGTGTCTCGTCCAAACTCCGAAGACTGCACAGGCTGCATGTAGACATTACTTCCTGAATACTGTGCCGTTTGATATCCATGATGGGTATTCCCTCGTCCAACCTCCGAGAAGTTTGTACGGTGAGAATAGGGACTATTAGCAGAATAATGTGACGTTTGATATCCCCGGTAAGAATTAGGTCTTGGATAATCAATGTTCGAATAATTGAAAATTTGCGCATCTTTAATTACCTTTAAAATATCTAATTTACTTTGCATTTGCATATGTTCTGGAATTTTTTTGAATTCTTTTACTAGAGACAAGAAAAACAGGCGATCCTCGTCATCTTCAACACTCTTTCTTTCTAAATTTCTATTCAAGGCCCCGACTAACTCTCTACCGATAAGATCATCACTATTATTTTTCTTGCTTCTCTTTGGTGCCCATGAAGTATTTGATGGAAGTGTTTCTTCATTTTGCATAGCTGTGTTACCATCTTCATTTTCTGTAGTTACATTGCCCGTTGTGCTATTGACAGTTACAGTATCTTTTAAAAATAACAAACTATCGTAGAAAACATATGAAGTCTTTTTTTTTGCCGCTAATCCGCTCTTAGTCTCTTTCGCTTTATGGGCCTTCACAAAACAGTCGCGAATATTTCTACATTTTTTTTGAATACTCAAACCTAAAAAAAACATTGTTTCAGATATTTGGCGTCAGGCTGTTCATTCGCAGAATTGCATTATATGTTTAAGATTGGAATTAGTACTATCGCCGAAATAGTTCGAGAAGTATGTGCAGCTATATGGTTATGCTTAAAAATATATGCCTACCACAACCAACCAAAGATATGTGGCTCCAAATTGCAAATGGTTTCTCTACTAGAGCACATTTTCCGAACTGTATAGGTGCTTGTGACGGAAAACATATTAGAATTATAGCACCTAACAATAGTGGATCAATGTGCTTCAATTATAAAGGATATTTTTCTTTGGTATTGCTAGCAATTTGTGACAGCAGCTACAAATTTGTGATGATTGATGTTAGAGCATATGGAAGATTCGGTGACTCAGCAATATTTCAAAACTCAAACTTTTATAAAAAAATTCAAGAGAACCGCTTGAACATTCCTGAACCAGCACCTATTTCAGGAAACAATGCAACTTGTTTTCCCTTCGTTTTTGTAGGAGACGAGGCATTTGCTTAAAGTACGAGTATGATGCGCCCTTATCCGAGAAATAATTTAAATATTACAAAAAGAACATTCAATTATAGACTGTGTGTGGCTAGACGTTACATTGAATGTACTTTTGGCATACTTGCGAATAAGTGGCGCATTTTTCACAGACCAATTAATGTTCACATCGATTTAGTTAGTGATATTATTAAATCTGCTTGCATTTTACACAACTTTGTAAGAGACAGAGACGGATATTCTTTTAGAGACTCATTAAGTAATCCACTAACTGAAACTATTACTCGAGATAACGTGCGAAGAAACAATAGAACTGCTTTCGGATATCGAGAATTATTTGCAGAATATTTTATGCATGAAGGGAGGGTAGAATGGCAGGATAATTACATTTAAATAAAATTTTGATAATTACCTAGTTTTTGTTTTTCCTCCTTTGTCAATTCCGTACCGTGATAAATATGCACTAACTCTTCCCATGCTCTTTGTTTTAATATTCTATCACAATACTCTGGTAATTTGGTGTTCCAAATTGCTGGCCGACTCTGGATAACCGTCCGGGTAGCCGTCACTCGGGCCGCAGCCCTCCGAGCGACCGGAGCGGTCTGCGGGTAGCCGCATCGCAGTGCGCATAGAAATGAATATTACGTACATATTTGTGCTTGCGGTCAGCCGCACGGCTAGCCGCATTGCGGGTAACCGCATAGTGCGTATGAACCCTAAGATCGCCATGATGATCGGTCTTGCGTAGCCCTCATCCAACCTACTCCGGCGATCTTGACTAGATCGTCGTTCCATCTTGTGGGCGGCCTACCAACACTGCGTCTTCCGGTACGTGGTCGCTATTCGAGGACTTTACTGCCCCAACGGCCATCTGTTCGTCGAATTATGTGCCTTGCCTACTGCCACTTCAGTTTCGCAATCGTTTGGACTATGTCGGTTACTTTGGTTCTCCTACGGATCTCCTCATTTCTGATTAGATCTCGCAGGGAAACTCCGAGCATAGCCCTCTTCATTGCTCTCTGAGCGACCATGGGCTTTCTCATAAGACCACGTCTGCGTACCGTAAGTCATCACTGGCAACACATACTAGTTTAAAACCTTCGTCTTCAGACACTGCGGTATTTGGGACGAGAAGATTTTACAGAGCTTCCCGAACACTGCCCATCCGAGTTGGATTCGACCTCTTTCTCGAAATTGGACCTGCCTAACTGGATTGTTTGTCCGAGGTAGACGTACTCGTCGACAATTAGGAGTAGGTACGACATGGACATATGACATGATTTTCGTCTTGTCCATGTTCATTTTGAGACCTACTCCTTGGGAAGCTGTATTGAGGCATTTATCGCCCTTTTTTGAAGAACAGCACCACTATACTTCTGTGCCATGCTTGCGGCGTTTTGCCCTTGAGGATAACGGAATTGAATAGTTTCTGGAGGGTCTTAAGTACAGGGGTACCACCAGCTCTCAGAAGCTCAGCTGTAATTCCATCATCACCCGGCGCCTTGTTGTTTTTAAGCTGTTTTAGGGCCATACTAAACTCGTACAGGTCGACGTACGTCGCTGACATCGGGGATATCTTCGATATAGTGTCGGATTAATTTGGCTCTTGGGTCTTCAGCCTTGTTGGTAACAGGTACCGGTGCGGTCGTGTATAACTGTCCGTAGAACTTCTCGACTTCCCTCAAAAGTTCGAGTTTAGAGAAAACGACCCTGCCGTCACCGGTCTTCAGCTTTGTCAGTTAGCTCTGCCCGATAGACAAATCTCCTGCGAATACTTTTGAGTCTTTGTTACGCTCTATGGCCGTCTTCACACAATCTGTATTGTGGCGGCGTATATCGTGAGTCATGACTTGGAGATCTGTCTATTTAGCTGCCTATACTGGGAAGCATCGTCCGGGGACTGAAAGGTCATTTGGCTTCTTACATCCATTAAGGTTACAGTCTGAGATTTTTCCGGTTTGAACGGCTGGCCTTGAAGAACTTAGACCCAGCCGTTCGAACAGCTGCCACGAACCTGTTATTATACTCGTCCACGTCTACGCAGTCACCGAGGCATTCGAAGCGGTTTTGCAATTCGAGTTGAAAGTTTTCAGGGTTTTGGATCTGGATGGGTGCGGGTCGGAGCGTAGACTTCACACGTCGAGACCGCTCCAGGTTTGGATTGATATTCAATGTGCCTCTTACTATGCGTTGATCACTTCCAGTTTTCACTGAGTTGATCACGGAGACATCATTGAATATATGTCTTTTGGTCGATATAATGAAGTCGATCTCATTTTTGGTGGCACCATCGGGGCTGATCCAAGTCCGTTTGCGTTGTACTGGCTTCATGAAGAAGGATTTCATCATATAGAGATCCTTCTTCTCCACGAAGTCAGCCAGCATCTGGCCTCGGGCGTTCCGATTTCCATAACCAAATTGCCCCACTCTGAACTCGCCGATACGTTTTCCCAGTCTTGCATTGAATTCTCCCATGACAACGTTGGGTCTTCGAAGTATGAATCGCTGTTGAGATGTCCTCATACATGGCCTCCACCTCTTCGTCTGAGTGTGTCGAAGTCGGAGCGTAAACCTGAACGACCTTCAACGAATACCGTACAGTAATTCTGAGTATTATGTACGCTACCCTAGTCTAGTCGACACGCTCCCCAACTCCGTTACGTTGTTGACGAGAGACTTGTGGACGAAGAACCCGACACCACCGTGGAACAGTTGGTCGCCCTCCCAGAAGTAGAGCATGTGTCCAGAATTTAGGATTATCGAGCCCTCACCCTGTCTTCGGATCTCAGATAACCCCATGACATCCCATCGTAATCTGCTCACAGCTTCCTCCAGTTCCTCCAAACTCTCGTCGGTCCGCAGTGTCTTGACATTGTATGTTGCCAGTGCCAATGGTCTTCGTTTGTGGTAGCGCTGCCGCACACGGGGATTCTTAGCATCCCCTGCCCTGTCGCTTATGAGGCTGCTACCGTGGCCACCACTAGCGGGGCTTGCGGGTACTGGGGACTGTCTTATAGTGTGTCATATTTTGGGGGTTTTTTTGCCATAATCACCACACGTGGCTGGCGGGTTGGCGATCGCAGTAAGAAGTGTGTTCTTAACGAAGATGCTGCTACCCATCCTCCGTTGTTTGTATCCCTTAGTCACCTCTTACGACACCCACGGGAGGAAATGGGGTGGTGCTATTCTGGTGTGACACCAAGCGTATTAATAGTGCCCATACCTAATTATATATCAATCTGTGGTTAATAGAGATTATAGCGACCACAATAACAAATTAATATTATAAAAAAATCTAAAATTTCCTATATGCAATTATTAAGATCCTGTAGATGGACCCAAGACTGAAAAGTCAAATAACCATGCCAAGATATTTTATGAACGATACATCATCATTAGCTTAGCTAGACGGAAAGAGCGGATAGTATATTTCTAAACCATATATTATCATATTTGTAGTAGCAAAGTTATTCTTACGTCTCTCCTGTTGTTCCCTCAGGATCCTCTCGTCAGCTTCAGCTTGATCTTCAATGTCACTGTGGCGAGATGTCTCCATGGGCTCATCACTTTCCTGTTCTGGGACTACAATTTCGTAATCATTTTTGGGTGCTGGCAGAGAGAGTAATGCACTACGAACTGATGATTTTAACTGAAATTTAAAAAAGTTTTATTATAGATAAAGTATTTGTTATACCAAATAGTCAGCCCCCCAACCTATCAAGCCACGTACTGCGAACGCAAATCCGTAGTGCTAGACGGGAAGTGACCGCTAACTCACACCGATGAATCGTGCGTGAAGCCGATTTAAATAAAATAAAGTAGTCTCATAAAAGTTAAAATAATTTCTTGGCTAGTATTCTAGTTCTTTTTTCAAATTAAGTCAAAAATGCAAATTTTAATTTGATTTTTCCGTCATAATTTTAAAATAAACTAAAAGCCAAATTTCATAACGATTTTTTTTGTTACTAAGGCATTTTAGTGAAAAATATTCCAATTTTTTTTTATAATATCGTTGTACGTAACGTACGTTGTAATTTTATAAATAACCAGTGTTTAATCGTTTTTATAAATCAGTAGAAAAATGAGATTTGAATTGATACTAATTTTAAGGAATTTTGTAAAAAGATAAAAACCTGATAACTCAAAAATGATTCACTTTTGATTAAAATAATCGGAAATAGTCACTCCTATCACCTCCTAACAGGAATACGTCCAATTATTAATAACCCTGTATATCTATCAAATCTCAATTTCGATAATCACTAATATAACTCACTACGCACGAACCATTCCTAAAACTCTTCGTATGTGTATTGATAAAACAGAATTACTCAATGATCACACTGCACACACAACAGATTTAACGATAATCAAAGATAATCGCGGGGTGCGAAAGAAGCCGGAACAGAAAGACAGGGTGCTTTTTTGATGTCACCCGGCCGACACAGTATCACAATACAAGTTATATAACAGTAGCGTAACTCAGCGGTCTCCTTGAAATTTTTAGTTACGTCTGGGCGGAGAGCTAGGGTTAATACATAAAAAAATATTGACGCGGACGGCGCGGCGCAGTTTATTTAACTCGGACAGCGACTAGTCCCGGCGGCGTACGGCGTGGCATTCAATAGTTTTGTCTTCCCAAGATTGCTTAGCGGCTGTGTAAATCGTGTAGGTGCGTGCGTCGATTCGGGCGCTCTAGTATGAATTCAAAGTACTATTCTATTACTGTATTGTGACAGTGTAACTGAATCAACGTTGTCGGTGTCGGGAATGTATCCACTTTTTAATAGGCTATCCTTTAATTTTTTTTTAATATAATCGCAAAGATTCGATAGCCAACCGGTATTTTTAACTGCCTAAAATAATTCCGCTTTATGCTACGAAAAATTGTTTTCAATTTAAATGATAAATAGTCGCCGCAAAGGGAGCCGCCAAGATAGTGACGGCTTAATAACATAAACAAAGAAACGTGAAATGTGCAGTGCAATCTTTAATGTTTCTAAAAACGACCTTTCATAGTCTATTATTGTTGAGTTTGTAAAAACAAATTGTCTCTGCTAACGTGACGTCACAAAACGGTGGCCGGCGTTTTCGGTCACGTGACATACTGATAATAAAAGGATGATTTTAATGTTAAAATTATAGATAATTCTCGTGTTTTTTAACAAATTAGTATAGAATATGTATTTGTTATGGTAAAAATCTATAATTAAATTCTTTCATAATTTAATTTTGATAGATGAAACTAACCTATTATATTCTGTTCTGTCGGCAGAACTGTAGGGATGTACACGCAATGGAAGTACAGAGATTGTGGTGTATTATTTCGTACTTCAGATATAAAAAAGAAGAAGAAATAGAAAATTTTGGGGTCATCCTATTCTTTCTGAACGATTATTAAAGGGACTGTTTCATATTAAACATTTGGTTCTAAAACTATATCCAAATAAATTTGCACACTTCATACCACAAAGGTGTTTTGCTACAGTGCTGGTCTGTTTTCTATTCCTTGAATCAACATCGAGCATGTCTAGCGCCAGTGCAGACTACAGACTAAAGTGAACGTCGTCTGCGTTAGCGCGTATTGACGCGAACGTTAATTTAAGTACATTTAAACTATTTTATTATATTTGTTTAATTCTTAGTGCATAAGTTAATAAATTGTATTTAGTTGGTAAGCCTTTATAAATAAATAAATAAATAAATAAATAAATAAAACGTTACATGTTATTGGCGCACTTTTTGTACGGTGTGTTCTGTCAGATCTAAGAGGAATCTTTCTGCTCGTCGTTTGCAGTACTGCATATAATTCTATATGTTTTATTATCACAGACTAAAAAGAGCATCACGGATAGTCTGTCGTATGCGATAATAAACACTTACATATGTATTTTCTTTACCTCAAAAAGCTATGTTATATTGAAAAAAAGTACCTGTTTCTGTTGCTGCCTATGTTCTGCTGGAGTATCTCCAGCACTGTGTCGATCTTCTGGGTTAATACTCAGTTTATCTCGTAGTCCCGGAGTCTGAAAGAAGTTATATATGAAGATAAGGTTTGTTGATGACGGCCTGACGGCCTTGTAGGAAGATGTACGCACTTTTTTTGAAGATACCCGACGTGGGTACCTTCAAATCGTCCCGAAAACACCGCACAAGGAAGCTCATTCCACAGCATTGTTGTACGTGGAAGATAGTTCCTTGAAAACCGCACTGTGGTGGAATTTGCCTTGAGGAAAACTTAGACTAAATACATTATAAGTTAGTAATTAAATATTATTATTTTATCATAAGTTTATTTGTTACGGCTCTAGTCCTCAGTAATAAATATTCTCATTTAATTTATTTGAAAATCTGCAGAATAATCTTTGAAGGTATAATGTTGTTTTATATTAGAGGGGGCGGACGGGCAAGAGGCTCACGGGATGGGCAGTGGTAACCACCCATAGACATCCACAACAACAGGTGTCAAAAGATGCGTTGCAGCTTTAAGGTGAAAGTATGCTCTTTTCTTGAAGGTCCCTAACTCGTATCGGTTCGGGAAAACAGCAGCCGGTATTGATTCTATAAAGTGGCTGTGCGAGGCAAGAAATTCTATGCAAATCGCGCGGTTGTGGAATGCCAGACGTCAAAATGATGCGGGTGGTATTTTGCATGTTGACGTAATGTTGGAATTCGGTCGCTGAAATCAACCCCAACAGCTCCTCGAAGCACTCCCTGTGATAAATGCGGTAGAAGATGCAAAGAGAACCCACATCTCTACGTAACCTCAAAGAATCAAGCCGATTAGAGATGACTTGATCGACGATGATTTGAGCCGCTCTTCGTTGTAAGCGGTCAAATGGAAGAAGCTCGTACTGGGAGCGCCTGCCCAGAGGTGAGAACAATATTCCATGTGAGGCCGAATTTGCGCCTTATATTGCAGGCGGTGGCTTATGGTGAAGTACTGTTTCGCCTTACTTAGTACATCCAAGCTTTTTAGAGGCCAGTTTGGTCTTCTCTTCCAAGTAACCACGGAACTGAACGTCGTTCGATATATCGACGCCAAGTATGCCAATACAGGCTGTGGTAGTTAGAGGAGTAAATCGAAGGGATACAACAAAGGGAGACTTTTTAGCAGTACACGCAAAAATTTGTACTTTCTAGGGGTTGAATTGGACTTAATTTATTCTGCCCGATTCCGGTACTGTAAAGCAATACTACAATATATACTCACATAAAAATACTACAAAAATTAATATCATACCAATAGCCCAGTTTGACCCTGGCCTTGACCTGGTGTTGCAAAGCTGCTTGGTGTTGAAACTTCACTGCGGGAGGATCTGTAATTATTAATTAATAAATCGATAGTAGAAACTAGGATTCTGCCTCTGGGAAGTAAGGTTGAAACAACTTATGAAATTCATACGGCCTTACAAATAAACTTGGTATAAAGTTATAACTGAGAACAAACCAAGATTATGCAAAATGTTTACAAATATACATTTTGCATATGATTGGTTAATTAGGACGTATAACGTTTCCCCCGCTTATTTGCAAAGCTTATCATTGTATTGACAGAGTTGCCAGCAATATAGTCAACATTTTGCATATTCTTGGTTTAATTGTCAGGTATAACTTTATACCAAGTTTATTTGTAACACAGATAGGGTTTTAATATTTTAATACAGTATTTTTAAGCCACCTTTTGTGTACCCAGAAAAAAGGTGTAATGTAACCCAAGGCCTACGTACGTACAACCCCAGCAGCAAGCCAATTTCTCCTCCTCTGATTCGAAACGGGTCAAGTGCAATTTGGAATCGCACCAATATAGTTGGTTATGATTACACATCAACCTATAAGTTTTGTGAAAGATTTTTTTAACTTTTTGCTACTGCCATTGCTCCGCATCCGAAAGGCGCCGGATACCATCCGCCACGTACTAATGTGTATTCTCTCTCTGCTCTTATAGTTAGGTAAACGTACACATAGTTGCGAAGAAATAATAAGTTATATGTACAGACATTAATTACTTATTACTATTGAATTTGTTATTTTTAAGGGATCTCCCTTAGTTCTGGGGAAATACACAAATTAGTTAAACATCTAATTCACCTTAAAAATTTAACATTTTGGTTAAAGCCAATGTAACAGTAAAGTTGAAAAAAAATTAGCGATCTACATAATATACGCACAAGATGTTGATAAATAGAACTTACCGGAACGGCGTCGCTAGCACAGTATTGGGGGTAGCAACAGCCTGAGAGTTGGGTAAAGCACCCGAAAAGTCGGGTTCGTGCAGCGGTGTGTTGAGCCCGCCCTTTAGGGGCGTGTCCACGTGTGTTAGCGCCATTACGTTCTGCGCTTCCATTAGAACTCTGCGAATAATTTAAAATATTATAATAATAATAAAATCATTTATTCACTGACCATGCATTTAAACTTATATACTACTTATTAAATATGTTTTCTTAAATCTATTAAGAAGTAAAATTAAATAAAATTATGTTAATGTACAGCAACCACTTCATAGGTCAGGTTGTCTTTCGACATAGGCCTCCACCAGTCTCTTTCACTTATCTCTATCTCGCGCTAACCTTCTTCATCCTGTTGGTAAATCATCCTCCCATCTTTTAATTTGACTTTTAAGTTTCCCATTTCTAGGGTACCACTCTAATACATCCTTTGTCCATTTTCAATTTAGAATATTAACTTTATTTAAATAAAACACTTTTTAAAGCATTTCTTTATAATTGTTACTGTATTTTTACATTCGATTTTGCGTAAAAGCAACAAAACTATTTGTTGCCTCGGAGACGGTATTTAGACATATGGTTTTTTTGCAAAATCTACTGACAGGGTCCTCTTCTTTTTGGGTATGTGTAGTTTTGGGTTTTAATTTTGAGATTATTAGATCCCACGTGTTCGATATTTTTACCCGGTCTTTTCTATTGAAATTTGGGTGCTTTATAATTTCAATGGCTTCACGCAGCCGTCATGGAAGAAATCTATTCTCTTTTGCCAAAACTTTTGGTTGGTCGAAGCGGATGTAGTGGTTTGACGGTTGATGGTGTTGCAGCTGACTTTAAGTGAGTGAAGTCTGTGTTTAATATCCGCAATAAGTTCTTAAAGTCGACTCGAGATATTGCGTTTGGTTAGAATTATCGCAGAATGCCAAGCGAACAGCCAATTTTCGGAATCCAATATGACTGATCACAGTGTGCGTGTTTTTAAAGTCAAAGTCAATAAATTTTTTCAATTAGGCTAACACTAAGCGGTATTGAAACGTCACTATAAATGTTTCTTTTAAATTACTGAATCTACCATATTATATTTTCAATTTGATGTTACTAATCCTGTTACCAAAAACCCTGCTTCATGTTTTTTAAATTAAAGATATTATATTTTTTACAATCGCTAATTAAATGCTCACAAAAAAAAGTGTGTGTTTACTTATGTATGCACGCAATAATCATTAAAATGATTTATTCCTCGTGCTATTCTACGTTTTTAGAAAGAACAATTTTGTAAAAATCTTGCAAAGATTGCTTTGATAATTAATTATTAAATAATGAATACGGCTGTATGGGCTTGAACCCTTTGCCTGCCCTAATAATGGACGAAGAAACCAAAAACAAAATACGAATGACGCAAACGTTAGAAAATTTTAGGAACCAACTTCAACCTGTTACTTTTGTGTTACAGTGGTGCGCGCGCATCTTTAAATTTCACTCTCCTCATATTTTTATAACGCGCCTAAAGAAGTATAACTTCAAAAACGTTTATTCATTTTCAGTGTGTGTGGATTGATGCATTTACTGTACTCCATAACTCTAGTTATTACATATTAACTTACATTTACTTTTTTTACTTGTGTAAGGCATTACTTTTAAGTATTTGACGTTTGAGTATTTTTGTTGCATCACTTTACATATATTGTAGTTGAAATTATTTGTAAAAGGATGAAACTGTAAATATTGATTTAAAAGAGTAGTAATGAGTTTCTTGCCACTTCTTCAAATTAAAACTCAACCCTTACCGATGTGGCGGTAATTAACCCGGACGAGTCTGGCCCGATTGTGCTGACGTCATAAGACGGCAGCGTGACTCTCCCACTTCTAAGAAGACATTCAAGAAAAGAGCATACTCCCAACATAAAGGTCGGCAACGCACCACTTGTTCCATGGTTTTGCGGATGTCTGTGGGCCGTTGCGTCACCACGCCCCTACAATACATCTCAGAGATACATACAGATAGAAAAGGTAACCGAATCTATTGTTACTATAACACGTTTTGATTAACAAGTCGTAAACAGTCAGCCACTCTTGGCATTCGCTTAGTATTTTCAAAATATTTAAACACTAGGTAACACACACTTTGACATGTTATATATAATCTTTCTTATAATTAAACGAAATGTAAAGTTACTCCAAGTTTAAAATTACTTCTCACTGTTATGTGATTGTGCAGTGACAAAGGTAAAATACGGTGTTATTACAAAAAAGTTAAACACGTGTTGAACACTTGTTTTAAAAAAAGTTCAATTACAAATTCGTGTCTTTATCTTGTTTAAAGTCAATCTTTAGACTCACTTAAATAGTTAGTTACACTGTTTAACAAAACGCGTGTCTAAGCCATGTTTAAATTATAGGAATTAATTTGTAATAACTTTAGTGTTAATTAGTTAGTTAAGCGCGTTTATTTATTTATAAAGTTTGCCAACAGGTTTACATCTTACTTACGACCAGAATTCACATTCATATTTTAAATAGAGATTATTACGACGGTATTTATAAATAACACAGTTACGGCCGTTCCCAATATACTATCTACAGATAGAGATAAATTACTATCTTCTACTGTCAGTAATTAGCTGTCAATAATCTGAAGCTGTCCCAATTAACCCGATAAGTCATTCTTATCGCCTTATATTGCTATATATATCGCTGGTAAGCTATACGACCTCCCATTGACAGACAGCGTGTACGGATAAGGTGAGTTACCGTCGATAAGTTTATTGGGACTGAAAAGTCAACGATAGTTACGATTTTTATCTCAAGTAAGAGATAGACTGAATATTGGGAACGGCCATTAATGTATAGTGGATAGTTTCTTTCAAAGTTAAGTTTTTTTGCAAATAAATATAGCCGTAATGATAGCTATGAGAATAGATTAAATACATTTCAAATAAGATCTCTGCGAATACGTAGAATTGCTTCACAATTGCTGTGTTTACATAAACTTTGAAGCTATGATATGGACTGTCCTTCGCTTTTATCACAAATCGGTTTGCATGTGCCTGCCTTCAATTGTCGGCTTAAATTAAATTCCACCACAGTAATTATGGCTTAAACTCTCCACCACAGCTAATGTTACAATTATATAATTGTATTTTTAATATAGATAAAAACATTGATATCTTTTTTTCAAACTTTCTCTTATTTTAAAAAACAAATTTATATTGCACTCCAAAATTTATAGATTTTAGATTTTAAAATATCACATGTATTTCGTATAGTAATGTTGTGCATTAATAATTTAAGTACATTTAAACTATTTTGTTATATTTGTTTAATTCTTAGTGCATAAGTTAATAAATTGTATTTAGTTGGTAAGCCTTTATGAATAAATGAATAGTGACCGGTCGTGGTGCGCCGCGGGAGTACGCAGCGCCGTAGCTGGTGCGGGCGTGAGCGCGTAGTGTGCGAGTAATGCATCCGTAGCGGCGCCCGCGTCGCCCGCTGACTCTCGTGCTACTTCCGACGCGCGACCTAGCTTCACCACTTGCTGGAGCTCCTGCAATATATATCTACCATTAGTGATTTCTACTGGGGGTAAACTAGGGGGTTATATTCAAATTCAAATATTTTTATTCAAAATAGGATGTGACATCACTTATCGAAAGTCAAAAAACTACCACCCATTCCAGATTTTTTTAAAAACGTTTGCGATAATTTAAGATGCACACACTGACTGATAGGAGGAATATATGGGATTGTCTCTTTTTATATAAAATTGTTAACAGTGGAATTGACTGCCCCGAAATTCTCTCGTTAATTAATGTATCCGCTCCCATGAGACTCCCGAGAAGCAGGCAAACACTATCAAAGTCTAGCAATAATGCAAAGTCTATCTAGGTCACTTTCGTACTCTTAATAGAATTGATCGCACTTATAATAGCCTTCCGAAAGTTGATCGAACTATAGACATTTTTAATGATAAGCTCTCTGCTTTTCGGTATAAACTTCGGAAATTGATATGTTGCTAGACAGGAATATAATTTGCTGCTCAACAAAAATTATTCATTTAATGTAATATTTTAGTTCTGCCGTATTTAAGTAAAATAAGTTTTCTTCATTTTTATTTATAATTGTATTGTATCTTATTATATAATTGTATTATATTGTATCTTAGTATTAGTTCTTCTGTTGTTAAAATTCAAAAATTATGTATGTTTTACTTGCATGTGGTCGTTGCCTGTAAGTGCAATAACACTTAGACTTAGACTTCTGTAGATTTATATTTAATGTAATTGGCTAGTGATTATTGTGTTGGCGATGCTAATAAATAAATAAATAAATGAATGCCACAGACCTGAGAAGAATGGGCGCAACAAACTTAGCGGGCTTTTTTTTTTCATTGAAAAGATGAATAATATTTAATAGTTTGCTTTCGGTATTTTGGACGCTCCATAAATTACGTCACAAGTTAAGGAGAGGGAGGGGGTCGACGCAGTGTGACAAAGAGCCCTAAATTTTATGACAACACAGTTTTTTCAAAATATAATATTTTTCTCAAACATGCATGGAAATATTGTTATTACTTTCGAAAAAGAGCACGCGAAGTATCGAATTATCGGACAAGGAAATCAAATCCATTACAGGAGCGTTTTTTGAATTAAGAAAATTACTTATTTAGAAATGACTGTACAATATTGTATATTTTTATTGAAAAGAGCGCAAAAAAATAATGCTGGGAGACTTTCTTGCGCCGCTTCTTCTCTCTCAGAGAGCCATTTGTTTCCGAAGCGGTAGTAGTATCTATTAGTTATCACAAATGACATCAAAAAAAAATTCTCAAGGAATCAATTTTGAGAAAATAAATGCCTTTTTGCCTTTACAACGCTCCTGCAATATTGTATGAAATGGCATGCTGGGGTTTTTAAATACTCTTTGATCGGATCTCTTTTTGTCATTCTTGGCATACCATGGTCTATATGCGTTTGGCTGTCGGCACAGATGATGAGAAAAAATTGGTGGCAAAGCTGAAAATTCGCCTTGATTTGTTATAAACGTACCTAGTTAAATATAAATTTAATAATAATTAAAATGAGTTCCAACGGTTCAGAGAGTGAAATGGAGATTGATTGTACTCCACCAGAATTAAGATCAGAAGCCAGCCAAATTGGCAATACTGCTTCCAGCGAAGTCAAAAGAAAAATACATGAAAGTTAAATATTTCCCGACCTTTGCAATAATGTACTATTATATTATCTAAGTAATACAACCCAAAACATAAACTGCATGTCTACTGAAGAATAACATTAAAATAGTTGCAACTGTCTGCATGAATATAAGGTTTAATTTGTTCTGTTGGCAAATTGCACTCGCTTTACTATTCTCGCGAGCCCCACCCCCTTTGATAATATCTATTTATTCGATAATTGACTTTCGCCGAGTGAACAATGTCGTTTTCTTAGTTCTGCTATTTTGTGACTTTTAACTTATTAAACATTTTTAATATTTTGAAATAAAAAAAAAGTGATTTTGGTAATATTTACCGTAAATTACATAAAGCACTACACAAGCTACAGTGCAGCTTATGCTGATAAAAAAAATGGAATATATATAATACAAGGAAATAAAAATAATTTAGAAACACTGCGGGTCTCGAACCCCCGATCTCTCGCTTTCTGTGCGAGGGCTCAGGGCACTCGGGCGGAACCCGAGAGGTCACGGGTTCGAGTCCCGCATCGTTTATAAATTTTGGTTACAAATTTAATTCGTATAATTAATCCCGAAATGAGGTATATCACGTTAAAAATAACAAATTGTTTATGATATTGATGATCTGAGTTCCTTAATCCGTGAATATCTTTTATAATTAAACAACAGCAGAGTTATTACGAAAAATAATTTTCAATGCACCATCACCTTGCCAATGCGAAGTTGCTTTGCTAATGTGGTCTTACTTCTGCGTTTCAAACTCACCTAGATTTATCATTATTGTGATGTTGATGTTACAAAAAAAATTACTAGAATACTATAGAAACAACACCATACCTGGTCTGTAACTTGAGGTTCTGGTAACACAAGTTTGCTGCGTTTTCTTGCTGGTTGATCTCCTTGTAACATTGCTTGAGGGACATCATTTTCCTTTCTCTGTTTCAACTTCTGTTTATCTTTGCGTCGGTCACGCTAAAAATATATTAAACATTTAGTTATTGATGTAAAAATTGTTAAAATATTTATTTAACAAACACCAATTATTCAAACTTACTTCTTCTTTTTCAGAATGTAATTCTCCATCTAAATGCTGTTGCCTCAACCTTGAGAAGTCAGGTGCCATTGGGTCCACCACTTCTTCTGATGTATCGTAGAAACCTGATGCCGGTTTCTTCTCAAATGGTATCTCTGAATTGTAATCAACACCTCGTTTTTTCTTTTTTCTGTGGGATAGTTTATCATTAAATAGTATTTTTATTGACAAAAAGGGACAAGACAAGCAGGATGTTCAGCTGATGGTAATTGATACACCCTGCTCATTACAATCTCGAGTGCCGCTCAGGATTCTTGAAAAATCCATAAATTCTGAGCAGCACTCTAATTGCACTAGTCACCTTAAGACATAAGATTAAGTCTTATTTGCCGAGTAAATTAACTAACTATGGCATCGTTCAGACAGAAACACAATAATGTTTACACATTACTCCTGCATGTCAGGAAAAAGGTGCCATTGTGGTACCCATAATATTGCTAGCATCCTGTGCAAAGGAGCCTCCCACTGGTCTTAAATGCCCATACTCGCCTCTTAAGACACCCTTGGACTAGTGACTTCCCTATTATTTTTATGCACCGGGAAAACACAAGGGGAAATCATAAAATATTATAGTATTAGTTATACAATTATAAAATATTATACTCTAGTAAATTAAGCCAATAAAATGGGAGCCAGGAAACCAATAATCTATGGTAATTTGGACTTTTATAAATTTACAATAATCCTATGATCATATTTAAGTGAAAGGATTTGAAATAGAAGAATAATGAGTACTGATTTAATAATGACCTTATTCATTATTTTTATTAATCATAAAAAAAATGACAAAGTTATTATTAATCCTCATTGTAATTGTATAATGGTACAAACATTAAATTAATATAAGTGGCCCACTTGCCTCATTGGCACTGATATACCGGCAGCACTTAGTTCTCTGCGCTTCTGCAAAGCTGCCAGTCGTCTGGCCTCTTCCAGTTGTTTCTCACGGGCCTTTCGTTTTGCCTTCTTACCCTGAGTGTTAGCCAGACGGGCTCGAGCTTCTGACAGCATTTCCAGTTCTGCAAAACAAATATTAGGAAATATAAATATAAAATATCAGAAACTATAACTCCTTAATAATGTGTGGGAAATGGGGCGGGGGTATCATCAATAAATTTTCCCTTACGTATATTGATTGATGCAACCCCTACTCCTAGCATCTGTCTGATGCTGGGTTTGGCGAACGGTTTAGAGGAATACCAATACAGTGACCCCCTGAACAAGGCCAGTGGACTATCCTTCTCGAGGTTGCCGCCCGTTCTTTGGGGAAGTGCCTTCGAAGAGACATTTAAAACTTATAAGGCACCTAGCAGGACTGTACGAAATCGGGCGCGAGCCGAGGCTAGGAAAGCGAGGATAAAAGCCGCCAAAAGTAACCCCCCTAAACCTAAAGAGGTATAGGGAGGCAGCGCTACTGTTGATAAAGGCAAGTCCGCAGTATAGCCCCCAATCGTACCAGTAGAAGGCGGTAGTAAGCCCCAAAAAGGCCACGTGGGAAACGCGCTGGCAAAAGCGTTGAGGAGAGGGCGGAAGCTCGTGCTGTTTCTGGCCAAGGTCCACACCCACCCAAGGGCAACAAAAGAGCTCGCCCTGATGACACTTTGTCATCCAGCGAGGACGTCAAGCGTACGCGAACGAAACCGCGGCCTTCTCCCAAAAAGGGCTCTATTAATTACGCAGACATCTGCAAATCCAACAATTTGCTAGCCGCGATAATGAAAGAGCCCTTGAAGGACATAAAACCTGAACATGCCGAGGCGATACAGTCGGCAATAGAGGGTGCGGTAGAAGCAGAAGTCTGCGCCTCCACCTCCATCTCAGAGCCAACCATGGTGAGGGTGTGGAATGGAAAGGAATGGCTTAAAAGGACTGTCTCCAAAATCACTTCGCCACTCCCACACACCCTAGTGGTCAGACGTCAAGCTGACATCCCCAGAAAGGTAAAGGCAACGATGATCATCCCAAGGTTTTCCAAGGACGAAAATCTCAACATG
The DNA here is from genome assembly GCA_949711755.1 of Leptidea juvernica. Classification (NCBI taxonomy): domain Eukaryota; kingdom Metazoa; phylum Arthropoda; class Insecta; order Lepidoptera; family Pieridae; genus Leptidea; species Leptidea juvernica. The sequence continues at coordinate 3,415,137 of CATIXQ010000019.1, forward strand.
CTGCAAACCAGATTCGCCGGGCAGAATCCGTGGTACAATGTCCGCGCCTGGAGTTTGTACCACATTCCAGAACCGGATGAAAGTGGCAGGGTGCGCATAGTCCTTGGGATACTCTTGGGAGATTGTAGGGTCTCGTATAAATGTGGCTCAGTGTACGTGAATTTCCTCGATGAGGAGGGTAAAGGCAGCAAGCCACCAAAACCAAACCCGGACATGGCAGCTCAGCCGAGAATACCAACCTCGACCGTTCCTGAGGCGGCGCCCGACAACCGCATGGATGTCGTGCCGGAAGGAGGGCAGCAGCCCTCAGGTGCAACCCCAGACGCTACACATCAGCAGAGGGCCGACGATGTCTCTATGACAACTACTTCTAAAGAGGTTGGGGCTCCCATAGAGACCAAACCGCGCTCCAAAGACTGGTGGCAGCAAGTGGCCGGAGAGGAGGATCAAACAAAGGATGTGGAGGAGAGTCTACTGCACAGAGATGGCAGCCCAAACCGATCTACCTCAACTCCTAAAAATTATAAATACAAACCTTTAGCACAGCTATACCACAACGGCTAACCTGCGACATTTGTTGGAGGGAAACACCGAGACCATAGCCCTAATCCAGGAGCCGTGGATTAGAAATGGCAATATATGTGGTCTCATTAACATTGGGGGCAAACTTCTATCTGCCACCGAAGGTAAACCACGTTACCCAGACCACCATTATAAATGAGGTATGTTCCAGAGATTTAACCGCTGTGAAGCTCCAGGCAGATGACCGCTTAGGCCTATCAGATGTGGTCCTAGCGTCGGTCTATATGCCGTGGGAAGAGGAGGTACCAACACCGCTCACCGCGCTAGTCACATACTGCGAGACAGAGAGGCTGGAACTCATCATCTCCGCTGACTCCAATGCACATCACACTATCTGGGGCAGCCGAAATACCATTAAAAGAGGTCAGGACTTATTTACATATCTTTTTTCAACTAACCTTAATATACTTAACAGGGGCACTGAGCCAACCTATGATATGGCGCGAGCCCAAACTATAATCGACCAAACAATGGCAACCGACCATGTCTTTCCACTCGTCACTGACTGGCATGTTTTTGGATGAACATTTATGCTTGGATCACACATGGATTAGGTACAACCTTCGCTTAAACATGAAACCTGCCCTGCCAAAGCGGAACCCGCGTAAAACGGACCGCACCAAGTACGACAGATTGGTGAGGAATGAGCTTATGACCATTTCCCTGTCAAACGAGTATAGCGATACCGCAGGTATAGAAACACATTTAAATAACATAACTCAAACGTTAATCAACAGCTATGAACAGATGTGCCCTCTTACTTCGACAAAGCCCAACTCAAACGACAGATGTGTGGTGGGGTTCAGAGCTAGATAGGCTGCGCTGCAAAGTAAGGAAGCTGCTCAATAGAGCCAAAAATACCCAAGCACTAGACGACTGGGACGCATATAAGCAAGCCCAGTACCGGTTCAAGAGGCGCATCCATGAAAGGAAGAGAGAAAGCTAGAGATGCTTCTGCACTAACATTGAATCCACAAACCAAGCAGCTAAAGTAAAAAACATCCTTTCATGTGACCGAAAGAAGCCTAGGTTGCTTGAAAAAATCCGACGACACATACACCAAATCCGGTACCGAGACCTGCGAACTACTCCTGGCTGCCTCATCACCAACAACCAGATGTGGAATGAGGAGGCAGGTCGCATAGCAACACACCGGATCAAATGGATTGGACCACAGCTCACATGATGGTAGACAAAGACAAGGTAATGTGGGTAATTATTAACAGCTTTCTTCCATTTAAAACTGGAGGCCTGGACTGGATCTTCCTAGGGCAGCTACAATGGAGCTGTATGGGGCCGCTAGCAGTACATCTAATTGCTATCTACAGGGCATGCCAGGCCTACAATCACATACCGCTCCAATGGAGTATTTTTGTTGATTTTTGGTTTGTTACTCCATTGGGTTATACCATGTACTACTGATCTATTATAACTTTTTAATGCTAGTAATGAATGTGTTAATACTCTTAGTATAAGTTAACTTACCATCCTCATCCATGTCTTTTGGATCTGGTCTTGCAGGTTTGGTTTCAGGATTTGGATCTATCTCTCCAGGTTTTAACTTTCGTGGATCATCACCCATATCATCTCCCTCCTCCTTCTTTTGAGCTTGATCCCTTTAGAATAATAAAAACATTATTTGGAATATATAAGCCGTATTGAAAATTTTTACAATAAAATATATCAAAAATATAATATTTACTTAAAGGTAAATTTGAGGAGATAATAATATACATTATTATATAAAATTGAAAAAGAATATATAGCTTTTGAGTAAAAAATTATAATGATTAATGGTAAATTTATATTTCTCTCGAATTGTTTTTACTTACAGAAGGTATTCATATCGCTCCAAGCACTGGGCTGCAGTACGACCGATTATAGGGGCTATTGTCCTCCATTGTGTAGGCATTAACTTGGCCAGATGTAGAAGCTTCTCATCTTCTTCACGAGACCATTCCGTTTTCTTGATGCTTGGATCCAACCACTCGTACCAACGCGCTTTGCATTGCTTAGCCGACTTTCGATGAAGTAAAGATGCTATACGTGACCATTGGTTTTTGCCATATTTCATAACAGCCGCTTTGAGAATTTCATCCTGAAAGGTTTAGTTGAAGATATTGTGAAAAACAAAAAAATTATAAATTATTGTGCCTGAAAATGGAGTAAATAAAGTACCTCGGTGTTTCGCCAAACGCCACCCTTTATCATTATACGCGGCATGGTGACTAGTTATAACTTATACTTAGCTGCAGGTAACTTAAATATGATCCTTATTAATATTTAAAACAGGAAATTACCACTGTACAATTATCGCAACATAAAGTATTTAGAAAATAATGGTTCCTACAGCTACTCAATAGGTGCCTAATTGCCTATATAGCATTAGCAAACTATGTAGACACTTGACAAGTTGACAAGTTGAAGTTGACAACTGAATACTGAATGTGAATACCTAGCAATCACAAGCATATAGGTATATCATTTGTTTCAGATATTATTAGAAAATTAAACTTTATGTAATCTGAACACCGATTATTACCGTTAAACTTAGAAGACACATACTCAAAGCTTGGTAGTCTAATCTAACGTGATCCTGGCAAATCTGTGGTATATCTTCCACAGAAGCCACAGTAGGAAGAATAGAATAGAACAGAATACCTAGCAATCAATTTAAAATTCAAATATCTCTAAGTTTTCTCGGGCGGTGGGTGAGTGCTTGCAACAAATGCATAAAAAGGCATTTATTTTCTCAAAATTGATTCTTTTTGAATTATTTTTGCTGTCACTTCATATATACTAGATAGTACTACCGCTTCAAAAACAAATGGCGCTCTGAGAAAAAGTGGCACAAGAAACTCTACCAGCATTCTTTTTTTTGCGCTCTTTTCAATAAAAATTTTCAATATTGTACAATCATTTCTATAGCTATCAATCAATCATAATCTAGTCCCAGGCTGTCCGATCACTTAGATATTCAGCTGTGGAGTAGTATGATTTACGACAGAGCCATTTTTTTATAAAATATATAAATTTATTTATAGATAATGCCTGGACAGTGGCTGGGACTTTATTATAAAAGTGTATACATTTACCCTTAAAGCTATTATGTATCTTATGAAGCCTACTAGAATTGGGTTTTATAACAAAACTATTTTTCTTTCGCAATAATTCGAAAGTTATTTCAAAATAAAAATTAATTTTTGAATCCAGTACCGAAGACACGCCGATAACTCCCGAACAAACCCGAGCGCGTGTGACGTCATAATGTTAGTTTTCACTCATTGCAGTTGATAGAAAAATAATAAATGCAGTGTTTTGATCTATTTAATTTTGTTGTCAATTTTAAATATTTTAATTTATATTAAAAATTTCGAACCTCAAAAGTTATCGTTCTTGTTTTGTACCATTATGTACGAATACTAAAAAAACAGCTCCTGACAAAATGTTTTTAAATGTTCCCCGAGATGACAAACGTCGAAATAAATGGTTTCAAGCAGTGCACAGTGATTATCCCAAAACAAAATCTTTTTTTTTGTTATGAAGATCATTTCGATGTAAATATTTCTTAATACCCTTGATATTAATTATCATTTATCTAAGTATACAAATCAAATAATTATTTTATATTTAAGTAAAGTTCAGTGAATATTTTTTAACTGGACTCCAAATCATAACCTTTAAAATCATAGCATTCAAAATTTTTTTATTGATAATACCCGTCCGAACCTTGTAACAAATCTGCCCTGTGTTCCCTCGTCAGAATCCAATCGAAATACCTGCGGATAATATGTGGTGCTATGAAATCATCCCCAAATAATGCTCTCCAGTTGGAATGCGGTGATGCTCCCATGAACCTTAGACAATGACATTCTATACATATCAACATATCATTCGCAGTCTGAAAACGGAACGGCAAAAGTGTGTTTAAAGACAATCTAAGCACACTTTTCTCCTTAGTCGTGTGTCAGCTGTGTGTCAATTAACAAGCCTAAGTGTGATATAAAAAGTGCTTAATTAATAACTAAACCATCGACTCAAAAAATATGGTATGGCTTATCATCGGTAAGGTTATGTTATTATGGTTATGATTTATATAAGATTGATATGCAAAAAGCGGAAATAATTTAATAAAACTAATATTTTTCCATTAAAAAAAGTACAATATTATTGACAAGTCCCCAGACAAGACCCGCTTGTCAGAAATGAAAGTATAAAGGACACAGTCAGAAATGAAAACAATAGAGTCGGCTCTTTTTAACCGACTTCAATAAAGGAGGAGGTTCTCAATTCATCGGTATGTTTTATATGTTTGTTACCTTTCAGAACTTTCGACTGGATGAACCGATTTTAATAAGTCATAGCAATTTGGTCCAGATCTGACAATGGCAACCATGAGAAAACTATAAAAGTCTTAAGTATGTGCGCAACAAATTTACGAATAACTCAATATCGCGCCAGTGGGTTTCGATAATTCTTTTTTATAGGAAAGGATATAATTCAATGGTAGTTTGGTGATAGTTTGCTTATGGGATCCATAACAAAGTAACGGAAGTCATCAATTCTTAGCAGTACAACGATTCTAGGCCGAATCTTTTTTGTGCTATCCGGATATTTGAGGCACCTACCGTAACGTCGTTATGGTCTAGTAAGTGTCGTAGTCGACTATGATGATGATCAATGGAACTCCTTCACGACTTACAGTAAGGGTGCGATCTATGGCAGAATTTCTTACTGTCTGTAATAAAATTGCAAAGCGCTTACGTTCATTACTTACTGCATTACAAAATGTAGTAGATCTACATAAAATTAGACAGATTATTAGTGAGTGTAGTTCAGATTCACAAAAAAAAATTAAAAATTAAAAAAAATTACAAAAAAACAACCGACTTCAAAAACACTATTCAATAACAATAGATTAATATGCACTAAAAGTATTCTATTTTTTTATTTAATTCAGAGAGATCTGCATATTCTCCATATTATATTATATAGTAACAATATTTCTTATGAATTACGTTAATAGTATTAGTGAAATTTATTTATAAACTTAGAGCTAACCGCATCCAGTATAAAAAAGATTGCGTTTTTTTATCATACAATCTAATTAATTAATCTAATTCTAGTAACGATTAATGTTATTTTTGGAGTCGGTTGATTTTTTCTTATTTTTTTTTTGAAGGCCTAGTGAACAATTGTATTTTGTGTAATGTGAACTGCTTACAATACGTGAACAATTACATACTAGTGCTATTTACACGTTATTACAGTAGTATCGTTACCTAATGATACTTACACCGCAAATATGTAAAAGCGAATATATTTCAGCTTTTTCGTACACGAGGTATTGAAAGAGAATTGGCGCAAGTTGGAAGCAAGAGATAGATGTGAAGAAATTCACAAACCAAATGAGCATACATATTTATATTTCACCACTAGAGGATTTAAGTTTTTTGGATTTAATCACATTTGAAATTTGACAAAAGCTGTCCTACATACATATATTATTGTCCGGTTACACTACATATACCAAAAAGATATACTGGAAAAGATATAGTAGTCAATAAATAGTCTTACAGACAAATTTTATTTAATTCAAGGAACTTAACATTTAAAAAACCAGCTTAACTAATTATTTTATCTACATAAAAATATTGTATTTGAGTATTAGTTTCTCTCATTAAAGGTTACCTTAACTTATTAAATCCAAATCCTTTTAGAACGTAAAGAAGTAACAAATATAATCAAGAAATAGCCAATAAATAAACATACAAACTTTCCCTTTATAATATCAAAGAGATTTTTGATTAAAAACTTAAAAAACCTCCGACTGAACAAATCTTGTTCAGAAAATAGGGACAGACTGACGAACGTAAAACTTATAGCAACCCTGTTTTTCGTCTGGGCTTAAAAAAATACCTAACTGCTACTGCATTGATGTCACTGTCCAAATCGGGTTCTAAATTCAAAATACGCAGCTGAAACTGAAATAGTGTTTACATTGCTAGAGAGTTAACACAGAAGTGTATAGACATAGCAGTCGAAGCTTATTATGGTGACATTTGTGGCATGTGCCATAATTCGGCTTTGATATTATATGAGGTGCATTGTCTATAGTCTATATGTATAGAACGTCATTGTTCACTGTGGATGCCTTTCGACATTACATTGACAATAAGTCAGACATTTTTGATTTTCTAGTAGTTAAATTGCGTTGCCTCAAAAGTCAAAACGATTATTCATTATTGATATAAAATGGATAGACACTCCCTAAATCTGTAATACTAAATAAAAAATGAACTCATTAACGAACCACTAAGTTGAAGCATATTAAAGTTTAATATCAAAACTGCTAGATGTTGTGATATGTCATAATAAGTACAGGAAAAATTCATAACGGTATAGGACATCCTGTTCTCCAAGTATGTATTTGTTATTATAAAGTCATTAAATTGTATCATATATAATAAAACATTGTATTAATTTTATTTGAATTGTTGTAGAATGTCCACCATGTCGAGATCTATTCACATCAGCCAGCAGAAGCTAGCTGAAAAACTCATCATTCTAAATGATCGGGGCATAGGAATGCTCACGAGAATATACAACATTAAAAAAGCTTGTGGTGATGCTAAGTCTAAACCTGCATTCCTCTCCGATAAAACACTTGAATCTTCAATAAAACACATTGTCAGAAGATTCCCAAACATAGATGTCAAAGGACTTCAGGCAATTACAAATATAAGGAATGAAATAATTAAATCATTGTCACTTTATTATTTTACATTTGTCGATCTTCTTGACTTTAAAGATAATGTGTGTGAACTATTAAACATAATGGACTCATGTCAAGTTACCTTAGATTTGACCCTTAACTTTGAGCTTACTAAGAATTATCTTGATCTGGTGACCACATATGTTACTCTCATGATCCTGCTTTCCCGTGTAGAGGATAGAAAAGCAGTACTGGGTTTGTTCAATGCTGCACATGAGATGGTCAATAGTCAAATCGATTCAAGTTTTCCACGGCTTGGGCAAATGATTGTGGATTATGATATGCCACTAAAGAAACTTTCAGAAGAGTTTCAAATGCATCAAAAAGTATTATCAAGTGCATTGAGTTCACTCTGGCATGTTTACCCTGCAAGGAACCTGTCTGCTGAACATTGGAGGTCAGAGCAAAAACTAAGTTTGGTAAGCAACCCTGCCCAACTGTTGAAACCTTCAGAAACACACACAATGTCTTGTGAGTATGTGTCCTTGGAGGCTCTTGAAAGATGGGTCATATTTGGCTTTGCTATGTGCCATCACATGCTTCAACAAGATCATGCAAATAAAATGTGGGTAAGTGCGCTGGAGTCCGGTTGGCTTGTTGTACTTTTCCGTGATGAAGTTATATATATCCACTCCTACATACAGAGCTTTTTTGATGGTATTAAAGGTTACAGCAAAAGAATATCTGAAGTAAAAGACTGTTACCATCATGCTGTTCAGAAAGCTGGATATAAGCACAGAGAGAGAAGAAAATTTTTAAGGACAGCTTTAAAGGAGTTAGGACTTATATTGACTGATCAGCCCGGACTATTAGGACCCAAGGCTTTGCTAATATTTATTGGTCTTTGTTATGCTAGGGATGAAGTGTTTTGGCTGTTACGTCATAATGACAATCCCCCACAAAAAGTGAAAGGCAAAGCAACAGAAGATCTAGTGGATCGTCAGTTGCCTGAACTTTTGTTTCATATGGAGGAGCTAAGAGCTTTGGTCAGAAAATATAGCCAAGTTATGCAAAGGTACTATGTCCAATATTTGTCAGGCTTTGACGCCGTAGCTCTGAACCTCATGATTCAAAACTTACCAGTGTGTCCAGAAGATGAGAGCATTATTCTGTCTTCATTGTGCAACACAGCTTTAAATTTAAGTGTCAAACAAGTGGAGAGTAACGAATTATTTGATTTTCGTGCATTCCGACTGGACTGGTTTAGACTGCAAACATATACATCAGTTGGTAAACCCCCATTTAATTTAGTTGATCAAAGAGAATTGGCTCAGTTTATTGATAAGATGGTTTTTCACACTAAGATGGTTGATAATCTTGATGAGATAATGGTTGAAACCTCTGATTTGTCACTGTTTTGTTTTTACAATAAAATATTTGATAGTCAATTCCATATGTGTCTAGAGTTCCCAGCACAGAATAGGTACATAATTGCATTCCCACTCATATGCAGCCATTTCCAAAACTGTACCCATGAGCTTTGCCCTGAAGAACGACATCATATTAGGGAAAGAAGTCTCTCGGTTGTTAATGTATTCCTTGATGAGATGGCGAAAGAAGCAAAAAACATCATTACAACTATATGTGATGAACAATGTACAATGAGTGATAAGCTTCTTCCGAAGCATTGTGCTCAAACCATTGCACACCTGGCTAACAGAAAAAAGAAAGACAAAAACAAGAAGAATACTATTGAAATTATCAAGCCAGGTGCAGAAAGTTATAGGAAAACAAGAGAAGAGTTAACAACAATGGACAAGTTGCACATGGCACTTACAGAGTTATGTTTTGCCATCAACTACTGTTCCACTGTAAATGTTTGGGAGTACACATTTGCGCCAAGAGAATACCTTCATCAACATTTGGAAACTCGGTTTTCAAAAGCATTAGTCGGTATGGTCATGTTCAACCAGGACACAAGTGAAATAGCAAAGCCTTCTGAATTACTTGTTAGTGTAAGAGCATATATGAATGTTCTGCAAACTGTTGAAAATTATGTTCATATTGACATCACCCGTGTTTTTAATAACTGCCTCCTACAGCAAACCCAAAACATGGACAGCCATGGTGAAAAAACGATTGCTTCACTGTATACACAATGGTATTCAGAAATTTTGTTAAGAAGAGTAAGCGCAGGAAACATTTGCTTCTCAATGAATCAAAAAGCATTTGTAAGTCTTTCGGCAGAAGGAGCAATCCCATTTAATGCTGAAGAGTACTCTGATATTAATGAATTGAGAGCTTTAGCCGAGTTGATAGGCCCTTATGGCATGAAGTTATTGAGTGAAACACTAATGTGGCACATTTCAAGTCAAGTTCAGGAATTAAAGAAGTTGGTTGTGCAAAACAAGGAAGTTTTGCAAATGTTGAGAACAAATTTTGATAAACCTGATATAATGCGTGAACAATTTAAAAGATTACAAAATGTTGACAATGTCTTGCACAGAATGACAATAATAGGAGTAATATTGAGCTTCCGTCAGATAGCACAAGAGTCGTTGCTGGATGTTCTAGAACGACGAATTCCATTTTTAATTAGTTCCATTAAGGACTTCCAACAGCAATTACCGAGTGGAGATCCGATGCGAGTTATTTCGGAAATGTGTTCGGCGGCTGGATTGCCCTGCAAAGTGGATCCAACACTTGCATCTGCCCTGAGACAGCACAAGGCTGAACTGGAAGAAGAGGAACATCTTATTGTATGTTTACTGATGGTATTTGTGGCTGTCTCACTGCCGAGATTGGCTCGTAGTGAAGTATCTTTCTATAGACCATCATTGGAAGGCCATTCTAACAATATACACTGCATGGCACCAGCTATTAATCATATATTTGGTGCATTGTTTACTATTTGTGGACAAGGCGACATAGAGGACAGGATGAAGGAGTTCCTAGCTCTGGCATCCTCATCATTACTACGATTGGGCCAGGAGACTGAGAAAGAGGCAATCAAGAACCGTGAATCTGTTTATTTGCTGTTGGATCTTATTGTCCAAGAGTCCCCGTTCCTTACTATGGATCTCTTGGAGTCATGCTTCCCATATGTATTGATACGAAATGCATATCACGAAGTTTACAAACAGGAGCAAATGCTTTTGCATTGTTAGTCTAAAATTATAGTATTTCTACTGTGAACCATATTTTAGACATTAATTGATAGTGTTAGTGATATAGCATACCTAATATCTCACATTGCTATATATACTTCACATTTCTAATTCAAAACTCCATAACCACATACATTCGCTGTACAAAGACTGTAAACAGATTCCTTTTTACTATGTACACCATACTAATTATGGTAATTAACAAATAATCCATTGTTTAAGTAGAACTTTTGCTATAGTTAATATTTATAACACTATATTATATTGTGTAGTTTAGGCATTTTATACAACATGCTTTTGTATTGTGGTGTGAAAGTGATTTGTTATAAGCCAAATGTTGATTTCTTATAGATTTTTATTTTATATCTCGTTAATTATGTTCATTTTATACCTTATTACTCGCGTGAAATACATTGCTGTTTATTCCCACCAAGAAGCTTGCGTAAATCCTTAGATAATAATATTATATATAAATTATAATTAATAATAAACTTTTAGATCTATTCATTCGTCTTTGAGGGTTGAACTTAGTTTCCCGTAGCATGAATTAGGAGGTAAAAAATATTGTAGACTAGCTGACCCGACAGACGTTGTTGTCTATATCAATATATATAAAAATGAATTGCTGTTCGATAGTCTCGCTAAAACTCGACAACGGCTGGACCGATTTGGCTAATTTTGGTCTTGAATTATTTGTGGAAGTCCAGGGAAGGTTTAAAAGGTGGATAGACCTTCCCAACGATAAAAATGTCATTATTTGTGGATTAGGTTACAATACTTTTCACGGGTGCAATAGCTTGTAGTATGAGTGGTAGCATTATAATCGTGGATTAAAGTTCTATCAACTACGGGATATTAAGTTTTAACCGTATTTGAAATTAATACCAGATGCTTCGGGTATTAAGTAATCTTTTATTTCATACAATTTGTACGTAAGAGTAATGTATGCCAAAAATAATTGCTGGTATAAACAATATTTTTCAGAATTGATGTCAAATCTTGAGGCTGTATTTTAAATTTTGTTCCGTAAATGCGATGCGTGAATTATTAATATGTTGTGTTTTACATACAGTAATGGCATGCAAACTAAACATAGATAATATAATTTTCATGGCCTAACTCAAAAAAATGTTACTTATCTCTTCTCGATTTCTCATTTTGTTGTCTGCTGACATTACCCGGTTTTTTTGTCATTTTTGTCTTAATAAATTTCTATTTTCTTGATAGAAATAAAGACTTGCGTGACTTTTTTACTCATTTACTAAAAATAAAATTCGATTTACACGAAAAATATTATCACTTAGTTAATAATTATCTATCGCATTAAAAAAACATTCTATGGCGCTTACGTTTATTGCTTTTAGATGGTTTGCGTAGGTACCACCAGTGGGAGGCTCCTTTGCACAGGATGCCGGCTTGATTATGGGTACCACAACGGCGCCTATTTCTACCGTGAAGCAGTAATGTGTAAGCATTACTGTGTTTCGGTTTGGGGTTTTTTTTTGGGGTTTTTCAAGAATCCTGACCGGCACTGAATTGTAATGGACAGGGCGTATCAATTACCATCAGCTGGACGTCTTGCTCGTTACGTCCCTTATTTTCAGAATAAAAAGCTACTTGCTAAACTTGGGTGAGTTCCAGTTAAGCCACGCGCATGATGTTTTAATCTATTTTTAATGTATACCCTTAAGCATTTACTTTTAAAAGACATTCAGCAAGGATGTGTAATATGCACCACAAGCAAATAGAATATTTCTAAATACGCTTTTAATTCATTTATTTTAAACTAGAATTTGAAACTAGCAATTTTTGAAATGAATTTAGTTATTTACATTCCAATTCAAAGTGTATGTACCTAATGCAAATTTAAAAAAAAATATGGAGTGTATGAATTACAATAATTGGCAATGTTATATTCCTCAAGACAATATAATATAGGCACCTCATAAGTTCATCAATTTATACTAGATTGTAAACCTAGTTGTTTTATAATTAGGACACGTGCAAATTATGATGCTAAGACTATTATTATAAGACATTTTGTAACTCGTATTAAAATGAATATCATATTAAAGTATTATTTTATTTATCATCTTTAAAAAAAACCTAACACATAAGGACTATCTATAATTAACGTCAAACTTTATGGCACATTCCACAGCTTGGTTGTACGCGGAAGAAACTTCCTTGAAAACGGAACTGTAGAGGAACGCCACACATTTTTAAAAAAGGTAGAACTTGGACATGAGAAGGAGCCAGTGTCGAAGTCGCGTCCCACACCAGCGCCCTATCCTGTGCTCATAATATCAGCTTTAAATATAATATTTATAATTATACCCAGCATACGTTGTATTGCCATATAAAGTAATAAAAAAATTCAATCATTAAAATTTTTGCGGTATAAAAAATAGATGAGGACATCGGTCCTCATCTATTTTGAGAATCGTCTCAGACCTAACAAATATGTCGTACATAAAATTTATCGTACTACAATAATCATTATATTCGATTTCCATCTTGCAACTCTATTCCATATCTGTGGATGGAATAGAATAATATAAAAATCGCGATACAAGATTAGGTGTTGATAGTAGACGGGTGAAAATTTGAAGTATGTATTGTAAAAAAATTGTCAAAAAAATAATTAAGGGTAGGTGACCCTTATCATTTAGGGGTATGTAAGTAATGTAGATGTTGGCCGATTTTAGCCCTACCCGATATACACACAAATTTTCAAATAAATTGGTTCAGCTGTTTCGGAGGAGTTTTCTAACAAACACCGGGACACGAGAATTTTATATATAAGAAAATATATAAAATGGCTCTGTCATAGATCCTACTACTCGACAGCTGACTATTAAGTGATCAGATAGCCTGGGACTAGATTATGATTATTTTATAGCAATAACTTTGTAGGTATAAATTGTATATTTTATTAAAACGAACGCAAAAAATAATTCTGGGAGATTTCAGTGCGCCGTTTCTTCTCTCTCAGAGCGCCATTTGACTCCGTAGCGGTGGTATTGTTTGAACTGACATCAAAAAGAACTCTAAATGAATCAACTTTGAGAACAAAAATACCTTTTCCATCAAATGGGATCGCACCAATCATAACATGATAAATAAAAAGAAACCTGAAGTTCATGTAAAATTTAATTATGTTTTGTTATTTTGAAATCACATTTTAACATTTATCTCGATAGTTAAAAATATTCACAATGTCTGTTTAAATAATCTATTACGGTAAACTTAAGTTACTTAAATAATGCCATTGATTACTAGAGGACGCGACAACCGTGGAAATTGGTCGAAACATCAGATCATCGGTCCGTTACATACAAATATACAATGCCTACCTATATTACAATAACAATATTCGCATGCTATTAACTTTCCTAATAAAATGGCATTAACTTGGTATACTTAGAATTAATGCCCAATTAAATAAAATTAAACAACTAGTAAACATTGAGAACTGAATTAATCTAATGAGTAAAGGTAATAAATGAATTAATTTCATTTAACTGGACTCTTAATATTAATGTATAGAAACAATATAAAATACATCATGCTCTTTGGCTTGCACGACGGACCTACACTACATAATACAAAGGAAATACAAGAGATCAATTCATCTGAACTGTACAGTCGTCAATATGTAGGTGATCATTTATTGCTTAAAATAAAGTTAAAGTTACACGGTACCAAAAATACCACAAACTTTGAATTGTATTATCAATGTCACAGATTAGCAATAGGACCTAGTTGGCGTTTTATTTCATAAATATAGACCACTTTTACAACGCGCATTAAATGTTTTTTCGGGACTTGATAACGGTTTTTTTTACTTATATAATTTATAATACTTTTATAATAACTGGACGTAGTTCCTGAAAAACGTTCCAAGCCACAAAAGGAATTCGTGTTTAAAGTTTACTAAATATTAGTATATTGCTTTATGGGTTGAGCTACTTAGTTCTGTCATTTAAAGAGTGACAGTAGGGCTGCCATTTTTTGTAAGTCCGTTAATGTGAGTCACGTGACCAGTTTTGTGTTCTTAACTCAATTTCGACATGATTGTGCTTTGGAATGTTTTTCTGGAATTACGTCCAATTAAGGTAAAGATATCTAAGATTTATATTACAGAATAATTAAGAAAAAATTCTATGACGTCAGCGTAAAATTTAGATTTTATATACTCGTGCTATAAAAAGTTTTGTTTGTGTTTATTTTTATGACACTGTATTCAATCACCAGGGATACTATGAAAAAATTGTAAGATAAATAAATTAGAGCTATATGACCCAAAATGAGATTCAAATATATACTAGTTCTGTGCTAAATCTTTTTGATAGTCATAGTTTTTTAAAGTTATTCCAAATTTTAAAACGTTTTGTTCTACTTTCTCGTTCGTCTTATTAATAAACGCAACATTTACATTGCGTTTATTAATAATACAGAATCCGTCTTATTAATAAACGCAATGTAAAGTTACTCCAAGTTTAAAATCACTTGTCCCTGTGATGTAAAATTCTGTAGTGACAAAAAAAAAACTTACCTTATGGTAAGTTTTTTTTTTGTGATTTTATTTTAAGTTTATTTTTAGTAGATGTCGTCCTTTTTCTTAAAATTTTAATCACGTCATCGTTCTTTACATCGTTTCATGTAGCAATATGGTGCGCGGAATAATATATTCAGTTGTTTTGTGGCCTATAATTATTGGTCCTTGCCGATCCGTTGAAACTAAGTAGGAACACATCAAAAATAATCACACAAATACTGCCGACTGTACATTCACTTCATGCCAAGTCTTTGAAATACAAAAAGGAGTGTTTCTGATATGGTTTGTGATGAAATAGTCACAAATAAACTCTTGAGCCACACACTTGAGCGCAAACAATGAGATGAATTTTGATATCAGTCTAGTAATGATTTATCATTTGGCAATAATGTTCAATTACACATATATACCTACAAATTAATCATAATCGCCATAGGAAGACTAATCGTTATAGTAAACTCTATGCGAATTCAAATAGGGTTAAGTCTTAAATATAACGCAGCATTTAAAATTTGAGCTTCAAACAAAGACAACCCTTGATAATACGTCACTAATTTCTACATTCAATTATTGAGCCCGATTTACAGGAATTTTGAGACAATTTTTGATCGTGTGAAGAAACGAAACAGGAATAAATCAGTTTAATGGCACCTTAATATTTTTACATCACTTACGTTTAAAATATATAAAAATTACAGTAACAGAGATTGCGGTAATTATTAGTTGCTTACATTTAACGTTGAGTTTGCCGCTACATCGCCTGGCCTACTTTCGCTTGTATGATCATACAGGCGAAACATTCGCTTCACATCATACAAACAATTGAAAATTTATCTCAATAAATTAAATAATTAAACAATACTAATAAATCAGTTTGCCCGGCTCATAAAAGCCCTCTTATTAATCTTGTGATATACTAGATATAAACAGTTGAAATTAATTTAATTATTGCCCTCGAAACATAATCTTACTGTCTTCTTCTTTGTTTTTATAAAGAACTAGATATTTACCCTTAATATTAATAATTTGTGCATTTTTATTATAAATAACAAAAGTTCACTTATACTTGGCTGTATTAGAATGTTGGAATTTGAAATTCAGTCGTGAGTACATCTCAACTTTGTAAATACAACTCTGGCGGAAATACAAACCGCGGCAAACCCCAGCCTACATTAAAGTCTAACAACAGTTACAATTATGTATTTAGTATTTGCATGATATTTTTACATCGCAATTGTATATACTTTCACTTATATACAAAAATATACAAAGGTTTGGCCGCCGACTCGCGCGAACAGCAATTCTCTATTTTTGTACAAAAATAAAACTAATTTTGTAGAACACGACGCGGTCTCATTGAGCTTGGCGTATTATAAACAGTTTTACATCAGCATTTTGTGTTCGTGTCATAATCATGGATTCTCTTTATACAATTTTAATTTAGGAATCTTATAGACAAGATGGTTTTGATTATTCAGGTTGTAAAATACTACTTTATATTATCTGATATATTTAAAATCTTACGCGCTCTCCAAAGATGTTTAAGACACTATGTAAAACATATTTAAAATTCTAAAACTTGTTGACCACCCCTCTCATACCCGGCTCGAAGGACCAGAACGTAGAAATGCGATTGCAGCTTTAAATAAATATCTTGAAGTGTTGATAACAAGTCATGCATTAGCATGACATACAAAAATCAATTCTGCAAGTATTTATTTTTTGTCTGCTATGTTTTTTTTCGTAAAGTTGATTGTATGTATTTTTAAAAAGAGAAATTATTACTTACACCCGTTTCCAGAACCTTGAAATTTTCGAATATACAAAAGTTATAGTATTACTTGTTAAAACTATTAGTTTATGTTTCTGAAATGCATTCAGAGCGATTGTCAAACTGGAATGTTCTGAACTGTTCCATGCACGATTGCGTTGTACCAAGAGTGAGGGGCAGACATAACGAAGTGTTGATGTTTGACGTCATGTGTTATAGAGCGGGTGAGCGAGACGCCAGGTGTGACGAGAGCGAGAGAGACAGAGCTAGCGCGAGCGCGAGGTCGGACTGTCACACTTTGTGGGCGGGGCGCATCTCGTAGGCCTGCGGGTAGGCATTGGCATAGGGCTCCCGCCGACCGCTGGGTCCCGCGCCACTCGAACCTGTAAAACATGGTTAAATATTAATGTTTCGTTGTAGTTATATAAGGGGTATTAAAACACGAATGTTGATTTATCTCACGAGGCGAAGGCGAGTGTGATAATAGTATCACATGAGTGTTTAATACCTAACTATCAACAGTTGCATACAAGACTTTATCTACACCCAGAATATGAATCCTCTAAAAGATTCTGAAACTGTTAGCTTACTGCTAACATTATAACAGCCAGTCCTAGTAGTAACCATCCATTACGGATTATATACAAATAAACTAAGTATTAATGAAAGAATTATTTATTTTAGTAGTAATTTACATTTTGTATAATGCACTAATTTAAATTCACTTGAATATTATGTTCTTTTGCAGCGTTTAAATTGAATCGCTCATTTTTTGTAAACAAAACAATAAAAATATCGAAGAAAAATGGCGGGCATTCGAATAACCTACTTTTTTTTTTACGGCGCGCGACGTTCTGGTAGTGTGGAATGCGCGTAAACGAAAATGTTCTTTTTTTGAAATTCATACATATACCACGCATCGAGCAATAAGAATGTGGCTGTATGTTGAAACTCTTTGCGCATGAAGGGATAAAAAAAAACATAGGAGTGTTGTTATGAAATTCAGTACAACATTACAACATTTTGGCAATAAGCTTACTGTTTCACAATCTTTGATAGAGGATTTAAAGCATGGGTGTAGATAAAGTATATATAAAATTAAATAAAACACTTTATAAAGGATCAAAACGCGTGTAATTGTAAGTGTGTTTTTACATTGGATATTGCGTAGTTACATTTTAATTATTATTTTTGTTAGCCCGACCTTTCGTGACCTTTCCAGAGCACGTTGTCGGGGGGACTACGGTTGAAATGAGTCAAGATAGTATGTGTCATAGTTGTCATTATGAAGTTTAGCGCCATTTGTTGCCTCGGAGATGGTATTCGCTGTAGACAGATGGTTTTTGGCAAAATTTACTGACAGTCTCCTCTTCTTTTTTGGTATGTGTAGTTTTCGGTTTTAATTAAGAGATTATTGGATCCCAGGTGTTAGATAACTTTAGCCCGTCTTCTCTATTGAAAATACTATGTAGATACAAGTTAGATCTCTAACAATCCGGACCATTTGAGTTATTTTTATCTATTATTGTTTATATCGTATAAGTTAGTATCGCTGTCTCTCATAGGTAAACAAGGTAAGTAATAAACGTTTCAAAATAAGCATATAATTTCGACGGTTGACATTACTGACAAATTAACCGTTTACGAAAATACCAATTCGGACTAAGGTCTAAGGAACTAAGGTTCCTACAATTGTTTTAACTATATACCTATTTACCACGCTTGGTTGTATTTCAGAATTAAGAATTATCTACATGATTGATAATCTCACAGCGTTTAATACAAACAATAGAATATACTAACGGCATAATGTTGGCGAAAGATATTTTTCATGCTTCTGTTATTTGGTTAACTAACAATAGTTAGTTTTTATGATTCATTCACCATTTCCAAGTATTTAAAGTTTTTTTTTTTATTTTAAATATATTTAATTGATAGCAGCACGAGAGGTTCATTTAAATAGGTATAGGCGAAAATTTATCAGACATTTTTTTTTTTATAAGTCTTAGCAAAGAGCAGATGAGTAAGATAAAATGTGTTTCAATTTTATTAGAGTCAAATGCTAATAAACTTTATTCAATTAGGCTTAAAATAAGCACTTTTGAATCTTCACTATAAATTTTATTTATTTAAATTACTTAATCTACAATATGTTCGGAAAAAGTAGAACTCATGAGAAGAACATACAAGAAACTCAATAAAATAAATTTGTTTGTAAGGTGCTGAATACAATATAAAAGTAATTAAGAATAAACTGTATAAATATAAATTATCGTATATTGGATGCATTAACCTTCGGAGTTTGAATTCATTGTTTGTGTAAGGATGTTTCGTGAACGTAATGGTCGTGATCACCGTCATAAATCGCGTCCAATCTATAATATCTGCATAGGTAGGCTTAGTCATTAGTGGAAGGATCCTTTGCACAGGAAACCGGCTAGATTATGGGTACTACAACGGCGCCTATTTCTGCCGTGAAGCAGTAATGTGTAAACATTACTGTGTTTCAGTCTGAAGGTCGCAGTAGTTAGTGAAATTACAGGGCAAATGATACTTAACATCTTATGTCTGAAGGTGATGAGCGCA
>CATIXQ010000019.1:3451973-3509235 GCA_949711755.1 Leptidea juvernica
CGCAGTGATCACACATCGGCTAACCTGTATGGTGGTACAAGAGTATTAGCCGCAGTGATCACACATCGGCTAACCCATATGAAGTTACAAGAATATTGGCCACAGTGATCACACTTTGTATAATAATTTAAGCGACTCCAACAATTAAGTATTCGATAAGTTCTTCGATATGCATATTCAAATTCAAATTCAAATATTTTTATTCAAAATAGGATGTGACATCACTTATTGAAAGTCAAAAATTACCACCCATTCCAAAATGAATGCCTTTTTTTGAAAGGCTTTTTTTCATCGAATAAATATGTTTACAAAGTAATATTGTACAATTAAACTTATTATTTAATAGCCTGAGGGCGGTCAATCTTCCCAATCTGTGGTATCATTAAGAAAGTCATTTATGTTATAGTAACCTTTACCACACAAACGTTTTTTAACAATTCTTTTGAATAACGTTATACTTTTGTTTCGAACATTTTCTGGGATCTTGTTGTAAAAGCATATACATCGCCCCACAAAAGACTTACTAACTCGACTTAGCCGAGTAGTAGGCATCATAAGTTTATGTCTGTTCCTGGTGTTAACATTATGTTTATGACAGTTTCTGGCAAATTCACTTATGTGCCTTGCAGCCAAATGCTTTTTTTTAATTTATCGTTAATTGAACATACATTACATTATCAAGAATATATTGAGAAGCAACAGTCAAGATGTTAATTTCTTTAAATTTTGCTCTCAATGATTCTTTAGGACCTAGGTTATAAATAGCGCGAATAGCCCTCTTCTGCAGCACAAATATTGTATTAATATCGGCAGCGTTGCCCCATAGCAATATACCATAGGACATAATACTATGGAAATAACCAAAGTATACTAAATGCGCCGTATCTATATCAGTTAATTGTCTAATCTTTTTAACCGCGTATGCTGCAGAACTAAATCTGTCGCCAATCCTTCAATATAATTTCATATCAAAGGTAAGTGATTTAACAAAATAACCTTTATCCTCTGCACTTCAAATTGTATATTCCTGTGCTCGCGGCGGCCATCGAACTTGGTGTCTCGGTAGATGTAGTTGACAGCGGTGACGTGGTGAGATATCAGCGACAGAATCTCCTCGCGGGTCTTCATGTCCACCTCGCTCTTCTTGCTCGGATCGATATGCTGGAAGAAACAGATTTACTTAAGTAATTTGCAGTGAGGAATATCCATAATCATACAGTTACAGTCACATATCATTTATTTACTTAAGAAAAACCTACAGCTAATGATACATTATATGCTGTACAGAATGTAAAACAAACAGCTAATTAACGGTTTTCACATATAGAATGTCATGCCATTATTCTCAGGGAGAGGGATTAGAATAATCAACATTACATATATTTCATATTTCTATGATCATATCCTAGGTACAATTCTTTCTTACATATAAATAAAATTGGAGTGTCTGTTTGTAGTATTGAAATAACCGTTTTTTACTACATGTAAAAAACGGTTATTTCAATACTGTAATATATATATAGAGCATACACCAAAATAAAAATTTTTACAAATTTTTTTGCCGTCTGTCTGTCTGTTTGTTCCGGCTAATCTCTGAAATGGCTGGACCGATTTTGACGGGACTTTTACTAGCAGATAGCTGATATAATAAGGAATAACTTAGGCTACATTTATTTTAGAAAATATCTTTTATTTTAGAAAAATAAAGTAATGTTGCAATGTCTAAGAAACGGTCTAACTCTTAAAATAATTTATATGGCAAAACAACGTTTGCCGGGTCAGCTAGTATGTAATAATTACAGATGAACACATCATTCGATGGAAACCGTGTGATATAGAATTAATAAAAGACAACACTTTTTCAGTTAAAATTACTAAATTTATATAAGTTTAGCACTAGAGAAGAAAAAAATGATTCTTATTAATATAAGTGAACATATAAAAAGGTTTTAAGTTTTGGTATGAATTTATTGATTAGTAACTTGTATTTTACACTTAAGTACTACAAGGGAAAAAATAAAAAATTAACTCTTATGTTTTTTGTATACTTTTATATCAAGAGGATATAGGTACAAACTTCTAACGGCCGTTCCCAATATACTATCTACAGATTAGAGATAAATTACTACCTTCTACTGTCGTCAGTAATTAGTCAATATTCTGAAGCTGTCCCAATAAACCCGATAAGTCTTCTTATCGCCTTATATTGCTATATATATCGCTGGTAAGCTATACGTCGCCCCATTGACAGACAGCGTGTACGGATAAGGTGAGTTACCGTCCATAAGTTTTTTGATACAGAAAAGTCAACGATAGTTACGATTTTTATATCAAGTATGCCATAACTGAATATTGGGAACGGCCATTAGAGAAGGTATATCAGAGTTCAAGCTTAACGTGGAAGAATTATTTTTAAATGATTTTGAATTATAATTTAAAATATCAATTCTGTACATTCTGAATGTCGTTGTACAATCTACATACAATATTGAACAGATGTTAATATTACAAAAGACTACTATTTAATGCTACCCGCAATATATACGTTCCATATATTGCGGGTAGCATTAAATTACAACAAAAAAAGTAAATAAAAAGGAATGATTAAAAAGGGCACATATTCATAATTAAAACAGGAGCTACAAGCATAATTAATTTAACAGAGTGCCATTCTTCCGAGTGTGTGAGATTACAGCTTACAATACACATTACGGCATACATTTAAAATAAAAACTCAAAAATATTACACCGTAAATAAGTAATTTACACAAGTGATGAAACTTTTTGAATAAGTTAATAAATAATACTATAAATAACGCCTTTTCTAAACCATATCTTATATACCATCCCACTTATTTATAACAGTCTGCTAACTTAAAAGCATTGCTAATTCGCACTCTGTCTTCTTCTATTGACCTAAGTCAGAATGAGAAAAACACTCCTTAGCGGCTGTTTTAAGTTAGCGGACCATTATGAATAAGGGGGCATATCTTTAAACGAGCAATTCTTGTATATATATTATGATCTGAATCTCGGAAAAGGCTCCAACGATTTTAATGAATTGTAGTATACAGGTAGTTTCGGGGGAGAGAAATCGATTTAGCTAGGTTTCGATTTTAAAAAATGTAGTATTATCCGTGTTTGTAGAGAAACTGCTACAATAACATTAGAATACAAAGGTAAATTGCGCCATTATATACAAGACTATAATAGCTCAGATGGGACATAGGGTGATCCGGAAAGCAGAACACCCCGGTTCGAATCCGAATGTCCTATTAGTTTCTTTTTGGTTCAAGTTTTGAACATTTTTAAAAATCCGAGCAAGGCTCGGTTGTCCACATATTTTTTATTTATCTTGTACCTTTGTTAGAAGTGTATTTTAATCTTCAATGTTGTTAATTATTGGACAATAATTATTATAATTAGTATTATAATATTCTTAAACCGATTCATCTCAACATAAGCTTAACGAATCCGTAGTGGAGTGAATAAAGGTTATTGACTAGCTCAGACTTTTTTATAAGGTACTGGAATAAAAATATGTTTTTTTTTATGACTATAAGGGAAATGACGTTCAGCTGATTATTGATACGCCCTGCCCATTACAAGCAGTGCCGCTCAGGATTATTGAAAAACTCAAAAATTCTGAGCGGCACTACAACTGTGCTCGTCACCTTGAGACAAAATGTTAAGTCTCATTTGCCCAGTAATTTCACTAGCTACGGCGCCCTTCAGACCGAAACACAGTAATGCTTACACATTACTGCTTCACGGCAGAAATAGGCGTCGTTGTAGTACCCATAATCTAGCCGGCATCCTGTGCAAAGGAGCCTCCCACTGGTATAGCATTACAAGCAGTGCCGCTCAGGATTATTGAAAAACCCAAAAATTCTGAGCGGCACTACAATTACGCTCTTCACCTAGAGACATGAGATGTTAAGTCTCATTTGCACGATAATTTCGGTACAAAACACAATAATGATTACACATTACTGCTTCACGGCAGTAAAACCATTTCACAATGTAATAAAGGTACGGAATGAAACTCACTTCAGGGAATCCTTCCCGAACATGTCTCCATATCAACGGATCAGTCTGTATGTACAGCGAGCAAGTGTTTTTGATCTTGCTCGGCTCCGATGCTCGCTTCGAGCGCGAATGCTCGCCCGTGTTCGATGCTCGCGAGTATTTGTTGTGATGATGATGCTCCCAGTGCCTGCGATATATTATTTAATATTTTAAAATGCTTTCATATTATGTGTGAAGTTCAATCTGTCAAGAAGTATCTAGCTGTAATATAAATTGTTATTTACAGACAATTCGGCCGCGACTTTTGCCATTTTCTATGATTGTTTTGTACATAGATAATTTATACGTCTAGACAGAGCCTCTTGCTGTTAGACAACCGATTAAAACAGGCCAAGAATAATAGTTTAATGTGCGTAACAAGTTAAATGTTACACTTGCGATATGTGTTAGTGTGCGTGAATTGCTCAAAATAGAGGTTAACTGTCAACCTCAGCGTCTTCGCCGCTGTCTCGGGCTATCTAGACGTATAAATGAACTAATGTTTTATATATTATAAAACATTGCTGTGCCCTTGCAAGGCGGCACATATTGTCTACCTATACATATATTGTACCCTCATTATGTAATAATGTGACTAGCAATAAAAAGATTTTGATTTGATTTGACTTAACACGCTAAGATTTTAAGTATCAAGATCTTTCCACATACAAAGAACGATGCCGTACGAAAGCTCTCCCTACTCTTTCATTAGCCTTCGGTGAACCGTACAAACACACGATTTCTGTTTCATTAGTTTGCTTTCTTTCGTCGTAGTTCGTTATATGTGAACCCGGCGTTACGTAACAATTTGACCATGAATGCCGTCCCTTTATGGTATACAACCAATCTTTGAAATAAAATAAAATAAATAAATTTTGATGCTACCTTCCAACAAAGCGTGTACTTACCATAGACTTATGATATAATAGCGTATAGACGACCCCGATAGTACGAAACTTTAATTATCAATGTATTCGTTAGCTAGTGGTTAGCTAGTCTGTTTACGACTCGTCAATAAAAATCGGTTACAGTATCAATAGATTCGCTTTCCTTTTCTATATTGCTGTATCTGCGTTACAGATGTTGATTTCTCTCGCAAGCTTTTGTCTGTCTACACCTTGTAAGTCTATGGTACTAACCCTTAAAGCCGGCAACGCCCGATACACCGCTGGTGTAAGAGAGTATAGCGGCAATGACGTTATATACACATATATGGACATATCATTCCCTGCCTGATAAACGGAAGGTAAAAGTATGCTTAAGGACCAGGTAAGCACACTTTTCTCCTTAGTCGTGCGTCAACAGTCACTGTCCGAATCAAATATGAACTGAATAAATGTTTTACATTGCTGCTTATTGACCAAGAATATTTTGAACAACTGCAGTAAATCCGGCAATGTATAGATAAAGCAGTCGAAGCTTATTATGGAGTAATTTGTGGCATGTTCCATATTATGTCCGCTATGTTTTATATGACGTGATATGTCTACATATATAGGACGTCATTGGGTGGTGATGATCACTTATAATCAGGTCACCCGTACGCTCGTTTAACTCCGACGGGACGTGGAACCATTGTTCACGTGGAAGGATCATATAAAGTACGCAATTGCACGTAACGAACCCAGTAAAGAACACAGTCTCCAGAACCCAACGTAAAAAAAAAATTGGCAGTTGTAGAGACTAGTAGAGTTCTACCGAAGTGAAAAGTTACAAGAAAATTCATAATGTTTCAAAACAATTAAAGTATTAATATCAATTTATTTTTAAAACTTAATATCAATAATATATTAATCAAACTAAAACACTATTTCAACAATGCATGGTATATACACATTGAATTTTTTACTAAATCCTCTCAATTTCACATAAAAGATAATATACACAGCACTTAATGTTCTACTAGTATTCGGTAACTCACGAGATTTCACCCATCCAAAAAGAGTCTAACTATATTATATATTTATTTTTTAATTATTTATTATAACCCAATGATATTATAGTATTAAAAGAGGTAGATATGTCTCTAGCGCGCCGAAAATCAATCGCCAAAATTAAGTCAATTGGTTTCTTTTGTCGTAGTCGCTCTCTCGATACGAAAACGGTACACACGCGTTTGTTGTTGACGGAATTGCTTACAATTTGATATAGGTACAACATTTAAATGCCGTCTTGTGTTATGGGAAGATGCAGTAATTACGAAAGTAAAAAAAAATCATAGAATTACATACCACAGTTAAGAAATCATGAATTATAACATTTTATTTGATTTCATTATTTATCTAACAAAATAAATATGTCGCCATGACAACGCCGATCGCCGCCAAGCCGATCATAGATTAACGTACAGAAATGACAAATTATTGATGCTGTCTGTTGCGGGATGATCGAGGTAGAATATTTTAGGAAATGATGTAAAAAAGTCATTGCTGCAGTGAATGTAATAATTTTTAATGAACAAGTGCGTATATAGGTAGCTGAACTATCTAAAACAAGTTTTAGGGTAGTTAGCGGATGTAGACAGTGAGTGCTATTTATTTACGTAGGAGTTTTTTCAGTATATCCCTTGCTAACTGCAGAAGAATCAATGGATCATTTTCTTCTTCTCCCATTACCTTATTGTAATAAACCCTCAACAAATAGGCATTCATAAATAATATAAGATGCAAAATAATAATTGTAATCTTAAAACTTTTTGGGAGCCGTTGTTAGTAAAATTGTAAAAATGGGACCCTTACTGTAGATACCTTTCGGTTTTGTTTTGGTGTCTGAATGTTTTTTTATTATTTTATATATAAATAATTAATATCATCAATGTGGCTACATATTATTATCAATATAAAATTATTTTTTTATAAAATCAATGACACATTATCCATCTAATTTCAATGCAGTTTTACTACTTTATAGCTTTTACTACATGAACTCATGAATGAATCGTAATTTAGGCATAAATCACGGTGTACGGTAAAAAATCATATGTGATGAATTAACTATATTTTCTCTATACAAATACAAAGCAATTAGCAAATTAGAGTTATCTCTTTTTCACTTGTGATAATTGCATTTACTATCCTTCTTTGACGTGTAATCGTAATGTAGTGTGCTATTGCAATGTTAAATCATTCATGTGTGTGTTAGTGTATCATTTTCAAACACCGAATGTTGTCTACGTAACCTATCTATACTTTTAAATATCATTGTTATAACCCATAAGATTTTCCCCTAACATGAAGTTCCCAACTCTGCTAAAGAACTTTTCAATTCAAAAACTCGATCCAACACAAAATGAATATAGGCACTTTTCAATAGTACCTATAGATAGTATTCATAGATATAATAGTATGATTTGTATAGAGAGTAATTACGATGATTCACGGCTTTCCACGGCCCATAATACACTATTCATTAATATTCATTCTCTATACTCCTGCATTTATCTATCATGACGTGAGTTATGATACACGGACATCCTTGACGTGCTTTCGTAATCATTCTGCTTTTTAGGGTACCCTAGTGAAGCCACAAATTCATCACAGGAATAAAATGAATACGTAACCATTTATTAGATCCTTTCAGCCCTAAATAATTGCAAGATTATTTCCCCTTTGGTAACGCCACCTCTTTTGAAAATTTATTATTACTTACACTAAAATTAAATAAGTATAGATGCGATCATACTGCCATTACCTCCCGCTTCCCGCACCCATTCCCCGCATCTTTTTATCTAGCCTCCTTCTATATACAGTCCACTTAAATGCAAATATTATAATTCAGTCTCGTGCCAGATTTTGGCGAGACAACACGTCCTGAGGATGCTTCGTGTAGAGGCGAAACACGTGTCGAATTGTTTTTAAAACAAATATTGGCGGAATTAACACTAAAGAAAACTCAAATCATTTGTATACTTATGGATTTCCGCAAAGTTACGCCTAATTCAATAAATTTTCTTAATATTATAATAACCACCTTTTCGCAGATTCACCTAAATAAATGGTCATTTAAGCACCACCCTTTAATGAGGGAATCTTTACCATCCAATACTGTGCATAATAATTTATGAGAAAGCCCATTGTGGCTCAGAGGACAATGGAGAGGGCTATGCTCGGAGTGTCCCTGCGAATGATGATATCGAAACAGAAATGAGGAGATACGCAGGACAACCAAAGTCAGCGACATAGGGCAGATTTTTGTGAAACTGAAGTAGCAGTGGGCAGGGCACATAGCTCAAAAGACAGACGGCCGATGGGGCAGTACAGTCCTCGCATGGCAACCACGTGTTGGAAGACGTAGTGTTGGCAGGACCCCCACAAAATGGACAGGTTATCTGCTTAAGATTGCCGGAGTAGGTTTGATGGGGGCAGCGCAGTAGCAGTCGTGGAGATTTTTGGAAGAGGCCTTTGCTAATGTGATATAATAATGAAAAAAGATATAAATTTTATAGATCTATAAATAATTAATTATACATGTGACCATGGTCTTCGTTTTAGCTTTCCGCGTTTCCTGTCTATGCAAACTATCCCTTGCCTAATCTCTAGGAAGGGGGTATTTTTCGTCACGTATGTATTTATTAATTTTAACATTATTGAAATTCTCACGCCTAGATTATTCATACGTCTAGATCTGTGACAGCTGTGAAAACGTCGAAAAAGATTGAGGTTAACCGTTAACCTCTATTTTGAGCAATGCACGCACACTCACACAAAGTGTCATACTCAATCATGAGTGTAAGAGTGTAGCTTGTTACGCACACTAAAGTATTAAACCTGGCCTGTTTTTATCGTTTCTCTAACAGCAACAGACTCTATCTAGTCCTAAGGCAATGAGCCTAAAACCTCACAGCAAGGCAGCGAAGACTAACGGTTAACCTGTTAGTGTGTTATCTATCCAAAATGATGACCGAAAAGAGTGTTTACCTGGGTGGGTCATCTCGGAGGCTGTTGGGGTGCGAGGGTATCGGCGACGAGGGGTAGTGGTGCGCGTGTGAAGCTGGCGACGGCGAGGCCGGCACCTCGTCGTCGACCCCAGAGTTCTGGATCCGCTCCATCCATTGCACCACCTCGTCCGTCACGCCGCAGCCTCCGACGTGACCTGCATGACAAGCGGTAAGTTAATATATATAATACTTTCATCATCATCATCTCCCCCAAATATCTCCACGATGCGATAATCGGTCCTGCGCTGCTCTCATCCAACGTATTCCGGCGACCTTGACCAGATATTCAGGTAAATATGTAAGACTATAGGCACTATTAACGGTGAACGCGTTAAGAGTGATCTGCCAATAATATTTAAGCATTACAAAGCAGTGCGTTGCTTTTCTTACCGCACTTTTATGGTCCTTCGAGCCGGATATCAACCGATGGCTAGCGAATCTAAAATCCAGCATTACCGTTGTAATCAATTCCATTGTGGTAACGAGGACTTGTTGTTTGCTACATATTATAAAAGCCAAGGATCTTGAACTCGATCAAGAAAGGTGCAACTTCTACAACTTCGTGAATGGCTTTCGAACATATATTTTACTCAATGGAGGAGTTTTAAAAGAATTGTTATTTGACTAGGTACATATACTTATTTTTTTAATACGTAACAAAAATATAAATATTTATTAGTAACATAATATTTTAGACTAGCTAACTTGACGAACAGAAAAAAAAATTTTATGTAAGTATTTGGGAATGATGTAGTCTAAAGCCATCAATATTGCATATATCAAAGTTAAAAATGAAACAAAAACGTATTACTGAATGATTTTATAATATGTAGTAATAAAATGATAAGGTTTAATATCGTATTGGTGTAAACAGCTTTTACATAACCGCTTTATAATTGACAATTTTACACAATTCCATCATACATCATTTTTATATGTTAAAGGGTTTTCGTTAAAAGCTCCCAGACGGTTTATTTTTTCCGACAAGTCCGACAACTATCGTTAATGTATACATAAATGTAAACAAAAACTTAACAAATTATATACTTGAACCTTCCTCGAGAAACACGCTTTTAATTAGTGAAAACAGCCTGAAAATCGGTGCAGTATTTTTTGAGTTTACCGCAAACAGACAGACGCGGCGGAGTACTTTGTTTTGCAATATGTAAAGGTGAGTTAGGTTCTTACCTACCTATCTAAAATCTTAATAATTACAATTATTAAATTATTATTATTTTTTGACTTGTAACAATGGTGCTATTAATAAATGGTTTGATATTAAATGCGCTTTTTGTATACAGAATCCCATTCATCACATCACATTACCTTCAAAACTAGACATCCGAAAAAATCATCGACCGCCTTCATTAGTGGTAGACGTGAATTCTGCAAGTCTCCAAATCCCCGTCGTTCATTAATAGTCATCAAAGGAGGCTCGTGCTTCAGTGAAAAGGGAAAAAAGGGCGAAAAAGGGCTGTTATGATGAACCGAGATAATTTTAATAATATCGTTAAAACTTCAACGATTCTGCGTGGACGGAATTTCAATCTAGGTAGGTACTATTATTAGGCATAAAACTTCTACAAACTGCCTGGCAGCAGACCAGAACAACATTTTCTTTATGATTTTTATAATACTCCTCGAATGACATAACATCGACAACAATAAGCAGTAGGTACACAAGAACAAAGATACAAAAACCCTTGATATTTGAACGACCGGAATTCGTTCGCGTAGAATTAGTTTAAAATCAATGGAAAATCGCAAAAGCAAGGAGCTTTTTCAGTCTGGGATATTTGCACAAAACATCAATGGAAACCGAATTTAAATCGGTTCAGTAATTCATGAGTTTAGCGTGCAACAAACAAACAAAAAAAAATAAAAACAATCTTGTGGGCCAAGTAATATAATACAACATGTATAAATTGTATTTGACAAACTAATTAACCCCGTCTTCACCCATGATATTACAAACTGAGTTTAATAAAACTTAGTTTTACTTAAACTCGTACAAATGCCAGTCTCAATCTCGATTAAAAACCAAGCGATTTCACCAATACATTCTATAAGCGCGTTTAAAAAAACGTTTGAAGAAGAGTTTATATGTCATAAAAAATAGAATGTATCAAAAAGCTGCTACCAAAACTTTTATCGAATTGGTATGAACAAAATGAAATTCTTACATTTACTGCAGCTTTTTAACACGATCAAATTCAGCGGTCGGCATTATCGGGTTTAGGCTATAACTGGGTTTAGTTTGTGTTTGTGACATGCGAAATGAAGCTATAAACTCCTTAAACTAAGTTCAAATTGCTCTAACCGTGTTCTCCTTCAATGGTGAAATCGGCCTTTAATATCCTACGATTTATATGTATAGATATTTTGTCACAAAACGTACTCGAGATAGCGTAAGTACACAATCGCTTAGTATTATTATCCGCTCTCGTCCGCATAAGGTACGAGCCAAGTTTTTCAACCAACAATACTGCTAACATTTACATAGCCGTCTAGACTTGCTACCGCGTGTTCCCATATGGCTGCAAGAAGTTCAATTTTTGTGTAATCGATATCCCAGCTGCAATGTTTGTATGACCTAAGGAAATGGCACGTTAGAATAATTCTGATCCATTTATAAGTTATAATTTGAAAAAAGAAATAAGAATTTTTCTATATATATAGATATTCTCTATAGATCTTAGCCTTATTTGAATTAGTTTTTATTAATAGTGCTATAGTAGAGATTTTTTCCGATCACTTCTTATGAGGTTATGTACCTTAGGGTAGATACCTTAGAGCAGGGGGTGCTCAAGCTTGAACTGCTGGCGATCTACGTCAAAATTGTTAGACTACGATCGATCGACTCTGAGAGGCTTCAAGTATATATCATGAAGGATTTAGGTAGAGTGTCACGATAACATACATAATAATTTTGCGCACAATAATATGCATTTTTTTAGTCTAAGTTTAGTGTAAGTCTGCTCTAAAATGTCAATGATAAAACTTATAATTATTAAAAATTGCGATTTCATTAGTTTTTACAAAACAAACGCGTTGTAGTGTCTAAAGTTCTAAACATAATAAAAGAGTGACTTCGGATGTTGAATCTATATGAGACATCATGTCCTGAGTATACTTTTCATAAGATGGTAATTACCGATTGTAGTTACCTAAAACAAAATCTGTGAATAGTTCTATATCGGATTTTTTTTTCTCGAGATCGACTCAAAAAGCACTCGATCGATCGACCGTTTGAGCAATCCCCTGCCTTAGAGTAATCAAAAGGAAACCAGAATACTAAGGCTGAGATCTATAGAGAACTCAGACTTTACTCAGGTAAAACTTAGCTGAGTGTGATAAAACACGAACTTGACTTTTGCATTGGGCTGTCTTAGCTTAAGCTCAGAATAATTTCAGATGTCAATTGACTATACAAACGTAATCAAAGATTACTCTAAGCTTAAACTTAGCTAAGTTTTACGTAAGTAAAGTCTAAGCAGTCTACGTGTAATTGTGTGCATGCGCGAAGTTTTAAATACTCATTGGTGAGGTAACACAGGTTATCACCCTATTATTATTAGGTAATAACAACAAAAATTCGTAATAAATTACTTGCGATTTTCACTTGCTTCGGTACACATTTCCTTTCGATCACCGTCGTTCGTTATATGTGAATTCGGCGTTATTTTCACATATTATTATAAAACAGTATCTAACAGGGAGAATATGGCCTTCTATTTTTATAATTATCGTAGTTATAACAACAAATTCTGTTGTTCAGCATTAATATGTCATTCGACATCATAGTTATGAATAGTTTTATAATAGGTTTCAAATATAAATACCTTTCTTAAGCCCACAATAAATTTACCTACAATTAGATGAAGTAGTAAATATAATTTAGGTGTGTTATTTTTATTGTAATTTTCCAACCAAATAAGTTCACATAAAGAAATTGGAAATTATTTTTAACAGACAAGGTTTACAATATTCATCAAATTAACTAACACAATGAAATGACCGAAATGTTTAAACTCGTATAGCCGTTTTTTTAAATATTGCGATAAATAAAAGAGTCGAGCAAGTTGATCCAGTGGTATAAATGCCTGCCTATCGAGCGCTGGGTTTCGTATTTGTTTCCCGTTGTGGTCTGATAGATTTCTAAGTTCACATATCTTGTTTCTGACTTACAATGATAATAATGAAATAAATAGATAAGAAAACGATATGCAACTCGCACGGCATGATTGCACTCAGATTTCCGAAACATGTTTAAGATCTACACTGATACTTCTAAAACAGACAAGAATCCGGTTGGAGCTGCAGTATGGACTCCCACAACAAGAATTATATTGACTTATATTTGCCCATCTGTCTCGTCTGCATTTGCAAGGGAATCAATTGCAATTTTATTTGTTAAGTCTCACGGCATGAACAATTCTATTGTTTATTCAGGATAAAAAGGTTGCCTTCTATCAATTCTCTCAAATCCATTTCAGTCAAAAAGACAGTTTCCAATTATTCTCAAAAAGAGAATCTTTGAAAGAACGCTATGATCTCAATATAAACATAGTTTTAGCGTGGAAACCATGTAATTCGGGGATCCCCCGTAAGAAAATTTTAGATGCCTGTGCCAGGTCATCTACTCAAACAGGTTCACTTCAATATTTTGAAATTTTCTCTCATGTCTTGTGCACCACCCTGAAACCCAAGATGTATGAGAGCTGATCCAACATTTGGCAAGTTTCATACATTTCTAAAGGTAAATTTTATGGTGAACTCCAACTTGGAATCCCTTGGTTCTTAAAATGGATTCGTAATAAAGCAATAATCTGAACTATATGCCGCTTACGTCGAAACCACGCCTACACTCAAGTATTTGAAGGTAAACTTAGAATTAGAGACCATTCCCTTTGTGTTTATGTCCTTGATGAGGGAAACGGGGATCATTTGTTCTTCAGTTGTCCTTTACTGCATTCTTCTTTGTACAATTTTATACCCTTTGAAATTCCCCGTCCAACCTCTATTAAATTATTAATTGTCTCCTCTACCTTATTTTTTCTCCATTTATAAATATTTTGTGTGATATATCAAAACAAATAAGATTATGTTGTAAATATTACTATGTACTGATATTTAATAATTTAAGTAATTTTATCTGTGTATGTCCTTTATAGTCTAACAGCATCTTTATTTGTTTCAAATTTTATAAGAAAATAAAACTTTGTTTAGTCTACCGATCACTGTTGATAAATTTACGGCCGTTTTCATTAACGTATCTCTAGTTATGGATACATTGCTATCACCGTTTAATGACTAGATAGTATGTCCAATATAGTTATATTATTAGTTAAAGTCCAATGCTATCTGTCGATAGGTTATTAAAATGTAAGTAAGCGTAAAAGGATAGATTTGTCTACCTCTAGTAAACTAAACTTAGCATAGATAAGTTATTAAAAACAGCCGTTAGAAAACACTGTACACTCAAAGCTTAGTAAATGCTAAATCGTGGTACGTTTGCCACAGAAGCCACAGTATGAGGAATAGAACGGGCGTTGGTCGATCATTGGTTGGGAGCGTACGTTCCCGGATGATACTTACTTAAGAATAGTAATTGTTTTACGGAAAAGGAAGCATCATAACGAACACCAGAGACCCTAAAATGTAAATAAATTCAGAAAAATACCTTCGACAATAGCTTGTACAACAGTAGTTATCAGAGAATCCGTAGTAACAATCCAAATGTTGTGATTTTTATTGAGTATTAATTCCGCTCAGTTTTGTCTTTAATCAGTTCGATACGAGTTTCGCCTCTACACGAGGCATCCTCAGGAGATGTTGACTCGCAACATTCTGTCTCACGATACTTCAGTCTCGGCACACGTGTCGAATTGATTGTAGACAAAACTTAGCAGAATTAACACTCAAGAAGGTTCACAACATTTGGATAATTTTGGATTTCTGCAAAATAACACCTAAGTAATTCATTAAATTTTGAATCCGTAGTACATATGGATACGTAAACCAAAACGTTAGTATGTAACATCCTACTAATATCTTCCCTTTCTTGCTGTGCGTGCGTGCAGAATGGGATGTCGCTATGCTAATTTACGGCCATTCCCAATATACTATCGACAGATAGAGATAAATTACTACCTTCTACTGTCAGTAATTAGCTGTGAAAAATCTGAAGCTGTCCGAATATACTCGATAAGTCATTCTTATCGCCTTATATTGGGACGCGTGAATTGCAATTTCCACACAAACTTCTATCGCTGGTATGCTGTACGTCGTCCCATTGACAGACAGCGTGTATGGATAATGTGAGTAAGCGTCGATAAGTTTATTGGGACAGAAAAGTCAAAGATAGTTACGATTTTTATCTCAAGTAAGAGATAGATTGAATATTGGAAACGGCCGTTCATGGCTGACAGGCTTGCCCTGCATGTTTCACTAGGACAACTCTCTCTGTTAATGATTATTCTCATAAACATTTTTTTGAGATAAAACGTTTGCATTCACAACGGGCAACGTTAATATAACTATTTGTTAATAATATGTTACATAAAATTTAATATCAGCCATGTCTGTGCCAACATTGAACCTTATTGCGAACTCGATGCTTGTATATTTCGTCCCGAGCGAATCCGGTGGCACAATGATGTCGGTGGCTTTAAATTATTCATGATAAATTATAAATTCGAGCTTTTAAATTACGGACGCGGGCTCGACGAAATAATAAACCTTAAGCACTGATGCCGTTTCGTATTGCTGAAGATTGTAGTAGTGATTAATATTGTAATAAATAGGGTATTAAATGCAACCAATGGAGTATTATTATACCGGATCATCATCATCAGCCGGAAGACGTCCACTGCTGGACAAAGGCCTCCCCCAAAGATTTCCACGACGATCGGTCCTGCGCTGCCCTCATCCAACGTAGTCCAGCGATCTTGACCAGATCGTCGGTCCATCTTGTGGGGTCCCCAACACTGCGTCTTCCGGTACGTCGCCATTCGAGGACTTTACTGCCCCAACGGTCTGTCTGTCCGTCGAACTATGTGCCCTGCCCACTGCCACTTCAGTTTCGCAATCGTTTGGACTATGTCGGTTACTTTGGTTCTCCTACGGATCTCCTCATTCCTGATTCGATCTGGCAGGGAAACTCCGAGCATAGCCCTTTACATTGCTGACCATGAGCTTTCTCAAAAGGCCAATAGTTAGCGACCACGTCTGCGTACCGTAAGTCATCACTGGCAACACACACTGGTTGAAAACCTTCATCTACAGACACTGCGGTATTTGGGACGAAAGATATATGTATATATGATATATATATATATATATATATATAAAACGAATTATACCGCATAATTTAGTTAAATATGGCGGCGGTGATCACTTAACAACAGGTGACCCGTACGCTCGTTTGTCCTCCTATTCCATAAAAAAAAAAATTGTATATTTATTTATTGTAATTTAATTTAACTACCGTTGTGGTAGATCTCTTGTAACTTATTGTATATGAGTTACATGAGGCCCAAGCCTCTCTACTAAGTACCTGAAGTATGATACAAACTAGCTAACGTCAGGTTGTCGAATTTGCGTGACGGTGTGCGCCCGCATTGTAAAAATTCACTCTAATAATTATTTCCTAACGCGCCAAAAGAAGTATATGAGTAGCTTCAAAAATACAGCTACAACTACATGCGTTTTAATCCAATAAAGAGTATTCTATTTAAAAAAAAACACCATTTGTATCTATCGGGAGAATGAAAATGCATTTGTCAGAGACAGTCGTTCACGTAAACGAGGTCAGAGCTTTGAGTGTAAAAGCTAAAATTGGTAAAACAATATCCCTGTCAGTTTCCCGGCGTGATTTATGGACGACTTAAAAAGGACCGCCGTGCCGCTCGAACACGCGGAAGTCTAGTAATAGTATCAGGCGTGAATAAATCAATCTATTGTATAATTAAGTCCCGGTCCACGTGGGGTAGTGAAAGTTGTTAGCAATGGAAAGGCCTGCCGTTGAATAGGAACGTAATTGTCGTAGATAGCGAAAGCAGACCAATAGGTTATTTCGAGGCTACCTGAATAGCGCGCCTCTCACTCGCAAAGTTAATAATTCAAGTCACTTAGACTATTCGTTAGATCAAAATTGCATGAATACTTACAGTGTAAATTATACCAAAGCTTGTCTTCAAACCTGCCTCTCTACAATCTATTAGCAGAAAATTCTCTCCTCATCCACCGATGACCACGATCCTCATTCATGAGGGAACGACAAAGGGAGATACCAGAACAACAATAATTAGCTGGGCTAGTTAATCTCCGAAATGGATAGTCTAATTAAAAAGAGATTAGCCCATATAATAAGGAGTAACTCTCAGGTATTTTCATTCTACACATTACCACATGAAAAAATAAAACCCACTCGTAAACAAAATATTTCGCTTATGGAAATTTTGTCTTTACTATGTATTTTATTATCTATATATGAAAAGCCAAAAGATATAACAATCTGGAGGCTTTTAAGCTTATTCAGCCCACAGAGAACTGGAAACTGAAGAGATTTGAAAATGGAATACCATTTCGCAGAGATAAAGTTTGTATGAAGAATAACAGTCACACGGACGGATCAATCAAAAACCCTCAATATAAAATGAAAAACGATTTGATTTTACGATGTGTAAAATTTAAAAGACTAATGTGGTTGAATTGAAACATTCTAGTCATCTTGCAAATGAAATTATTATCAAAGTAATATAAGAACAATGAAATACATATGCAGGAAAACTTGCACAAAACATATTTATTTAGGATCGTTCAAAGCATTTCTATAATCTATACCTACTGTATTTATCTAACATGAACGTTGGAATGTTTGTAAGGTATTTTACTCAATCACGCCATTAATAACGCCATAAAATTCGGCACAGAGATATTGTGGAATACCATATAGGCTTGTCTGACCCCGGAAAATATTCAGCTCCCGCGGTATAGATTTGTTTTTCACAGACCAAGGGTCAACATGAATTTTTGGTTAACATGGTAAGCAATATGTTATGTTTTTAAAGTGATAACCCTCATTTCTAGGATTAATACACGATTTGAACAAAGCAAACAAGATTTTATAACGATACGAAACTCGAACGGTTAGCTTCGGTCGTGGGTTCGAGTCCCGCATCGTTCATAAAATTTTGTTTTTCAAATTTTATTTGTAACATGGTAAAGTCAATCACATCTTAATTTCCACACGAACGATGCCGCTGGCAACGGCTAATCTATTATTATATTTGAGCATGACATGAAATTCAGAGAGTTTTGTCTTAATTGAATCAAATATCCTCATAGAAAAGTACGTAAGAATGATATCAGTGACTTAATAAATCATAATTCACGGCTTCGAGGCTCGTATTCTCACAACGGTGATGTAACTGTATCGCTTACATTGTCTTATGGGTGTAATAACATCATTCAAACAATGGGTATCATTTTAATTATTATTGTTCGATTATCTATTACGATCAGACACAAAAATATAATAACGGCCCGAACAATGAGCCTGAAAAATATCGGTGTGATTTCGTCTGCATATTGTTGCGAATAGATCTAGTCAAGATCGAGGAGTTTAAAAATTATCTGCAAATTAAATACGGATTGCAGCGCACTAATGATTGCATATACTTTCATAGACTATAGTATAGTATTTGAATGAGCGAGGCTAGGCATTGCCGTGCTATGTTCGCCCGCAGCTAGTAATTTCCGCTATCAGGCGGCCGCGTGCATGGCGTTCGTTAAAATGCAGCGTACCGGATGTAAACCGCCAATGCGAGCTAACGCGACATAGGGAATAAAAAATAGCAGATTTATTCAGCAATTTTTAATTTTAAATCTACCTTCTCGTTGTTTGTCTTTAATCCCTGTCTGTGTCTGTTGCGAGACGATGAACTACTCGTAGCTGTTTGTTGTTGAGGATTGCTTTCTTTTAATCACCAGTTTCAATTTTAACGTACAGCCAACAAAAACATTTATACGGTAATAGAATATAACACAAAGTGGCAGTAATTAATTTTTATTGTATTTTTAATTTTCAATGTTATAAATGGGCTCAATTTTAATATAAGGTTATTGAATGAGTCTGTGATGTTACGCTTGTTCGGGAAAAGTCACTTTGCGTTTCCGAGTGCACATACATTTTATATTGTGAATGAATTTATTTTACCTTCGATCATCAGTATAATCAGTTTACTCTCTGTAAACTTAAGTAGTGACTCGAAATCCACTTTCAAGTACGGCCTTCATGATTGTGAAAGATATAGTTCGTCGGAAATATTTTCCGGCCACACTTCGCTGTGGGGCAGTTTTATAGTATAAGTAAATAATGTATTGAAAAGTACATATATTGAAAAATATGTCAAAGCGTCAATGAAGCTTGGAATAGTCATAGTAGTTTTTGAGTGATTACTCTGGGCTTGCACTTATTATTTAACACTAATACCGCTCCACTACAGATTACATGTCAAATTAAAATTATTTGGCTCTGCGACTAAATATTATTGTAGTGCAAAATAATCCGTACTTAATACATACCTACCTATAGACAACGCTCCGTATAATGTCAACTATTCTCCGTCACTGCAGTCTCGCACTAATTAAGCATAGCATCGGCGGCGTAACAACTTGAACTAATTGATAGTACGATCACCACAATACACTAGCAGCTGTCTCCGGCATCTACTATTTTTTCTGCCCAGGATATTAATATAAGTGAAACAACTGCAACGTACTTTACGTTTACGAACAAAATTATTTACAAATAACCCAACATCATTATTATCTGTGTGTCTCTGTTTTTTTTTATATTTTTGTTTTTGTTAGTTCTTCAGTAGGTACTACAAAAAGTGCTTAGTGCGGCTCATAAAGGCTGCAAATGGAAGCATATTTTACATCCGATTATTTTTGGAGGAGAATATTGCCGAGAACTAAATCCTGAATTTGCTTTATTTTTGTACAGAAAAAATGGATTTAGTGGCTTATGGTGTTATAGAGTCCGTGATGGGGTAAACACGATTACTTCTAAAAATATTAATTTTTAACTCCATCTATTTTATTAATATTTTCATTAATTATGTAGGAAGCCATGGAATGTAAATGGGAGTATAATTTTGTTTGAGTTTTTACTCACGATTTTTAGTCGGAGCTGTAGTTGTCTTTATCACACTAATGATTGTATTGCCCGCGATAATGCGACGGTATGTTGTTTTAGAATTCTTAAATCTAAAACAAGCCTCCGCCTATGTTTTCTCTTAATCCTTTTCTGTTGCATGTTTCAAATTATCTGGTTCATCTTTATTTATATAACACGTTTGTAGCATCCATCTACGCTCAATTTTATTTAGTGGAGATGAAAATAATTATTTGTTTGTTGCTTCAGTAGGTAGTTAATCTTCGAAAACTCCCAGATGTTCTATTTATTCTACGCTGTTTTTACTTGAGTGAAATCGGATAAACACCTCTTTTTAAATTACATAAATACTCAAGAACGAACAAAATTGCAGAGCGGTGCAGATATAACGTAAAACATTTTGAATCAACTAGCTTTCCTGTTATCATGTTTGGAATTATGACTTGTTATTATTGTAGAAATTCGCACCAATTAGTTTCAAGCGATAATATTGAAGACAAAACAATTAAGTTAAAGATTCATACGTTGAAAGACAACAAACGAAATGTCAACTTAATTGATATGAAAGTTGGATCAATAACAAAAACAACAGTAAACACATGTAGTACACAGGTCTTGTAACCGGTAGGTAAATGTCCATTTAATTGCAGTTAATAGCCGCGCTCCAGTTGAGCTGGAAACCGAAACTGAAAACTGGTTCACATTTATCAGGTCAACGCATAAGTATTGTAGCCTAGGCAGAGGAGCTTGGAATTTAATGCCTTTGTCGGTGAGATTTTACATTTTTGCCGAGTCGCAATCCGATTCAATGGTTTTGTGGACGAAACAGAAAACTATAAGATATTATTCAAAGCATTTTTAATTAATGTTTGAACAGTATTTCTAAGACTGTATTTCGAAGTCATATTGTGATGTAAATTCAAAGGACGTCTAGCAACAACGACAAAACCTTTTCTCTGGATTTTCGAAAAAGTAACTAATCTACAGTAGAGGCCATGAAGAGCTGTTTCTTTTTGATTTATTTAATTATAAACTCATACGAACTCTACATCTCAACAATAACTCATCTATATTTGTATTAACTTCTGTAGATTAAAGTACCTGCGCGAAAGCATTGGTACAGGCCGCCATCTTGGTGACGTCAGTTCCACACATAAAAATTCACCAATCAAACGTATCGTTTGCAACCAACAGCTGACAGCTTACGTCACAAAGATATGTGCCAAGGATCTTTCCTTGCTCAAACACGCGGGGGCTATAATTTTTATAAAATCTGGAAAAGTAGATGCTAGTAGCAATAGCGTACTTTCACCACTGTTATATTGTTTTTTTATGAAAATAAGGGTCGAGACGAGCAGCATGTTCAGTTGGTGATAATTGACAGGCCCTGCCCATAACAATGCAATGCCGCTCAGGATTCTTGAAATCCCAAAAATTTTGAGCGACACTACAATTGCGCTCGTCACCTTGAGACATAAGATGTCAAGTCTCATTTGCCCAGTAATTTCACTAGCTACGGCGCCCTTCAGACCGAAACACAGTAATGCTTACACATTACTGATTCACGGCAGAAATAGTCCCACTGGTAAAAATGGCAATGTTATAGCACTCGTAATGAACAGTCAAGTTAAAACTAGATGTCGTATTTTAAACTCCCAAGCGGAGCCTCCGAAAATGAATAAAATACATGCATGAGTAATACAGCTGCGCCATTAGCATCGCTTATCTCAAATGTCCTAAAAGTTCCGCTTACAGTATTTTCTTAAAAATAAAACCAAAAAAGATAAGAGCTGTTGTGGTCGCAGTGCCGGTAAAAACATGCATCGACATGTTTGCCATTTATTATCAGACATAGTGTGGAGCTCAGTAATGTCGACCGTTACGCGTTCAATTTTATCAACATAAAACAAACACACGTGGGTACAATAACTTTAAATATACACACACTATCGTATAAGTAACTTAATTTACAATTATAATTATTTTGATTAAAAATTATGCAAAATATAATAGAATATTATAAAAGATTTTTTGTGAATGAGGGACAGATTTTTCCCTTCGCACGTCATTGAACTTCCGTTATATCAATAAAAGCATATTAAGGAAATTTCAATGAAGATACTGTGAAAACTGTAGAGGGAGGATAAAATTTGCTGAAATTCTTGCCGATTCTTCTCAGAATAAAGCCTCCTGGTAGTCTTTAACGGATGGCATCAAAATTGATTTTCATAAAAGTATATACATACTGTACATAAATGAATAAAGAAATTTCACTTACATTAACGACCCCTATAGTCAGTGGTTAGTGGCCCTGCGTACTGAGCTAGAGGTACCGGGTTCGAATCCCGATAGGTGCAATTATTTATATGATGAATATGAATGTTTGTTTCCGAGTCATGGATGTTTATATTGTATGCTAGGCTCTATGTTTATATGTGTACAGACTATGCCAAGTTTGGGGAAGATAATTTCTGTAGGCGTGTGTCAATTTTATTATTATTATTTAATTTCATCTCTTGAACCCTGGTGTTGACGGATATCCAGAGCATATGTCATACGAAGAGCCAATAGGTAAATTTAATTAAAACAGCACAATAATTAGCCCGCATTAGATTGAAAACATTAATTGGAAGCGCCCTGCATCTGTAGATAATGGTACACTTCCAAGAACAGCGAGCAAGCAAATAGCCGTTAATGTCTTTTTATTTTTGCTTCGGAGAGGGCTTACCGTACTTACGTCGAGACGCAATTTTTCAGGGCATTAGTTCCGACTCCTGAGTCTTGTTACTACTGCTCTAAATACGACACGGGAATTAACAGTATTCGCTGTTTATGTCTATTGGACATGGGTCGTTATGAGGTATATTCATTTAATCTTTTTTTTATGAAAATAGGGGACGAGACGAGCAGTACGTTCAACTGATGGTAATTGATACGCCCTGCCCTTTACAATGCAGTGTCACTCAGGATTATTGAAAAACCCAAACATTCTTAGCGGGACTACAACTGCGGTGATCACCTTGAGACATAAGTTGTCAAGTCTCATTTGCCTTGTAATTTCACTAGCTACGGCGCCCTTCAGACCGAAACACAGTAATGCTTACACATTACTGCTTCACGGCAGAAATAGGCGCCATTGTGGTACCCTTAATCTAGCCGGCATCCGGTGCAAGAGCCTCCCACTGGTATATATCCCACTCCCATATACTTAGAATATACTAGACGGTGCGAAAATGCTTGACCAAAATTGTATAATCAATTTGTTGTTGACTATATAGCCGATATTGTATTTGTTGGATGAAATTACTAACTGTGACAGTAATCACGACCATCATGTTCACGAAGCATCCTTACACAAACAATGAGTTCAAGCTCTGAAGGCCTTTGTTATGTATATTATAATTATTGCAGCCATTGTAAAATACTCTATTTGATTGAAAATAATGGCCGTTGAGTTTCTTATATGTTCTTCTCGCGAGCTCTTCTTTTTACGAACATAATATGGTAAATTGAATTTAAAAGAAATATTTGTAGTGACGATTCAAAGGCGCTTAGTTTAAGCCTAATTGAATAAAAATTTTTTGACTTTGACTTTGAATACACTGTCAAAACAATGATAATTTTGATGTTGTCAGAATGTATGTCAAGCAGCCTTGCAAATAAACGCGGGAGTCTTTATACGTCCGAATAAATCACTCATAAACAAAATGTCTACATGTAAACATTCTGCATAATCTTGGTTTATTCTCAGATATAACTTTATACTAATTTTATTTGTAAGGCCGTTCAAGTTTATGCATAGTTCCAACCATGACTTATCAAAATCTAGACCAGTATTGTCGTTCAATTATCTATACGAACACGCAGAGCTTATTCCATCTGTTATACTGCGAAAACTACTGACACGATCGGAATAATACTTAAACCATTAGATGCAGCGTGTTTCGGAGAAGTTTTTAGTACCTATATCATATGTTTGTGATTACTTATGGAAAACCTATATATTCGCAATATAAATAATTCAATCAATGACATTTCATTGCAATTATGATAACCACGGAACAGAAAAAACTAGTGGAAGTGGCATCTGGGCGTTACCCTGTCGCCACTATTGTGTACAAATGTACCTACTCGAGGCTCAAGTGAGACCAGTCATTTGATGTCAAGTGAAGCATGATTATCTTTTAAAAAAATACAAATATGCCTAATTGTGCCATTTTTGAGTGTAGAAATCATAGCAGCAATATAAATATGTCCAACGAAGGGATTTCCTATCATCGCTAATCATAATTTTCCGATTTAAATACAATTAATATTTTTTATGTGTTGTGCAATCTATACAATTAAAAATGAACCATAATATTACGACGTATGGCTCATTTACCTTTACGTTTAATCGATGTGTACATTTCGTATGGAAGCACTATGGCTTATAAAATCTCATCTCATGTCTGGGTTTATACAGAATAACGACGAATACTTATAAAAAAACTATGTTTTATGCGTGTATTGCTTCCCAGGTAAATATTATATTGATATTGTAACTTTCCAAGACTATTCGCGTACTCTGTCTGGATTTTATTTGAATTGAGCTAAATATTGTCC
Organism: Leptidea juvernica; assembly: GCA_949711755.1. NCBI lineage: Eukaryota > Metazoa > Arthropoda > Insecta > Lepidoptera > Pieridae > Leptidea > Leptidea juvernica. Next base: position 3,476,768 of record CATIXQ010000019.1, read on the forward strand.
ATTCTTTTAAATAAAACTATACTTAAGAAAAAATATTGGCCTATTATTATTTAAGCTTCCGACGTACTTTATCGGTAATATAATTTATCAACCCTGATTACATAATTTCTAGTTTTCACTAACTTATCGATATGTTTTTTATTCATTTTCGTACAACATTTCGTACAAGATATTTTGACAGAAGTCAAATCTATGGTTACAGATACAGCGTTTCTATTACTTCAAGTTTTTATCTGTTATTTTTCGCACTTTAATAATATGAGATTAGCGTGATTGTATTATGTTCGAAAGTGATGTAAATAAATTTGTAGTTATGTCTTTTCGTGATTGTGAATTTAGGCCTATCATGAAGCAGAAATTAAGTGTGTATATTACATAATATTTAATATATAAATGTGTGAGTTTCGCGACATCGGTTTCCATAGCAAAATGACTAGATGCTATTTCTACTAGTTTTTTCTATTCTGTGATGATAACTCATACAATAAGTGGGCGCGGGGTACTTAATTTGTTGTTAATCAATAATTCCAGCAAGCCTTCGGTACACAAAATAAACCATCGAAAAACGGACTCGGAGCCCCACCTTCTGTTTTAAAGTAAAACAAATATTGCCGTAATACTTAAGCTCCCCGTTTTGATGCCGGCACAATAAAGTACTTTGTAGCACCAACTATTACAAAGCCAATAAACTGAACATCTTGAGTGCACGTAAACGTACGAACGTAGATTCGTTGAACGAGCCATGGCCACACAAATAAACTAGGTTTAAAGCTATACCTGAGTTTAAACCAAGATTATGCAAAATGTTCACAATTAGACATTTTGCTTATGATTGGTATATTCGGACGAATTTCCCGGGCTTATTTGCAAGGTTGCTTGTCACATGGAAAACTTCAGAATCTTGAATTATCATTGTATTGACAGTGTTTTCAGCGATATGCCAAGTTTATTTGTATGGCCGTTAGTGCTTTAGTCACTGCCATACTTTGTGCAAACAAAATTTAATAACTGTCAAAAATGGCACCAATTTGTACACTTTCGAATCAAGTTTTGCGCGTGCTAATCACATATTACTATCTACCTTCTTCTTTTTCATAAATAATATCATTGCTATCATAATTTACCGTATAAAAATATAACTCAAGGTTTATTAGTCCCAAAAGTTTTGTTCGATGTAGAACATGTGTTCTCAGAGATGGCGCTCTTAGCCTAATGGATGTTTTACTAGCCATCCTGTGAGACAGCGTGCGTTTATCTTTGTATGCTAGTTTTGAGTTTCCAGTAGGGACATATTACATTTACCAAAACTGAAGAAAAACATTGTAATGTACTAGATTGAAGTCAATATTGAAATAAAATTTAAAGAGTAATCCTCCCTGATAGTAAAAACCTATTAAGACTATTAAAAAAGTATATAAAATAGAGGAATAACATAACGTTTTAACACAATATTATGTTACGATAAAATTTGTTCTTCGGCTAAAAGTATTTTAGTCGACGAAAGCTTACAAGCAAGTAGCCTCGTAAAGATTTTATTTTAGGACACGGTTTGTCTCGTTCAAATTGCCTCCTCTGAAATCTCGAAAGCTTCCTATAAAATCTCGACACCACACAGTGCATAGATTGTAGTCGTCTCGAAACAAGGACGTACTCGATAGATACTACACACGTCGCCTCTGCTACATCTAGGTATCATACAAAAGCAACTGTATACCATATTTTCTTTATCGCTGTAGGGATAACTTATCGATATAATGTAGTCAGATAATATTAAGATGATGTAAGAGACGATTTAAAATCTTTATAACATTCTTTAGTAATGTCACTACCTCAGTAAGCTTTTTCAGTGAGAATTAAATTCATAGTTACTAAAAATTTACGTACTTAAAACAGCTACACTCATAATCCTACTAATATCTTCCGTTTCTTGGCGTGCGTCCGCGCAGAATGTGATGTCGCTATGCCAACTTAATGGCTGACAGGCTTGCCCTGCATGTTTCAGTATGACAACTCTGTTATCCCTACATAAACACTGTATTGAGATAAATAAAACCTTTAGTTGCGAATGCAACGGGCAACCACTAGTCGCCTAATAAAAGGTCATGAAAAAATATCCGAGCGGCGTTGTATACACATAGACTTCTTCTTCTTCTTCTTCGTCGGATTACTCTTGACAGAGCAGTCGTGGTCACGTCGAACGACGAACGATTCTACGCCAGTTATCCCTGGCTATTGCTTCTCTGGCACATGTGTTGAGGGGAGTAATGGTTAAGGCTTTGATCTGGTCTGTCCAGCGCATAGGGGAGCGTCCTCTTGACCTACTGCCGTTGACCCTTCCCTGAACAACAAGTCTCTCTATGGCATGCTCTCCACGTCGCATGATATGTCCGAAGTATCTGAGGATACGGGCTCTGACTATAGATGAAAGCCTTTCTTTCACCTTGAGCTCTTCAAGTATCGAGACGTTTGTGCGGCGTTGTGTCCAAGATACTCGTAGCATTCGTCTCCAACACCACATTTCTAGTGCGTCAATCCTTTGTCTCTCTCGTTCTTTGACTGTCCATGTTTCGGCACCATATAGTAGTATGGGAAACACTAGAGATCTTACTAACTGAACTTTAGTAGCTTTGGTGATATTCCTGTCCCGCCATATCCTCGTCAACTTCTGCATTGCAGATCTGGTAATAGCCATTCGCCTTCTAATTCCGTCTTCCGAGCCACCAGTATTAGCGACCAGTGATCCTAAGTATATGTATGACTGTACAACCTCGCAATTAGCAATCTCGACTATATCTGGTGCATTGTTTTGACTTCGATCGACAATCATCATTTTTGTTTTCTGCCGGTTTATTTTAAGGCCATACTGGAGGCTGGTATGCTCGATACACATAGACAGATAACGTTAAAACATTCATTCAAATTAAAACCTTATTTCGGGGCAGTAATGTTCAAAGTCTATTGTATAGGCTTATAAGAAGCTCATTGATTATAGTACGAAATGTGGGATAGAGTAGTCTCTTACGGCCGTTCCCAATATTCGGTCTATCTCCTACTCGAGATAAAAATCGTAACTATCGTTGACTTTTCTGTCTCAATAAATTTAACGACGGTAACTCACCTTATCCGCACACGCTGTCTGTCAATGGGACGACGTATAGCTTACCAGCGATAGAAGTTTGTATGGAAATCGCAATTCACGCGTCCCAATGGGAAGGTATATTGGGACAGCTACAGATTATTGACTGCTAATTACTGACAGAAGAACGTAGTAATTTATCTCTATCTGTATATAGTATATTGGGAACGGCCGTAAGTATGTTTATGTTTTAGCAATTGAAATGTAATTATTTAGCAAAATGATTAAAAACGTCAAGATAATTACATCATTTTGTTAATTTAAAGGGGCACTTACCTGAAAAACAACACTCCATCTTTTTTTAAATTTGGTTATGTTTTTATTTGGACAGTTTTTCACTGAACCCTTTGTCGTTGAGTGGCGTTGTATTCAAAGGGCTGTCAATACACAACTGAACGAAAACTCTGCCTAATAGACGCGTAGGCAGAGTTTTGCTTCAAACAATTTTTGGGCGTGATTGTGAGGCAAGTTGTTTAGCGTATGTCAATGTTACTAAAACGAAACCTGCTTATTTTTTAATACAAAGTAGTATTTATCGAAATTTAAAATTTATATTTAAGTTAACACTGTTTTTAACTAGATTATTCAACATCGCAACAATTGAAAGAAAAAAAATGTGAAGAGTGAAGAGAATCTATTTAGGTAAAATACGGAAGAAGGAAAGAGTGAATTCTTTGTAGTAATTACTTTTTGTACAATACAATTACCAAGTAAACGAGCGTGCTTCCATCACAAACGTTCTTGGTAGATTGTAATGGCATTGCTGGTTTTTTTTTAAAAAGCGATAAGGGACGAGAAGAGCAGGACGTTCAGCTGATGGTAATTGATACGTCCTGCCTATTACAATTGCAGTGCTCCTCAGGATTCTCGAAAAACCCAAAAATTCTGAGCGGCACTATAATTGCGCTGATATAAGATGTTAAAGTCTCATTGCCCAGTCATTTCACCAGCTACGGCGCTCTTCAGACCAAAACAGAATAATGCTTACCCATTACTTCTTCACAGCAGAAAAAGGCGCCGTTATGGTGAGGGGCGTGCACTGGTTTTCTAACAAGGTAGGCACTGCGGATCTAACTAGTCATAGCTGAGTTTTGAAATATGAAAGATTGTTTACCGTAGGTATCTAGCGTAAGGAAAAATATTAGGAGTGGGTGTTAAATAGAAGGTTACAAAATAACGGAACCGAACGGATATTTATTTAGGTTCATAACGAGGCAAGTCCTAATTGCCTATATGCACGCCCCTGGTTGTGGTACCTCTAATCTAGCCGGCATCCTGTGCACAGGAACCTCCCTCTAGTACTGGTCCAACGATCACTTAACCTAAGAACCTTTAATAAAAGAAAGTAAAGAAGACGCTAGAGCAGATGCATTGTTTGCGTTTAATCTTCCCATTATTCTGCTCGAAACCATTTTTCATATGCACGTAAACAACTAAATGAGTTTACCCCATTTTTCACATCAACTAAAGCACACAAAACGTTTTGAGAAATAAATTTGTTTGCTCTCTACAATGATTCTTGCACCGTTATCTGAACTGAATTCGACTTGGATCATTATTCACAATAGAAAACACTCGATACCGAGAAGTAGGTATTGTGCAGTTTGATCCTTTCGTAGAAATAGCAAATCGTAAATCATGATTGAGAGCAGTTTTATGAACTACCGTGTTTAATTGCTGCGATGTACCTACCATTGGTTAAGTTGGATATTAAATGATTATTGTTACTTATGCAGATGTTTATGGATAAAAAAGACGATACGGGTTAGACGAACTATGATTGCGGCTTCCTGTGTTGAAAAAAAAATTGAGACACAAACTTTATATTTTATAGGATATATGTATTTATATAATATGTTATATGGTTATCTCTTAATAGGCGATTTGGAGTCAAGTTATATATAGTACGTTAATGTATAGATACAGAAATATCAGTCGAAACGAACGCAATCATAACGGTTATAGATAAAGATGTACTGTAAGAATATCTTACGTTCGGTTCTAGTAAAATATACGAGCAGCGAAAGATATTTAATGAGAGAGAAAGAAATTCGCTCGCAGCGCATCCTAGACACTAGCAGCTTCCTCGGACGGATAACAGTTTCTCTACGTCCCGCAAGTGCCCGCGTCTTCAGCAGAGATTGAAACGCTCGCGTAAATCACTTGCGAAAATCCTCCTCCGACATCCACACGAGAATATGTTACTAGTTTAGAAAGAACTACGCCGAACACGGGTTTTCTGTTTGCGGCAAATGGAGATTAATGCTTTTATTATGATCGAAAGTAGACTCGTATGCCTAAAAAACTTTAATCTAAATTCGCAAGTTTTGTTTAGACATTGTAAAAATATTATGTTGTTATTACTACATCCTAAATCAGGGGTGCTCAAGCTTGAACTGCTGGCGATCTACCTCAAAATTGTTAGACTACGACCGATCGGCTCTGAGAGGCTTCAAGTATGTGTGATGAAGGATTGTCGTCTAGGTAGAGTGTCACGATAACATAGATATTAGTTTTGCGCAAAATATGCATTTTTTAGTCAAGGTAAGTGTAGGTCTGCTCATAAATGTCAATGAAAAAACTCATAATTATTATTCAAAATTGCGATTTTATTGGTTCTTACAAAACAAACACGTTCTAAAGTTCTAAGCTTAACTAAAGAGCGACTTTGGATGTTGAATCTGCATGATACTGCATGTCCTGAGCATACTTTTCATAAGATGGTACGTAATTACCGATTTTAGTTTATCATACCGGATTTTTTTCTCGAGATCGACTCAAAAAGCACTTGCGATCGACTAGTCGATCCCGATCGACCGTTTGAGCACCCCTGGCCTAAATTAATAAGGGAATTAAATGAATTTACCTGCTATACGAGGGAATAGTTCAACTAGCCCTATTGAATAGGGTTCATACAATTCAATTTTTTTGTGGGGCGTCGTGTTTGCCTTTTAGAACAAGATCCCAGAAAATCTTCAAAACACATGTATTCCAAATTCAAAAGAATTGTAAGGTAATTGTGTGGTAAGGTTTCTGTGACATATATGACTTTCTTAATGATACAACAGATTGGGAATAGAGCAACCGCCCTACCAAAATGATAAAGTTTATTGTAAGACATTACACTGTAACCATATCTTAATAAAAAAAAAAAGAAGACCGCTGAGTTTTTTTGCGCCCGTTCTTCTCAGGTCTGAGGCATACCTTTTCCAATAGGTGGTAGTTTTTGACTTTCAATAAGTGATATTTTATCCTATTGTAATAAAATATTTAAATTTAAAAGGGACTCATATAAAGCAAATCGAAATCATTTTAATGACGCACGGTTGACAGTTCTGCTGTGAAACAATTTCACTATAACAACAGGGAGCATATTTTACGAAATATACTTACTTAATACTTGTTGATATGAAATATTATTGCCAAATTCATAAAAAAACAGTTTTTATTTATTACGTACAGAACAACGTCTGTCGGGTCAGCTAGTAATATAAAATAATACAAATATTTTATTTTGTCTCAAAAAAAAACTTATTATACAAAAAACCATGTAGAAGTTACTACATACTCATAATACCTACTACACAACATTATACACCACAACAATTAGGTACAAACATTACGAAGAAGTCTACATTGGTACTTAAGTTTGGTAAATGCATCTAGACAAGTAGTTGTTACTGCTAGGACTTCTTAAATAAACTAGGTACATACAGACAGTAGGTTTATGTGAAACAAACATAAAAGCTGGTGCCTTTTCCCACAAAACAGCTATTTTGCTGGAGAGTAGGTATGTAGTTTACATTATGACAACAATGTACTAGAACATGGCTGAGCTCTAACTCCTAACTAAGTTTCCCTGTGTCTAGGATATTAGTACTGTACATAATAAACTTATCCCCCTTTTTTTTATGGAATAGGAGGACAAACGAGCGTACGGGTCACCTGGTGTTAAGTGATCACCGCCGCCCACATTCTCTTGCAACACCAGAGGAATCACAAGAGCTTTGCCGGCCTTTAAGAAAGGTGTACGCGCTTTTTTTGAAGGTACCCATGTCGTATCGTCCCGGAAACACCGCACAAGGAAGCTCATTCCACAGCTTAGTAGTACGAGGAAGAAAGCTCCTTGAAAACCGCAATGTGGAGGACCGCCACACATCCAGATGGTGGGAATGATATCCTAATTTGTGGCGTGTCGTGCGAAGGTGGAATTATATATAATGGTCCGCTAACATAAAACAGCCGCTAAGGAGTTTTATGTCTCATTCTGACTTAGGTCAATAGAAGAAGACAGAGTGAGAATTAGCAATGCTTTAAGTTAGCAGACTATTATGAATAAGGGGGTTAATCTAGAGCTACATTATTATTCATATTGATATCTGTATTTTTCCAGCATCACAAAAATTAAATCAATTTAACATTATAAAGTACCACGAACTAAACAAAAAGTAGCGAAACCTATGATAAAAACTGGTCCGACTTCATTCAAGATTTATTTATTCAAATGAAAAAGCCCCACTACAGCTTTATCTGTAGCTTTTAAGCGTAATCTGTTATTTCTATTCAATTTGAATGTAACGTGTGTATTGAATGAGTCTTTTATTGTCAGCCCGTATTGGCCATTCATATTCAAATCATACAATTTGAAAACTCAAACATAGACTGAATGAGGAGCTTTCTCCGGAGCCGTGTTTGTTACATTGTACATAATTATGGTGCGTACAGATTGGTGAAACGTTACATGAAATGTATCATTCAATGAAAGAATTCGCCGTACACATCGCTGCAATGTATCATGAAGGGTAAGAAACTTTGTTACACTCATAGATTGGACGTCTTGTGTGCGCAAAACGATGATTTCACGCGCACGCTACGAGCATTACAAGCCGCGCGCGAAGCGACCCTTGATTTGTCGGTTTTCCGAATTAACGCAAAGGGGTGCGTTTGCAGCTGAATGGCGGAAACAGTCATCAAAGAGGATGTAAGTACTATGTAATAAGCGGCGGGACTGCCTAAGTAAAAATTGAAATTTAGTTTAGTTTGAAACGCGCAGTGAGATTTGGCATAAGCATAGACAAGTTTGAAATAGTAATTACAATATCGCGACGAAGTATAATCCGGCTAAGTTTGAAAGCGAACAGTTGCTTAAAACGTAGGTTATTTCGGCTATCTCCGTTTCTTACAAGATTATAGTCGTCATCTGTCAATCTATCAATGACTGCACGTTTCGTACAATCGTACTCACGTAATCGTATCAAGAAGAACGCGGAGGTTCAAAGTGAATGCGCGGTATGATCTCGGTTTGCGTTCACGGTTTCAGCGACCATACAATGAAAGGTAGAATGACACATCTCATGTTACGTCTCACCAGTCTGTACGCACCTTAACAGAGACAGCTAACCGCGACCCTAGCGTACATAAGTACACATTTAAGTATAGGTAACTGTGTCAACTGCAGGATAATCGATACAGCTTCGTGAACAAAACAATTAAAACAACTCCCAATGGCTACTGTCTGTGTGTAGCTGTCGAGGGTAAGTGAAGTTTCAACGGTAACTGTTAATAATCCAATTATGATTGGAATTATTATAGCTCCACTCATGTCTATAAATAGTTTTTCTGAAGTTATACACCATTTGGCGCGTAATAGTAAAATGTCAGATCATTCATACGTCTAGATAGACTGTGACAGCTGTGAATACGCTGAAAAAAATTGAGGTTGACAGTTAACCTGATCAGACTGAATTTTTACGATGCGTGCAGTGCACACACACCGACACCTTCAAGTTAGTTGGTTTTAACTGAAGAATTTGTATTATACTTCCGCAAGCATAAGTGTGTTGTAACCACCAACCTGTATAAATACCACTGGACAGGCTGTTCCATATGTTTGACAGCAAATTTTTTGTGCCTATTTGAAGCGCCAGTAGCGAGCGTACAGAGAACTAATTTTGACGTATAATACAAATGGCTGCGAAGGAACGTACAATACTCTGAAGTATTTTTGCATTTTAAATTAATTTCGTTTATTTTCCGTGTTATTTATATTCAAGAATCAACGTAATAAAGTACACATAAATAGATAGAATAAATAAAATAACTAGAAAATAACATAAATAAATAAAATAAAAAAATACGCATTTTTTTTGTTTATAGTTTCCCACCATCTATCGAACTTGCTGAGGTTGACATCACTAGTTTTAGTACCGCGGACTCTCGCTACATGGCCAACAGCGCCAAAATGGCGAATATCAAACAGGCACAAAAGCACTTTGACAGCCGCCAATACAGATAATATTATTATATATAGTAGAGGTCAGTGGTTGTAAGTCATATTATGTCAACCGAACCACAACCAATGGATGAGAATTAATTTCAATATGTAGGTCAAGTTGTAAAATATAATTTAATGGTATTTAAATAAACATTATTCAACTAAATTATGCGGTAGGATAATATTGTCATATCTTTATTACAATATTGTTCTTTCTGCAACCGTAAAAAAGCACGAGGAATATAATATTTTTGAGGATTTTTGTTTAGTTACTCCAAAGAAGTATGTATATAGCTTTTTGCGAGCGTACATAAGTAAGCACACACACATACTTTTTTTAATTTCAGTAAGCGTAGACAATATTCATTTCTATTATCTATGATCTTAGATATTTATTTAAGGGATTCAATGCGAGCGAAGCCGCGGGTAAATACTAGTTAAATGTAAAATAACAGCACTTTATATACATTAAACCAAGGCAAATTATGTGCATCTAAAGTTAAGAGCACGGGCCATTAGCACTTGCCTGCACTGGGAATTGTACTTAAAAATTACAACTTAAACGGCCTAACAAATAAATTTGGTATAAATTTATACTTGAGTTGTCAACAAAGAATAAGCAAAATGATTTCAAACAAACATTTCGCATATGATTGGTGATTGTGAGATGGTTTATTCGAACGTTTAAAGATTCCCGCGTTTATTTGCAAGCCTGCCTGACATTCGGAAAACTTTAGAATGAATTATGATATAGCTATTTCTGAAAACGAAGCTGCTTAAGCTATCTTTCTACAACGGTATACATACAAAGAAGAACAAAAAATACCAAGAGAAGCCGATACGACTAAAACTTACAATCGTATAATATTAAACCCAGAAAAACTAATAAGAACTTTTGTGTTATCATAGAACATAGAACAACACAATAGATTCGGAAAACGAGTGTAGAAGAATTAGCCAAAAATTAACAACTCCATTTTCGAAAATTTATTGAATTAGGCGTTACTTTGCGAAATCCATCATTATACAAATGATTTTGTAAAATATAGTATAAATGAGGTTGCCTCGTGTAAAGGCGAAACACGTGTCGAATTATTTTAAAAACAAATATTAGCGGAATTAACACTAAAGAAAACTGAAATCATTTGTATAACTCCATTTTCATATAAGAATATCAATGAAGCAGTAATTTTAAACAACAGAACAGAATTAGATTGCCTGGTAACTATAAATAATTTAGCAACTAATAACGAAAGCGTATAGCAGAGCGTAGAGCTTAAATCTAAATTACAGATAAAGGCCGCTGAAATGGTCCACGCAAATTTATAATAACGGCCTCATCTACACCCCGTACGTGCAGCGGCATTATATTTCCAACTTGCACACAATTCCGACACAATTATTATATTAAATAGAGATTCATTTAAACGTTACGTTTCAGTGCAGCGAAATGCCGCGACTAGCGAATGGTGAATATTCACGTGAACGACGAAATGTTGTTCAATTCAATGTTGTTTTCTGTTATTTGAAAAGCCAAATGATGTATTTTAATGGGCTAAGAGGAAACCGCCGTAATTTATCTAAGTTAGACTTCTGCTAACTTAGACGAAGAATTATTTTAAAAAGATAATAATTTAATATACGTTCACAAAAATTTACACTTTTGCTCTAAATAGTGTTTTCATAATTATAACACTAGAAATAAGGGATTGCTTGTTACTAATTCTAGTAGGCTTCATAGGTATTATGTAGGTAGGCCAAAGAATGCTGGGAGAATTTCTTGCGCTGTCTCCTGTCTCTCAGAGCGCCACTTGTTTCCGAAGCGGTGGTAGTTTTTGAACTTGAACATCAAAAATAACTCATCAATAAATTTTGAGAAAATAAATGCCTTTTATTACTATTGCTATTTTTTCATGACCGACATTAAGGTGCCAATAGACTTCCGGAGATGATTGGGTACATGCCTATAAAGTATAGAAATCTAAGATATCTCAGATGAGGACCAAGTGCCTAAAGAATAAAACTTAGAAGACTTAATTGAAACCTATCAAGTAATTTTTGCGTGATGCGCGGACAAATGAATAGGTACCTATATCATTTTATATATATAAATTAACAGAATAAAGATGAATGACAATAAAGACAACGGAATAAAACAAGTATGATGGTGAAGACTCCCGATGTCCAAATGTTTCAAAATAATTTGGGGAAAAATTCATGTTTTGATATAATAATATATATTGACACACTTTTTACACAAATTATCTTGCCCCAAGTTAAGCATATAATATAGCCTGTGTTATGGGTACAAGACAACGATATATTTAACTTATATATTTATACTTACTTAAACATACATAAATTCATATAAACATACATAAATACATTTAAACATCCATGACTCGGAAACAAACATCCATATTCATCATATAAATGCTTGCACCTACCGGGATTCGAACCCGGGAAGAGGTCCCGGGCTTAGTAGGTAGGATCGCTAATCACTCGGCTATACAGGTCGTCGATATCCTTTGCACTATATTATTTATTAGTTAGCTTGAGTAATGAAATATTGCTTTTAAACGCATAGAATAGCCACGCGTAACAATATATTCATGGCATCATTTTATTAATAGCATGCGTGCATTGGGGCAATTGGTATCTAGCGTTGTAAATTATTTGAATTAATTTATATGACATGGAACAAATAACAGAAGACATTTTGAACTAGATACTTACTTTTAGGTTAGCTTAGTATGCTGTATCAAAATACAATATTAAAACATATATTATATAACTAATTTACGCTTTAATATTGTAAAGTTAATTTATTTAGGAAGCATAAATTTAGTAAGACCTCCTCAGACCTATGTTTTATCCCCTCACTTAGGCTGAGATCTATAATAATAATAATATAATATTGACACATTTTTACACAAATTATCGTGCCCCAAGTTAAGCATATATAGCCCGTGTTATGGGTTACAAGACAATGATATATTTAATACAATATACTTACTTAAACATACATAAATTCATATAATCGCTAACCACTCGGCTATACAGGTCGTCTTATCTATAGAGCATTCTTAGACTTTGCTAAGACTTTACTTACGTAAAACTTTGGAGAGTGCAATAAAACGCGACTTGATTTTTTCAGTGGACTGTCTTAGCTTAAGGTCAGCATAATTGCAGCTATCAAATTTAGCCTCCTGTCAAAGGAGACGGATACCCTTTCATGCATTATTGGGCCAAGATGTAAAAGGATGAAATAAGTATCAATAAATAGCTTATAAATTAAAAAAGCATCACTGATTTTTGGCAATCTGAAAGCTGAGTTATAGGAGGTTTTGTAAAATTGAGGTTATTGACTTTTGCATTGGGCTGTCTAAGCTTAAGATCGGCATAATTTCAGCTGTCAAATATTATGATAAGCTTAAGCTTAAGCTAGAACTTAAGTTCTACGTAAGTAAAGTCTTAGCAAAGTCAAGTATAGATCTCAGCCTTAGTCGATTCGAAGAGTTGTCGTCATCCCAATCTTAATATTAAATATACTTATCTACTAAAATACGGCATAAACACTGCGTCGACGATCGCAGCTCATTTCTGTTTGCAGCAAACGCGACGTTTCAATAATACGGGGGAAATTGGAACGGAGAATTGATGACAAAGAGCGACGTACATAAATAGCCCGTCGCGGACGGAACAGTTCATTGTACGTCCCTACTGAGTCAAAGCCCGAAGACATCCAGCGTCAGGCGGTAGCAGTAATCAGCGGCCCGTCGACCGTCGGAGTAAGATTAAACTTAGTTAAACTACATCGCCTTGCATCTTTGCATTCAACTTCTTTGTTTGTTCGTTTTTTTTTATGACAGTAAGGGACGTGACATCCAGGACGTTCAGTTGATGATAATTGACAGGCCCTGCCCATAACAATGCAATGTCGCTCAGGATTCTTGAAAAATCCAAAAATTTTGAGCGGCACTCGTACTAGTTGAACCTTACCATGCAAAGCATAAGGAATGTTTTCTAATAAATATCAAATTATCTCACCAGCATTAAATTAAACAAAAAATGAGTTATATAATTAATACAATAGGATGAAAAATCTTTTCACATGGAGTATGTATTGAAATAAAATCTGTTTGGCTGCGCTGTATGTATACTTGCTTTGATGCCATTGAAAAGGTTACAATTCAAAAAAGAAACAATTTAGATAATGTTGTTTTCAACTATATTTCATTTGTTTATCTATCTGTCAAAAGGAGTTAATCGAATGAAGAGATTCGATACAGTTTAAAATTTTATTTAAAAAATGGAAAAAATGCAATGTACATTGTAACGGATAAAATGGAAGCTATTTTTGAAAAAGTGCAGCAAGATCGGCATATCTGTAGTTATGACATATCTGAAGTAAAGGAAAATGGCCACTATACAGTTTTACAATGCAAAGTTTCTTTAAGCATTATAGGATCCGGGAATTTTGGTGCGCATAGATGCAGCTCGCTCTGGTCACCTTGTAATGGATAAAACGGAAGCTTCTTTGAAAAAGTGGAGCAAGATAGGCATTTCAGTAATTACGACATAGCTGAAGAATTGGAAATTGGCCACTATACAGTCTAGGCCCATTTAAAAAAGGTCGATGTTTGGAAGACTGATAACTGGTCATAAAACGTGGATCATATACGACAAGATCGTCGGAAAAGGTTGCAGTAACATGTCCGTCAGGCTTCACAAATTGTGGCAAAACCCGGGATATCTCGCTATACGGTGATGCTGCGTGTATGGTAGTGTTGGAAGGGCATTGTTCATTATGAGCTTGAACGCCGGGCAGAAAAGTCGATTCGGATCTCTACTTACCACCAACTGATGACAAAACCGGCGTACCAGTAACTACGAAATAGCAAATAAGTAATGAAGAATTGGAAATTGACGACTGAACAGTTTTGACCCATTTGGAAAAAGCGAGGTACCTACTTATAAAAAGGTCGATATTTGTTTATGAAGAGATTGATGGCTGGTTCTAAAAAGGATATCACATATGACAAGTTCGTTCGAAAAAGGTTGTGGTAACTTGTCGGTCAGGCTACAGAAATTGTGTTAAACCCGGGTTATCTTGCAATACGGTGATGCTGTGTCTGTGTTGGAAGGGCATTGTTCACTATGAGCTTTTACCGCAGGGCAGAATTATCTCTCTCTACCAACAACTGATGAGATTAAAGCAAGAAGTTGAGAAAAAGCGGCCAGAGTTATTATTATATTAACAGAATTGATGTAGAATTTTAGCACAATAACGCTAGTCCGCACACATCTGGCCACCCAGCAAAAGATAAAAGAAAATTTTAGCTGGGAGGTGTAAACGCAACCGCCATTTAACCCTCCAGCATCCATCTTCATATTTCCATCTATTTCTGTCTCTTCAGAATTATTAGTTATTTTTAATGAGAAATTAGAAAATTTATATAGTAACAGGATCATGTGACAACTACCTATAAGATGGCTAAAAGTAAACGAAGAAATGGCAATACATAGTGTAATTAAATGTAAATTTTGTTATAAGGAAAATGCTGACATACATCACATATTATTAGACTGCAAATCATTTGGTATTCAAAGATTGATTACTTCTCAGTGAAATTAATAATATCTGCTATATTAACAGTAACATTCATTAAGAATTCCCCGCCGCGTTCAAGATTAACTATCAAATTCAGTTTATTTCATTCCTATTTTATATATATCTTGAACAATGTGGAGAAGATTTAATCATCAAAATATGTGTATTCTTGTCATATAATTTAATAAGCATAGGTAAAATAATATATTTGTGATTTGATATTGTAATACAAATTTATTTATTACTCCGACTAAAGGTCTAGCATCCATGGTAACGAAATAAATTTAAAAAAATTAAATTGTTTCATCATATAAAATCCGAAGAAACTTTCTCCCTAACTTTTTTACGTTATCGTACTTTACGTTTATCGTATAAATTGTTTTTATTTAAAGAGCGTCAAACAGAATATTGAGTGCCGAATTGGTATGTGACGTCTCTCCGTTTCTTTGTGGTAAATTTATATCAAAAAGAAGGAATCAACTCTCAAGGTATCTCTCGATGGTGATAAATCTCAGCGATAGTCGTATATGAAATTAAATAAAAAGTTTTCGTTATATTTTTTTTAAATTTATTTTGTGGCACGGGAAGTCATTACACTTCAACATTAATGTTGCCACTTAACAAACACATTTATGCTGCCTTTATCTTTCAAATCCAGCCAGCCGAAATAAATGCGGGCTTGTAACTGAATACAATGGGTGGATATCACGAATATTTCCTTCAAATACTTAATTCAAACTTGGTGAAAATGCGTTGTGAGAGAGCGATAAACCTATTGATGTAGAGCAATCTATATATAAAATGTAAGTTTCCAAGTAGAGAAGTGATCCTTTTGTTGAGAAGTTTAAAACGAAGCCATGATTCGATTTAAACAATTCATTCAACAATGTTGAGAAAGAAACCTCAGATTAGACGTGGGCCCTATGTATCATATTATAGAAAAAGTACAAAAGTTTTTTTAATTGTTTTTTTTTTCTCCAAAACGTGTGACTGATATCCCGATGACCCGAGTTTTATAGCGTTGGATTCCAACAAGTATAATAAGAACGAGACGAACAGGACGTTCAGCTGATGGTAATTGATACGCCCTGCCCATTACAATGCAGTGCCGCTCAAGATTCTTGAAAAACCCAAAAATTCTGAGCGGCACTATAATTGCGCTCGTCTCCTTGAGACATAAGATGTTAAGTCTCATTTGCCCAGTAACTTCACTAGCTACGGCGCCCATTAGAACGAAACAGTAATATATACTGTTTCACGGCAACCTATTTCTATAGGCGCCGTTGTAGTACCCATAATCTAGCTGGCATCCTGTGGAAAGGATGATCCTCTCACTCCCACAGAATTGTAATTATTGGTATTGATCAATATAAATCTCATTTTCATGTGTTTTCATGTAGCAAATCCAATCGTGCCACGATTGGCCGCGCTACTAGTTTATAATCATAATATTATAATACAACAAACGCAATTTGATGAATATTAGTTATATCAAGGATAATAAAACTAGACGGAGCGTGATAATTATAAGTTAATTGCGCAATAATAAATGCTTTGTTGAGAGCATAATTAACGTAATATGAGAACAATCTGAGTTTATTACGTCATTATTTAACGTATAATCAGATATTTCGACGGCGTCAAGTGCCAGTTTCAAACGGCCTATTGTTTTAGAATAAGCTTTCATAAACGATTAACATGTTTGACAAACAATTCGTATTTTAATTTAGCTTAGATCACATCAAATCAAAGCGATATAAATATTATTGAAATTACTGTCAAGTCAAATAAAATCAAAAATCACTTGTTGAGGGTAGGTCATAATACTACCAACACTAATATTTTTTTTTTGTTTTGCCTTCGCAAACGTTGAGTGTTAAAGGGAAGAAGTGGTAAAAAAAAAATTTGCCACTCTTTTTAGTACTGCAGAGGTTTACACCCGTACAACAATATTTTTGCAGCAGTCTTCTCCGGCGCGAAAAAACTTTTTAGCCGACTTCAAAAATGGAGGAGGTTCGCAATTTGACTGATTTTTTTTTATTTTGTTACCTCTGAAGTTTGGTACCTTAGTTAGTTAGTCGGTGTCAGGCAAGGTAGATTGGTACATACATAATAATCGGTGAGGTGTGCATATGTCACACACGCGACGTGACGAGGCGAGAGGCGAGACTGGGGGCCGTATTATTGTCGTAATAATTTTTTTGACTTTTATGTAGTCAATATTTTCCATTTCCTTTTACTTAGGAGAACTCTAAAATTAATATGATTATAAAGTGTAGAAGAATACGCAATTATTTTTAAAGTTCATATTATATTGTTTTAGGATTGTTTTTTTTGAAGTCGGTTATTTTTTGTTAAATAAGGTTAGGTAATAAATAATAGTATTTTATTAATATTAAAGGTAGAGGTTTACATAACATATGTATTAAATTATTTTTTTTATTAACTTACTTTATACTTTTTACTATTGAAACCTGTTTTGTATAAACGTAGTTTTATTAGTAATTTTTTTTTAAATTTAATGTTTAAAGTGGGTGTTAAAAGTGTTACACTGACCGTGTCTCCTGTGCGCGTAGGGGTCGATGACGTCACCCTCCTTGTAGATGACGGAGTGAACCCGGCCGCGGGTGCTGTTCTGCGGGATGTATCGCTTGGCGTGCTCCACGTAGTAGGTGCCGTCGCGCAACACGATCTGACCCTCGAACACGCCACCCGTCACCGAACCGAACACCGCCGACTGCGGCTCGTCTGCCATCAAATATTGAGATTAAAATCAATCTTTTATCTATATAAATACACAATATAATTATGTCGTAATGAAGAACGTCGAACAGAAGAAAAGAGTATGAAGAATGAAGATTGAAGGTGCGAAAGAAGGCACCGGGCGAACGCCGAGCGGGCAGGGAAGTACTATTGAAGGAGGCGCTTGTGTCGCACGCGCATGCCGGGAACACCACATTCTTATTACATAATTTAAATAAAATACACAATATGCTAGTCAGCGCTTATACCCATACCATTGTACAAGTGAAATAGTAATTTAAATCATTTGAATTACAAACATAAATATTCTCTTTATAATACTTATTAGTTCGTAGGGATCGCTCGTGCAGATTTAATGTACGTGACAATTCGTATACTATGCAAAACATTTTCTAAAACATTCGTCTATAGTTTTCATAATCGCTGCAGTCATTTTGAAGATTAGTCAGAACCAACAGATTAAGATTAATTATTTACTTCAAAAACTTCCACAAAATGCTTCACTCAATCGAGAATTTTCTAAACGGAGCAAAAACAAAACGTTTTTTTTTTTAGGAAAAAACTGACCAGACGTTCACTTGATCCAGGGCATCGCATTTGCGCTCGGCACATTTAAACATAATATGGTTAGTTTATTTACACCAAAAATTTCCGGTAGCTAGTGAAATTACTCGGCAAACGAGACTTAACATGTTATGTCTCAAGGAGACGAGCGCAATTGTAGTGCCACTCAGAATTTTTGTATTTTACAAGAATCAATCTATTACCATTAGCTGAACATCCTGCTCGTCTTGTCCTTTATTTTTTTTTTTAATAAATTTTACCAGCTACAGCGCTGTAAAGTATGCTTGCACATTACTGTTTCGCGGTAGTAAAAGGCGTCGCAGTTGAACCCACCTAGCCGGCAGCTCTAGAGAGATTAATTAGAAAAAAGACAAATTTCATTATTTACCATTGAATATCTACAAAAGTGCTTACAAATTAAGCCTTCGGTCTTAGCCAACTTATTCCTATAACCCTAAAATTTATTATGCCTATAATTAATTACGCAATGATTTCGGGGGTAAAATCTGGAAAGAAACTAGGAAATCCTGACAATATGCAAATAGTTAAAACTTTAATTAAATTAGTTCTTATCTGGCATAACTGCCTTTAATACTTCCAGTAAAGCAGTTAAAACACAATTTGTCATCAGCGAAGACCCGATCAAATATTTGCAAATCATCACACAACAGAATTTAAAATTGCATCGAATAGTACATCAAACCGTAATACGCGAAGCTCGGCCGCGAGTGCTCTACCGTTTTTATAATATTGATGTTTGCATTCGAGCGCACAACTCCGTGTTTGTTTCATGAAAATATTTCAACTTTTTATCCACCCGCCGAAGTTTTATTTCATCCCCCAATTCGGTGCAGTCAACGCTCGCTCTAGTATACTTGTAACCGGATTTTTCAAATTGGAAAACGCAGAAATACAGTTCATTACTCGATCGCTCGAATTAGTGAAGCCGAGTTCTTCTGAGAGTAAAAAAATGGCTTTGTTGGTATTGCTGAAACGCTTCGATCAGTACTTAGCTCGTTCATGGTTTATTCGCATAGATATGGTGGCAATTATTTACTTCATGACCTTACGATCCGATACGGTCACGTGCAAATCAGATAATCGATAAGACTCACAAAGCTTATGTCCGTGTCGATTCTTTGCAACAAAAACAAATAAAAAACTAAATAGTTTTGTCCACATTTAGAAGGTTTTTTATACAACTAGTTCTTCACCTCGGCTTCATCTAGATTGAATTTGATAGTAAAAAGCATTTCTCTGTTTAACAGCAGTATTCCAAACTAATTTTGATTGCAATTTTTCATATTTTTTCACATAGTAGCAATTAACTTAGAGCTCTCTTAATAAAATACTTGCATTTAGACAATAGTAGAAACTAGTGTTGCCCTTTAGGCCCTGATTTCACCCATGACACCGCATGACTGATTAAAGAGAAAGCGATTTCACCAATACATTTTAACCGCATTCACGAAAACCGAGTTTAGATGTCATAAACAACAGAATGTTAGAACAAACAGCTGTCAAAGCACTTATCGATTAGTATTAGTAAATATTGTTTGGTGTATTGACCAATGTAATACTTACTGCCACACCATGACTAATATTACAATTAAAATATTCAATTATTATATTAAACTATCATGCAAACCATAGAAATGAGGGCCAAACAGTATGAATGTTAATCAAAGAAATAATTACACCTGACCCTTTCCCTAGCCCCAACTATAACAGAGGGTCCGTTGATACGCGTTCATTTGCAGCCGTCTATTTACATAATTACTAAGTCTATGGACTGATAGCTCGGGGCGTAAAAGATACAGAAGTTTAATGACTACAAAAGTTTTACTGACACTGGCTGGATACTGACTTGTAATACCGTGATGATAAAGAGCAATTTGTAACACTGCAGAACAAAGGACACTTGGCAACAGAGAAACATTTATGAGCAGAGGTCTTCTACGGAAAAAACTTCCTTGCAAATTTAAAAAATGCCACAACAAAACGCGCGAGTTAAGAGCGACAATTGCCCAGCAATCAGCCAAACATTTAGCAAATCCATTTACATAATCACTAGGTCTATGCGACTAATAGATGTATGAACAACCATCAACAGTTATAGCTCACGGTAGGGCTATTAGTCTACTGATAAGTTGTCCTATATAACACGAGAGAGAATATTACTTACAACGAAAGTCAGTAATTTATTAAATAGGTCAACTGATTCTTACGGCCGTTTGGTCTACTTACGGAAAAATTGTGCACACGTGCATATAATTTTGAATTAATTTAAAAGTCAGCCGTATCGGACATAAGCGAGGTAATGAGGCAGCGACACACGATGTCCCAACATGGAGCAAGTGAGCTTGGAGCCAACGTGTTCGATCTGGCTGACAACGTGACATACAATCCAATCAAAATAATACATTACGGATACGGATCAAACGTTCTGGGCCGCGCTACCGACAGACTACACTCGTGATTTCTGATCGCATTTGTAGCTTTACAATACGAGATTCGTTTCGTTTACTATTTGATTAAGATAAGCCCTATAATCAGTATGATAGACAGTAACATCTGCAGACATAAATAGCTTTTAACGAATGTTATCTTGTAAGACTGCAGGAATCACAATAGCATTGCCGACGTATAAAAAAAAGTCGAAAAATGCACATATGAACTCGAAAGCCGAAAACGGAACAAAAGCCAGGGAGGACCGAACAGGGGGCAGCGGTTCTCCGACGCTTAAAGGATTGGGATGATCTCGCAGCCAGGTTTTGTAGGATCAGAACTCAAAAAACTGCACAGAGTAGTTAAATGTCAAATAGAGTTTGAACAAAGTTTAATTAATTACCATACTGTTTTAAACGTGTACTTTGAGCTTTATTAATACTTGAGGCTTGGTGCAGTCATGCAACTGACTAGTTGTACGATAGAGGTGAGTATTCATATACTTGATAAAGCAATAAACTTAACTAAATATACTAAAAAAGTTCAGTCGTCAGCAAATCTGCCACGACCTAATTTACAATCTAACACATGGTCTAATCTACGCGTGGTCTAACACATCTAGTGCATAATATTTACTTTATTTTTACTTTAATTCTATTACACTCCGGAGTAGAAGGGCACCGTAGCTAGTGAAATTACTGGGTAAACAAGACTTAACATTTAATGTCTCGAGGAGGCAAGCGCAATTGTTGTGCCGCTCAGAATTTTTGTTTATCCCAAAAATCCTGAGACGCGCTGCATTGTAATGGGCAAGGCGCATCAATTACCATAATTTGACAATAGGAAAGGTGTACAACATTTGACATACTCCACTTTCGTGTCAATGTGACATTAGAGAATCGAAGGATTGCTAATTGTTAAGCAAATCGTGAGTCACTGGAAGGGGGAACGCAGGGATATAAACAATTACATTTGACAAGTAGTTGTAGTAGTTTTGCCGTCTGCTATGTTAAATATTCATGAATGATTTCTTTCATTTAAAAAATTTATCCATCATAAATTAACTTATACAAGTTTTTCTTCTCTAGGGGCTATAATAATATAATTATTGTAATGTTGCCCCACTTTATCGAGACCAGCCTTTAACTCAGGAGAATCAGGGTAAGGAAATCGTGAACACGATCAATTAGGAGTATTCACATTAATTATTAAGAGTCATCTTGAAATCTTCATTTGCATTTCCCAAAAACAAACATTAGGTGAATTTTCTATCTACTTTTCACATCGAAAAGTAATTGAAAAGCACAATCGCAGCTCAATACATATCACATATTCATTATTCACAAAGTATGATAACCGTACGTTTTATAAATAATGCATGCGCATATTTAACAGAAATTCGCGATGTGTGCACGCTGGCAAAACTCTTTGATAATAATATTTGCGGTGAACTGTGCGGTCACAGACTGTTTTCATGCCTCAACGAAATAACAAGATGCCTTCATATTGTTCTGGTTGCTATTAAAACCTAAGAACAGACGTTCTCCAATGAAATAACTGTAGATGAAAATGTTATATTTAAGCTTGTGAAATAATTAAAATGACATAAATGACAAAACTAACAATTACTATATCAATTCGAAAAATTGTAAGTACTGTAATGATATTTATAAATTTTCTGTTGCAATAGTAGGTCAACAAATAATTCTTCATCATTGATGTTTAATGAAGAATTGTTATTAGGTATTTAACTACAAGCGTTCCTTTAAAAGGCTCTCTCTCTCTGGGCTCGGTCCCACATGTCTGAGGATCTTCGTCAGCATTATGGTTACGGAGCGGAACGGATGATCTGCCTCCACCGGCTTCTGTCCAGCGCGTCTCTTACAACCGTGGAGTTTTTGGATGATGCGTCTTTCAATTTGGTCAGTCCATCTTGTTGGAGAAAGCACGATATTTACCTTCAGTATTAGCAACCAACAATTATTTTTTCCATGTTTTCGACGCCTCTGCGCATTTTGTGGTCAAAAAATGAAAGAATACGTTGTCTGCCTGATGGACAAGCGAGTTTTTATTCGGATCTGGATCAGGATCGCATTGGTAAGTTTCGCCGTCCAAGGTATTCTTAATTTTCGTCTCCAACACTACATCTCGAATACATCAATCCTTTGCCTTTCTCGGCTCAATATTGTCCACGTTCCTATTCCATAAAAAAAAATAGGGCATATAAGGACAATGTTTAAGGATGTATTTGTTTCCAAATAAATAAATGAGAGTCACAGGATCATTCTAGCCTTTTAGGCGATGTACACGCTTGCTTAGAAGGTATCCATATCGTATAGACCACGTGAAAGAAATATCGTACGGTAAAGAATAATAAATGTGCAAAGTGACAAAAGTAATGGAAATTACACGTTGGAAGCCTCAGAATCTATCATTAATAAAGTATCGGGTGGATTTGATAACCTACCATCGAGTGATCCCGATGCTCGTTCACTGATACCTGACATATTATATTAACTTGTAATATTTATTATTTCAAATGAAGAATTAAATAAAATAGAGACATACCAAAGACTTGTATATGTCTGATACGGATGGAAATAGATTAATTAAAAGAAAAATCGTATCCGAATCTAGAAACGTCTGTCGCATAGAAACACTCGCATAAACAAAATAACAACATAAAATATTAATTACGAGTGGCAGACGGCGACATTACGGAATTACTAGAGAGGGTAAACACGAAAGAGATGTGACGACTGAGGGACTTCCGAGCAAACCGCAGGACTCCGAAAAATGTCAACTAAATTCAAAAGGCCGTGCCAGAAAAACTCGTACATTTTCATAATTCACTAAAGCCTCCGCCGCTGCTTCGCTATTTTATTTTTAAGTCGTATTTTTTAAGAAGATTTTATTATTTGCGAGCACTAAAGGGATGCCGTGGATATATGAATAAAAGTGGACGTAGCGATGTGAAAATAAATGAGCTGAAGAATTTGGAGTTAAATATGAATTTTATAAATGTAAAGTGTGCATTGAAATGCAAATGTATATAGATCGGACCGTATTTTTATTTATTAAACGTTATACTCTAGAGTCTAGAACTCTAGATGAAGTCATCGTGAAAGAAGGTATTGAATATAATCAGCAATAAAGCCATCTATAAATTCTTTCACAAAAAATTATCGTTTTTGACCCCCTCCGCGTCCGTTACGTTACATTTTTTAATTTTAGTTTTAGAAGTATACATCTTCATTTTCTACTTGATTTCTGATCACTGTGTTAAGATCTATATGACATGGTTACTTTAGGAAGAAGACCCGGTATTGGGTGTCCTCATGTGTCGCGAGAGAGACTGTGATGATTTACCATTAGGTTATAGGCAAGCACATTTTCTATCTTTTTTTTCCATAAAAATGCACTTCAGAAGGTCAATAAGGCTTACCTGTTGTTGTATGTTAGTATAAAATATACATATAATAATAGTCGAGACTATTTAACATTAGAATCAACTGCAACCATAAAAAAGTTGTGCTTTAGACAATAATCTTAATTTACTTAGATCCACTACAAAATATAAGAAATTTTGGATTTCCTAAAATTTTACTTCAACTGATACAATCCATGTTGATTTTAACATCATTTGTAGTAAACGTTTAAAAATATTGAGCTGCCAATAGATAGAAGTAATCATGAAAAAGAGACAATAACTTTTGAGGGAGCTTAGATATATTAACAACCTATCCTCGTTAATAAGATATGCCAAAACATTGATTTCTTTCAAGGCGAGTCTTCAAAGGCATACAAACACAAGTGGGCTGTTTTATCTATTTGCTATTGCATTGGATACCTACAAGATTGTTTGTTTAGAGTGTCAGAATAGAGTTTATTTAAACCTAAGAATACCAGATACAAGCAGCAGAAATATCAGGAAACAAACTTTAAAAACTGAGCGGTGATCCCGCTTATTATCTGCCTGCACAAACTCAGGCCAGCACAGCAAGTGCATCAGAGGTGCGGTAAGTAGGGCGACGAACTACGATCGATGGCCCCCGCCCTCACAACTTTATCCATTTACACGCCACCAAACTTTCGCGATCATAATAAAAGTACTTTCAACTACGCAGCACTTTTACGTGACCGCTACCGTGGCTAATGCAAACACCTCTCGCTGTACAAATTTACCTGGGAATGCCAACTTTTCGAAACTAGGAATCGTGCCAAAACATGCCGGTCGTATAATCTGAATACATATTTTATTTATTAAACGTAAACATGACAACGCGTCAGCAATATTCGTGACAACTTCAGAACGTTTACTTTGAATAAAATATTATTATTAAGGACATTAAAGTCCTTAAAATAACGTGTCGCAAAATATTGCTCAAAGAAAAAAGGCACTTCAACAAAGCAATTATTTACAAAGCCTCCGTTAACAGGAGTATGGACATCCCATTCGAGGCATGCTCTCGCAGACATTAAAAGTTGAGTGGCCGCCGAAAGCTCCCAATTAGCCTCGGACTTTGATACCGTTGGGGCAGAAATTACAAAAAGAAATACGTTGCGCTGCCGTAGAATTATTAATGTCTGGAGTGGTTTCGCACAAGCACCTATTTCATTAAACGTTGAATACGATCGCTGATGTGGTTGAATTCTGCTGATTGAATGCTCAAGGGTAGACAAACAAAGGGGCTTTATCTTAATAGATAATGTCGTTTTGGGAGTACAATGGAGCAAAGTTGTTTCGACGCCACTCGGCGACGTCACCCGCAAACTTTGTACCTGTCGTGTCTTAGTTAGAACTTGGAAGTGCGAGTGTTCACAACGCCTAACTATTGTTGTTTAACTTTCCTTGTCATCTAACTTTGTTAATGATAACATTTCTTTTTGAGCGAACAGTTTGTGAAGGTGAAATTATATCTATGCACTACAGTATAGCTCTGCAGTCCCAATGTTTGTGAAAAAAGAATTAAATGAATTATCAAGAAAATATATCAACCGTCCTATTGTACCGTTTTCGGTTTATGTTAAATATACAAAACAAATGGATTAACACTACATTACTTTTGACAAAATTTACTTTCTAGAATTTGATAAAACGAACAGCTGCATAGAAAAAGGTATACATATAAAGACAAAATAATGGGAAAATGTGAAATATTAAAAATATTTACAACAATAATCATTGAAATTTATCGAATTCCAAAAAAAAAAATTACTAATAGACTCAATCAAATGAAACCTTGGGTTAATAAACATGATGATTTTAAGGACGTTGTAATAATTAAGCTCTGTGTAGCAGGAAATCGTAATTGAATAAATTGTGATAAGTGGCGTGCCATTGATATATGTTCAGGGCTATCGTATTGAACCATTTTATTTGCTGTTATTTTACTTTTATTTGTTGTTATTTTAATTTTAATCTTACTCAAAATAATGTCTACTACGTAGGTAAACTAAAAGTTTTGCGTAACTTAAAAAAACAACATGTTATAACCAAAATATTATGTTTATTACTTTTCAAAATACTCTCCTTTACATTTTAAAACAGGAGGACCACAGATCTGAAGGCATGTTTTCTACGTGCTGATTGAACGCTAACACTGCCTCTTCGGAATTGGTAAAAGTGAAACCTCTCATCAAATCTTTGATTTTGATGAAAATACAGAAATCACAGGGTGCTAGGTCGGGGCTATGTGCAGGATGGGTGACGAGTTGTACTTTTTCGGAAGCTAAAAATGACTTAGTTTGTTGGCCGTGTGTGAAGAAGTGTCGTCATGATGTAGGAGAACGCGGCGTTTTGGTCGTCTTTCGCGAACTTTTTTTAACACCCAGTGGGTAATTACCCAGTGGGTAAAGAAATGGCAGAATACCACTCGGCATTAACACTCTTTTGATCTTCAAGCGGAATTGTGCAGATGGGACCCATAGCTGAGAAAAAAAATGCGATCATTTTTTACCAACGTTTCCCGCCTGCATCACATTTGTTGGCCTGTTCTCATTTTCAAACACCCATTCACAAGATTGCTTGCTGAGAGAGAAAACTTTTAAAATCATAAAAAATCATCGTCCTAAAATCTTTTCGACTTAATTCCATTTTAGTTGCGTACATAGAACTTTGATGTGTGAGAAAAAACAATTGACAAATGATTTCCATCTAATTGTTTTTTTTTATTACTAAGAAGGTTGCAACGTTTCAAAAAATATAAAATTCGAAATTCAAATAGTTGGATGCAGTGATGTTGCGATGAAGTGCAAAACTTTTAGTGTGCCCCATGTATATCATTCTGAATGATGGAGTGGACAAAATACTACGCCAAAATGATTAGACCGATTGTAATAGGACACGGTTTATTGTAAGATCAAATAAATTTTGGAATTTATTTCCGCGAATACACAAAATAATTAATAATTCAAACGTATCACGCTCCTTAGCACCTTCAAAATTCCTTCGTGGTCGCGGCGCAACTATGGAGGCGGTGAGAAACTGTCCACGTGTCGTCCAATTAGTTTTGGTCTTTGATTCTCTAATTCACGACACACACTACTGACGTCGTCCACACTTTCGGGTCTTTTTGTTGCATTTGTACTGCAGAGTGAGACCACGGGATTCCAGGTATGCGCTGGTCTAAAACCATCGTCCCAATTAAAATTCTATGGATGTTTTTAATTTTGATAGCTTCTCTAACAAGCCGTGGCATGTATTGGCGTTCAGCAGACATGACCCGTGGGCTATGCAGCTCGATCCAGTGGTTAAAACATAAATTTTAACATTATTTTATAGATAGTAATTATATACGATTGAAATTTAAAAAATTATGTGTAGGTATGGAATAATTGTAGGTAAGTACAATAACACTTAGATTTAGATTTATTTAGAATAATATTTAATATAATTTCTTATATTAACGGTACACACGAATAACATGGACGAATAAATAGAATAACAATGGAAATACGTAATATTTCACAGCAATCGTATATAAAACAACCAACGCAAACCAGACCATATTCGAGTAGAGCTTGAACAAAAAACGTCAAAAGTACTTATGACGTAGCGGCCCAAAGAATTTCCCTCTAGAGCACTGGATATAAATGTATTAAAAAAGCAACCGTAAATCATAACGACACTCACCAGCCAGTTCACCTTTGTAGATGTGGGACGTGTCCACGTCATGGAGTTCGCCCGCCGAGCCCTCGACCTGCGGAACGGTTTGGAAATTACTCAAACATTCATTTATGATGAATGGTTGGCTCTCTGGCAGTTCAGTTTTGAATGTTTTTTTTTTATATAACGATGTGTTGATCTACTGTATGTACCCAATAACTCTAGTTTTAAATTAAACTATTCAAATGTGTGAGCCTTCTTGAGTGTAAATTCCGCTAAGATTCGTCTCCTATCGATTCGACACATGTTTTGCCTCGACACGAGGTATACTCAGGAGATTTACCAATGGGAGGCTCCTTTGCATAAGGTGCCGGCTAGATTATGAGTACCACATCGGCGCCTATTTCTGCCGTGCAGCAGAATTAAGACGAGCGCAATTGTAGTGCCGCTCAGAATTATTTGATTTTTCAAGAACCCTGAGCGGCATCAATTACCCTAAGCTAACGTCCTGCTCGTCTCGTCCCTTACTGTCATAAAAAAAGATGCTGATAGACGAGATATAGTCTCTTTTTTGTTTATTACGTTTTTACGTATTAATTTTAATTTACTTTCTTGACTTACACGTGTAAGGCGTTACGTTTGAGTATTCGGCCTTTGAATATTTTTGTTGCATTACTGTAGAGTTTAGATTATATTGTAGTTGAAATGATTTTTAAAACGATGAAGCTGTGAATGTTAATTTAAAAGAGTGACAAAGAGTTTCTTGCCACTTATTCTCATTAAAAAGCTCAACCTTTTGCGAAGTGGCGGTAAATGAATAAAGAGAAGATAACTTGAGATTCATTTCCTTGACCTACAGGAATAAAGTGTATTTGATTTAATTTGATTTAAACTTGAACGAGATGTGAGACAAATGATACTTTACAATAGTAACACATTTTTTCCTATACACAAGACTTTGGTTCCCTTTTGTACTGAAAAATTTATTAGAATTGCTCTATAACGTGTGGACATGTGAGTTTTTCACGTTTGGAAACAGATCTATTCAACTTATTAATTTAAATGAAAGTAAATAGTTATTTCGATTTAATTTTTATTTCTAGACTAAATTCGATTATGCGTCTTTTTAACCGACTTCAAAAAAGGGGGAGGTTATCAATTCGACTGTATTTTGTCTGTTCTTTTATGTTTGTTACCTCAGAACT
Organism: Leptidea juvernica; assembly: GCA_949711755.1. Classification (NCBI taxonomy): domain Eukaryota; kingdom Metazoa; phylum Arthropoda; class Insecta; order Lepidoptera; family Pieridae; genus Leptidea; species Leptidea juvernica. The sequence continues at coordinate 3,505,880 of CATIXQ010000019.1, forward strand.
TTCGACTGAGTAAACCGATTTTGATGATTTTTTTTTTATGTCATGGCTGATGCTTTCCGTGTGGTCCGACAATATAGTGTATTATATTGAGTTCACAATTATTGTTATTTTTTGGAGTCGATCCATACTGCGGATAAAAAATCCCATTAAATATAAATTAAATATGTAACCAAAATTTATGAACTACTCGAACGTGATCTCACGGGTTCTGTCCGAGCGATCTTCCATCTGAGCCAACTGTTCGAGTGACTCATGGTTCGTCAATCTTGGTATGTCTTGTTCATCTCTCAGGTTGTGGCTCCATCTACAGGATCTACTTTATTACAGTTGATAACCTGCTCAACCCCAATAATTTCTCATTAATAATTTTCATGAGATGTCGCTCTTTCAATCCTATCGTCATCATCATCAGCCGGAAGACGTCCACTGCTGGGCAAAGGCCTCCCACAAAGATTTCTAAGACGATCGGTCCTGAGCTGCCCTCATCCAACGTATTCCAGCGATCTGATCGTCGGTCCATCTTGTGGGAGGGGGCCTACCAACACTGCGTCTTCCGGTACGTGGTCGCCATTCGCGGACTATACTGCCCCAACGGCCATCTGTCCGTCGAACTATGTGCCTGCCCACTGCCACTTCAGTTCCGCAATCATTTATGTCGGTGTCTTTGACTTTTTCTAATCTATTTATCACTTTAAACATAACAAATTGTTCCCATTACATATTCTATGTGCGGAAAATTGGAGCCCTTAGATCTTTTACCTTGAAATCTTCAGTGAACGCCGAGAGGTCTCGCCGCAGTCGCAGGTGGAAGTGCCTGGTGTGTGCGCGGAAGCTGATGCGAAGGTCGGGCGGCTCAATGGAGCGGCGCGCGCGCAGGTGCTGCACGTGGATCCGATCTGCATCGTAGTCCAGCTCCTCGTAGTGTTCCACGTACTCGCTGAGGCGACGAGATGCTGCAACAAGACATGTTTCGGTTAGACGAATACCAATATAGTGGTTAGTGATCCTGTCTACTGAGCTAGAGGTCCCAGGTTATAATCCCGGTGGGTGCAAACATTTATAACGTTTCCGAGTCTATAAGCATCCATATGGATGCTTATTTATTTATGAATGTTTAAGTAAGTATAGTGTATTAAATATATTGTTGCCTTGTCCAATAGTACAGGCTATGACTAGTTTGGATAAATTGTGTAAAAGTGTGTCAAAATTATATTTTTATAACCGTGTAACCTAAACTGAAACGTGAACATTGCGAGCGGTTGAAAAGAAGAAGATAGATGCACAGGAAATGTGGTGCTGAAGATGGATGCTAAGTGTATCAACTACTACTGAACTAAAAATCGAACAGCAATTATCTTCCATAATGCAATGCTTTCTTTGGACACGTATTGAGGCGAGGCAGCCAGTCCATAGAACGGCTTGTCGTCCAGGGTAACGTCGACGGCATTAGACCTCGCGGAAGGTCACCTATGCGATGGACCGATCAGATCGAATCTGCCGTGGGCGGCCCCGTGCATGAGAGTACTCGAATGACCTCTAACAGAGGGAGCTCTGTTAAGAGCGTATCGACCGAGAATAAGAATTAATATTCTAAACCACTGCTGATCGGAATGAATATTTTTGTGTTGGACAGAGTAGAAGCGACAAGAAATGAAGTGGCTTTAGCAAAATGAAAAAAGTACTTTGCAATCCCAATCTTTAGATTTCCTTGCGCGGTCGTTTACTACGCTGTTACATCTGGTTCATATTTCTATACGGATGGGTGGCATATACTATAAAAAATGCCCTCAGGAAACGACTAGAAGCTTTCAAAATGTGGGCATATAAGCTGGAGTCACCAGCTTACGAATGTGGAAATCTGCGGCGCGTTAATGAAAAACGTGAACTCATGCAAATCATCAAGATGAGGTTAGTCGCATATTTGGGGCACGTGCTTAGGAACGAGAGTAACTCCTACAACTCATCATGATGGGAAAAGTTGCCGGAAGAAAAGGCGTAGGTATAAGAAGAAAGTCTGGGCTGCGGAACATCCGCGAGTGGACGGATATAGTGAGTGCGGCAGAACTATTCCGTCTCGCGAAGAAAAAAGTTAAACTTACAATGCTGACTTTAAGCCTTCGTTAGTCGGAGAGGCACACGAGGAAGAAGGAGATGACTGAGTGGTGATGGTGAACTGACCAGGGAACGTAGATACCGGGCAGAGGTTCCTAGTAGTGATGCATACTTAATGCGTAGAAATCGAAAATAGTATCTCACTGGAGTAGGACGGGGTGAGGACATGCACTCACCCAGAATACGGTCAGGGTACGTCGCTCTGCGTTTATAGAATATAAATAAATCATTGATTTTAAGCCCAACTGTAACCACATTAATTTCACTCACCTACTACTCAACTCTCAACTACGTTTTTTAATAAAAAATAAAGAAAATATGTTGAACGAATTCCGCACTAAGGCCTATAATAACATATAAAAATACTAAAGTAGCAAAAAGAATATGTCTGTCTGTATCCTAGCGCATTGATAATAATTTAGCCTATATGTTGTCCGACCTATTTTTTAATATCCATACAAAATAATAATTACATATATTCAGCAGTTTTCTTTAACTTAAAGACTAAACGTCAAACAGACAATTACATAGAGTACTTCTTTGGAATCCATATTGTTTGTAGGAAACACATCATTATTACGATTTTATTATGTGTTTAGAAAAAGTATACCAAAACATACGTTTTACATGAGTCACAGATATGATGCTCCGTACAAATAGCGAAGAGGTTTCTAACTGACCACACGCGCAATGTAAAAGTTGTTAAAGCGGTTTGCGGTAACGGAATACATACAATATCAAATATATCTCGCTCGGTACGGATAGCCTATGCGCTATATCACGAGATAATAATTTACTCAACCATCGCTAACTTAGCAATATAACCAGCTTCTGATCGTTAACGGCTATGTAAACGGTCGTGTTATAGATGTATTGAAGACCATTACCGGTGCCATAACCGTAGCATAATCTTTCAATGTTTAACAAAACCACGGCTTCAAATATTAGGTACCCTGCAATGTTTTCAAAATGTACAGGCCAAAATATCAGCGGAATGTTTTGTGGACTCCAATTTGTCACAAATAGGCTAGACCTGTTCGTGGCTAACATGTATGCGATATTTATTTAATGAATAATGTTTTTTGTTTCATATAAGAGGGGGCAAACGGGCAAGAGGCTCACGGGATGGGGAGTGGTGAGACAACCGCCTACCATGGACATCCGCAACAACAGGTGTCAAGAGATGCGTTGCCGGCCTTTAAGGTGGTAGTATGCTCTTTTCTTGAAGGTCCCTAAGTTGTATT
>CATIXQ010000019.1:3509245-3561514 GCA_949711755.1 Leptidea juvernica
GACTGGCAGCTGTCAAAGTGCTTTTGTGCCTGTTTGATATTCGCCATTTTGGCGCTGTTGGCCATGTAGCGAGAGCCTGCGGTACTAAAACTAGTGATGGCAACCTCAGGAAATATCGATAGATGGTGGGAAACTAGTTACAAAAAAAAATTGTGTACTTTATTACGTTGATTCTTGAAGTATAAATAACATGGAAAACGAAGGAAATTAGTTCTCTAAACGTTTGCGAGTGGCGATTCAAATAGGCACAAAAAGTTTGCTGTCAAACAGCCTATCCAGTGGTATTTATACAGGTCGCTGCTTAGAATATAGACTAGATTAGCGTATAGACCAATTTTGTGTTAATTCCAAGCGTTGATGCCCGTTTATGACATGTCAATCAAAATTCGGTTATAGAAACAATAGATTAGCTTTCCTTTTTTATCTCGCTGTATCTACGTTGGAGATATTCTTCTCTATTATGCCGTTTGTTTATCTATACGCTAGTATATTGTAAGTCTGACGTTAGGTTTGTGAATTACCTGATTAAAATGCTTCGAAAGTGGTAGTTAAGATATTATTTTGATCGACTCTAGAAATCCAAAAGTACAACTCGCTGCTATCTAATATATCTCCTAGCATCTAGATGTGTGGCGTTCCTAAGTTATAGCTTATTTGGTATTACTGTGTATATATAGTTGTGATTAGAGTGGTAATATCTATTGATGTAAATCAAGAAGTTTTATATACAAATAAAAATAGAAAACAAAATTTTATGAACGATGCGGGACTCGAACCCACGACCTGTCTCGTTCCGTGCGAGTGCTTTTCCAACTGAGCTAACCGTTTGAGTGACGTATCGTCATAAAATCTCGTATGCTTTTTTTCAACTCTGAGATTGTGGCTTCATCTACAGAATCCACTTTACAGTTGATAACCTGCTCAACCCCAGTATTTACACATTAGGAAATTGACTTGAGATGTCGAAACCGAAATCTAAACATTTTATTATGTTTTCAAAGTGATAACCCTCACCTTACCAGGATTACACAAATAAAATTCGAAAAAAAAAAATTTATGAACGATGTTTGATGTTGTGATGATCTCCAAAGATTCATTATAATTAAACTAACATTAATCTGACTAAGACTAATCTAACTAACATTATTTGAGTCTGTACTTCTTTGAAATAAAGATTTATTGTTATTACTAGCTGACCCAGCAAACGTTGTATTGCCGATATTAAAATCGCGATACAAAAGTAACTGTAGATGGGTGAAAATTTGAAGTTGTATGTATTTTTTAATGCTGACTCATAATCAAACAAATAAAAAAAAAAAATGGCGTGGACCACCCTTAACATTTAGGGGGATGAAAAATAGATGTTGTCCGATTCTCAGACCTACGTCAAGCCGTCTCGAAGGAGTTGAACTGCAAACACCGCGACATGAGAATTTTATCTATTAGATATTTTTATAATCGGAAGAATCTCGTATTGTAAAGCTACAAATGCGATCAGAAATCACGAGTGTAGTCTGTCGGTAGCGCGGCCCAGAACATTTGATCCGTATCCGTAATGTATTATTTTGATTGGATTGTATGTCACGTTGTCAGCCAGATCGGACACGTTGGCTCCGAGCTCACGTGCTCCATGTTGGGACATCGTGTGTCGCTGCCTCATTACCTCGCTTATGTCCGATACGGCTGGTACATGTATCTATGTTTTTTTTTTATGAAAATAAGGGACGAGACGAGAAGGACCTGCCCATTACAATGCAGTGCCGTTCAGTATTCTTGGAAAACCCAAAAATTCTGAGTGGCCCTACAATTGCGCTCGTCACCTTGAGACATAAGATGTTAAGTCTCATTTGCTCAGTAATTTCACTAGCTACGGCACCCTTCGGACCGAAACAGAGTAATGATTACACATAACTGCTTCACGGCAGAAATAGGCGACGTTGTGGTACCCATCATCTAGCCGGCATCCTTAGCAAAGGAGCCTCCCACTAGTAAATATAACATATTATATAAACGTTGTATACAAAGAACAAAAGACGAAAGATGGTCGAAAGTAGTAATGAACTGGTACCCCTATAAATAGGAAACGAAATCGAGGCAGGCCTAATAAGAGATGGAGAGATGACATGGTAGAATCAGCAGGAAAGAAGTGGACAAGAGTTGCAAGAGATAAGCACGAGTGGAAAATATGTTGAAAGCTTTTACTACTGAAGGCGGTTATACATAGAACATAATGACTAACAATAGTAACAAAATACTTTAATTAAAAAAAAAATTAAACATTAACACATACCACTACTAATAAATAAAAATTATAAGTAAATACGCAAATGTAAAGATGTAAAGGACTTTATGGCTTTTTAGGCTCAAAATAAATAAATAAACGGTAGGTACAAATGAATTTTCCCTAAGGTTGAAAACACACCAGTGTTGGGAAAGTTCTTTCAGCAATTTTCGATAACTACCCTCCATTTTAATATCATACAACTTATTAATAGAGCTATGCATCTTATAAAATTTAATTTATTAACAGTTTGTTATTTTTAAGAGATATTTATTTGTACCACAGAACCTGTGAGTTGAACAAGACATACCAAGATTAATGGTCGATGTGTCACTCGGACGGTTGGCTCAGTTGGTAAGAGCGCTCGGATGGAACCCGAGAGGCGCGGGTTCGAGTTCTGCATCGTCCATTAATTTTAGTGCAAATTAAATTATGTATGTTTAGTTTGTTCTTAAAACGCTGTGGCAGTGATCTTTATTTAGCTATAACAATTACAGTATGTTACCCCCCGTTTCTTTGCCCTGATGTAAAATTCTCATAGAACTCGTAATTATCTAAATAGACGGCTACAAAAGAACACATATCACTGAACTTTTAGTACCCTCTTTTTATTAGCTTCACCTGTATGTATGTTTGTTTGTAACCAACTCATTTCGGCGCGATTTTGACCGACTTTAAACTGCCAGATTTCGTCTAAACTTTGTAGATTTATCGAGGACCGATGGAAATACATTAATTTGATAAAATTATTCCATTTTTCACTTTGTAAAATAAGGTTTTTGTTAATTTATATAATTTTATCTATCCTCGATAAGAAAGGAATTGATGTTAATTTTAAATTCCATTTTTTAGCTTTTTTTAAACTACTATTTATATACGTTAAACTCTACAATTATTTCCGCTCTTAACTGGTGCGTTTTGCCCATAAATAATTAAAGTTTTCAATTGGCTAACAAATTGTTCGGTTGGGGAGTGCTCAAGGAAGCAAAATATAAGTTGTGTGTTTCTAATATGTTAGATCAATAAATGATTTTGCGATGCGCATGCTTACAAATTCCACTTCATCATTACGGTATTTACCAGTCAGCCAGCCTGTATTAAATAAAACTTTTGCAGTCATTAAAATCCGGTACCTTTTCGCCGCGAGGTATCATTGCAGAGAATTTATTGAATTAGGCGTTACTTTGCGGAAATCCATAATTATACAAATTATTTAAGTTTTCTTTAGTGTTAATTCCACCAATATTTGTTTTTAAAACAATTCGACACGTGTTTCGCCTCTACACGAGGCATCCTCAGGACGTGTTGTCTCGCCAAAATCTGGCACGAGACCTAACAGTTAAATAGACAGATGCAAATGACCCTCTATTATACTTGAGAGTAGGATAAAGTTTTTCATTTCAATTCAGTTTATTTTATTCATATTGATATTGTTTGTTCTCGTCTGTAATGCATGATAGCTGTAATTTCAACTGTAATTTTATTAGGTAATGTACAAGTAGAATTCGTTGATTTAAATTCTTTTTTTTTATTGAAAAGGAAACAACACACGCATATATACCGGTCATACTCTTTTGTAACACCAACGGCACTACAAGAGCGCGGGCGACTTTATAGAGCGTCCACATTGACGTGCATTAAAAAAATAGACTCCCAATCGCCTATTAAGAGGTCGTCAAAGAATGTCCGAGCGGCGTTGTACATACATACATTAACTTATACAGATAACAATAAAACATTCATTTAAATTAACACCTTATTTCGTTGCAGCAATGTTCAAAGTCCATTGTATATGCTCATTTGAAGCTCGGACGCGTACAGGACAGTTTTTCACTGAACACTTTGTCATTGCGTGGCGTTGTATTCAAAGCGCGGTCGAAACTCAACTGAACGAAAACTCTACTTAATAGACGCGTAAGCAGTGTTTTGCTTCAGACAATTCTTGAGCGTGATTGTGAGTCTAGTTGTTTATTGTAGTGTATTTAAGTGGTGGTAAATGTATAAAAAAGAAAACTTGACATTCATAAGTGTCATTAACTCTATGTATAAAGTGATTTTGATAAGATCTGATTGACAATAGAATCAGATTCAATTCCATATAAAAGCAGAAACTGAATTTGCATTAAAATCACGATCGGCATATTAATCAATTCTGAACACAAACGACAGTTCGATTAGACAGTTGCTATTGAAATATACTGATGAATGCCTCGGAATATGATAGACCATGATTAGCAGTCAGACGTGCAAGTCACACACATGTCATGCACATGTCATGCACATGTCTTTAGCCCCGGGTGACTGTACCAAGCCCCTTGATGCTCATTCAGTTTTGTGCGCTGCATACTAATACATGCTTATGTTATATTGAATATTACGTCGTTTTTAACCGATTTCAAAAAGGAGGACGATCTCAGTTCGATCGGTATTTTTTATATGTATGTTATATATATACTCTGAGATTTATGATCCGATTTACGTAATTCTTCTTTAGTTCGGTGCGGAATAGATGCCATTTGGTCACATAAAAATTTGACATAGTTTGGCCCAGTAGTTTTCAATTTATGAAAATTTTTATCGACGTGGATGATATAATTGTTTTTTTGTGTACAGCTTTTTTAGGACTTTTCATTCAGGTTGATTATATATTATTATTATTAACTAACACTAAAAAACCGACCTGAATCCTATAGGTAGCACATAGCCGGCCTTTAAGGACGGTTTTTTTTTTTGCCAGTTATGCTATTAAAGTTCAGAAGTAGGTGTTATTTTGCGGAAGTCCATAATTATCCAAATGTTATGAGTTTTTCTTGAGTGCTGATTCCGATACGATTCCTTCACCAATTCGACACGTGTTTCGCCTCCGAATTCTGAAACGACGAGTAAACATGTCTTGAGGTTGCCTCGAGTAGAGGCGGTATACTCGGGGTTTTAGTTGATAATTATTAGTTCTTTGGTTATTGGTAGCATAATGGAATTTTCATTTTAACTTTAACAATTTTCATCTCGATCCCTCTGTTCCTTAAAAAAGGGACTTGATACACAGACGGACAAAGACGTGATTCTATATAATATATAGAATTTTACCTTAGGGGTACGGAAAAACATATCTCATTTATATTTATTAAATACACTAAGGAGGTTGAACCAATACTTCTCTCTTCATGGCCAAATACCTCTTTTACTCTCTACAGTAGTCAGACAGAGCGTTACTGAACGAGCTGAGGATACCGAACTGGCTCAGATTATTCATGTACCTGAAGTGATGTTCGCATATTTTATTAGCATTCTGTTGACGGGGAAACAATTCCCTGCTGAGCTGAATAAATCCTTTAAGTTACGTGACGCCCGGGCCCGCGCATCGCTTTAGATTGCATTCGACTGCGGCTGTCTCGTAGATTATCCCTCTGCGAGTTTGTACTGCTATAGCTCTAATATTTTATTATTGAAGCTCACACACGCTCCACTGAGCAATCTGATATTTATGCTAGATAGAGCGCCTGGAACACTGTTGTCTTGCTTTTGAGAACAGATTGGAAAAATGTACCATCGTTAGAATTGGTTCATGGCCCACTTTAGTGATAATTCTTTTAAAATCATAAAGGCAGGCTTATATTTGCACGAACAAGATTGTATGACCATTGGTGGACTGTCAGTGTCTAATAAAATGATATGGTGTGAAATGTATGATCACGCGAATTTCGACCACTAGGTCGACTTACTAAACACTGCCACATACCTCTGGATCTCGCTGGAATGCACAATGCAAGCAGTTTAGTCAACCAACAGTGGTTAGCGGGCGCTAATACTGAATGTTGATGGGTCAAAATATCGAAAACATTCGCTACTGGCTACTCTGGTTTGATAAACGATCTATTATTCTGACACAAATATATAATCGATATTACCCCGAATGCCTACAACTCGGCAAGTCGATCCCAAAAAATGTTCAAAACAAATGTGGCACGAAATTCAAAAGAATTATTAAAAAACGTTTGTGTGATAAACTTACTTAATGATGCCACAGATTAGGAACGGAGCGACCAGGCTATTTAAAAAAAATGTATTGTAGGTACGATATTACATTGAAATGATATTTTTATGAAAAAAAAATAAGCCCGCTAAGTTTCTTGCACCCATTCTTTTCAGGTGTGAGGCATACATTTTCGAATGGGTTGTTTTTGACTTGCAATAAGTGATTTTATATCCTATTTTTAATAAAAATATTTAAATTTAAATAATAGGCGTCACATTCGATTTATAGGGCTGCCAACTTTTTTTAGACCAAATATAGTAATTTTGGATTCAGTACCCAAAAAATATAGTAGACAGGAAATTATATTTTTTACTGGTTTCAGCTTTTATACATAGGTTCTTATTTTTTAGGAACCCTTCGTAACCATCATAACAATATTATTTTAAGTTACAAAACACCATTGACTCCGGTTTTATTAAACCGAAATACAGCCATATATTTAAATAAAGCCAGCCAGCAAAAAAAAAGCGCGGACACCTTCCTTAAAGGCCGGCAACGCTCCAGTGATTCCTCTAGTGTTGCAAGAGATTGTGGGCGGCGGTGATCACTTAACAACAGGTGACCCTCGTATGTACTCGATCTCGACCCCAGTATGCTCGTTTGTCCTCCTATTCCATAAATAAAAAATGTATTACGCTCATCTTTCCTTTTTGTATATCACAAAAAATATTATTATTATATCCTGATAAAATATATAGTGCTTTCGCCTACTTATATTTATAAAATAATAGTAGATAGACCTTAAATTTTATGATAGCATATTATATAGTAGGGTTGGCAACCCAAATACTATACAGCATGTTCCATTTTCAGCGACTATTCAATATAGTGCCAGCGATTTTAGTAGTTAACTCTAGCCCTTGTTCAGTTGAATGGTCGCATGTAGCGGCCCACATTTCGCAGTAGATGGAGCGACGGGGAGTGCCGTCGATGGGTTTTTGTTCAAACAATAGCGGCATCATCGAGTCATCGATCGATCGACATCCGCCTGCGGGTCGACGCTGATTGCACATAATACAACCATCGTTCCATCGGTACTTGAGTAACCAGAGCAAAACCAATCTATTTAAATACTAAAGAAATGTTAATTACTTGCTGCATGGTGGTAGATGCACCGATCCAAAACACATATTCAAAGTGGATTCATGTGGAATAAATTTACTGAAAAAGTCGACAGTAGGTTACAATATTTTTAGGTGGTTAGTAAGCACATTAATTTCTGTGTTGTGTATGTACTTAGAGGATTGAGGTGAATTTCTTCATAATAAGATATCTTTAATGGCGTACCAGATACGGAGATACGGTCTTCTCACCTGAGGAAATGCCATAGGGGAACATTAAGCATCTGTTGCTCAAAAAAGATGTATACGTTCTATATGTGGATTTGGTTTGACTTTTTCATGCAGACTTATTTAAAAAGTGATATTGGCTTATAATTAATTTACCTACCTATATATTTCAAAAGCATGTAAATTTATAAAACAAAATAATCATTTATTTAAAAAGGCCATTGAATTAAATCCCCATTCCACCCGATTACCGGATAGTCTAGTTAATGGCCACTGTCCCAGAACAACATTATACTTAAATAGAAGTCACGCAATGTGTACAAAATTATTTAATCATCTACCGCTAGAATTCAAAAACTTACCACAGAAAGGTCTCCTGTTTAAATGGTATTTGAAAAAAAAACTTTTTGTAAGCTATTTTAAATTAGCCGAATAGTTTTGTGGCCTGACTTCGCTGCGTTGAATTCGAAATATAACTGTCAGAATTTTAAACAAATAATATGAAACAAAATTAGGATGTAACCATAGATACTAATCACCGAGGTAGTCCCTAAAAAAATCATCCAAACCGTTCAAGTAGGGATAATATAAGAATAATTTAAGTTTTAAAAGCGATCGTGGCTCTGATTATTTTCGACTCTGTTTGTAATGGGTTTGTTTGCTCATATGGCAGGGATTCTCGCTCTCGGCGTCATGCAGTAGGTCATTTGGACATAGGCACAAGGCCTCCGAATGCTGTGTTTACTTGAGATGGTTATTTACGTCAGGGGTTGTTGATTGAGATACATCCTGTTTAGGAGTTTCACACTCTCATAATATAGGTACTCCACGGACACATTATCATTGGGCCTCGCTGAAACGTAAAGCCCTCCCCCCTCCCGTTTCTCTTCCACCCCCTCGCGCTCGTCCTGTTGCGTCAGTACGGTTTGCAGATTCATAACCGTTAGGAACATGATGTGATATTTTCGTGCTATTACTGCTTTGTTTTGGAAGTTTTTAACCGACTTCAAAAAGGAAGACTCTCAATTCGCTTGGTTTTTTTAAATGTATTTATATACACCACCTACGCCAAGATTAATAACCAGTTTACGTGATTCTTCTGTAGTTTGAAGCGGAATAGTTGCCATTTGATGCCCATAAATAAATTTAACATAGTTTGACTTAGTAGTTTTCATTTTATGAAATTTTTTTAAGAACATTCATGTTTACGTGGATGATGTTATTGTTTACGTGGACTTACTTTTTAGGAGTTTTCATTTAAGTTGATTAAATATAATATAATTATTAACCCGTGTCCCGATAAGTGGGGCTTAGGCTATCTGTCATTCATAGCTAACAAATGTTATGTTAAATACGAATTTCGAAATCATTCTTTGGAATCGATTTATTTTTCTGTGCCCGTTTATTAGGATCTATATTGTTTAAGGCGCGCGGCACCTTTCGTAGGCCTAGCAATGGCCACTTAAAAATAACTATTTAATGACAAAACTTCACCAAAAGATCCTTTAACATCCTCAGGGTTCAATATAATAATAGCTTACCTGATGTAATCGAGAAAAACCCCACTGCAATTTACAGAACTACCTATTACAGACACTAAAAAGTAGAAAACCGACTTGAAAAACTAAAAAGTATGAAATACCTTAATAAAGATTTAATTTAATACAAATCTTATGCAAACATTAATACCTTTAAGATTAATTAAATATACTATTATTTGTATGTGACACCTAGTGATAGGTTTGAAGTCGGTGCCAAGCACAATGTAATAGAGGCACCTACACTCGCCATGAGTAACTTTGAGCGGGATAGTTTCGTCTTGTAGTGAACTGGGCAGTTTATGCTTTTTTTTTCGAAAAGGAGGACAACGAGCGTAGGTACGGGTCACCTGGTGTTAAGCCAACACTCTTTTGCAACACCAAGAATCACAGGAGCGTTGCGGGCCTTAAAGGAAGGTGTACGCGTTTTTTTTTTTGTGAATACCGTTTTTTTAGGCCGATCGTGCCTCTCTATCGCTCTCGGCGGAACATGATACTATTTCCCAAGCGCCGTGCAGCCGGATTGCATCGATTTATAAGACGTTATCACGTCAAAATTATTTTTTATGATAATAAGGGACGAGTTGAGCAGGACGTCCAGCTGATGGTAGCTGATACGCCCTGCCCACTACATTGCAGTGCTGCTCAGGATTCTTGAAAAACCTAAAAATTCTGAGCAACACTACAATTGCGCTAGTCACCTTGTGACATAAGCTATAAAGTCTCATTTGCCCAGTTATTTCACTAGCTTCGGCGCTCTTCAGACACAGTAATGCTTACACATTACTGCTTCACGGCAGAAATAGCCGCAGATATGGTACCAATAATCTAGACGGCATCCTGTGCAAAGGAGCCTTCCACTCGTAAATTCTCTGGTAATTTTAATGTATAGGTACCATGATCCGTAACAAAGATAGGTTCTCTTTATAAATAATTATGATTTTATGGTCAGTATTAGATAGTACTAGATGGGCCCGTGACATAAATAATAATTACTTAATAAAAAAAAACATCACCAGTGAAAGTGGCTCGTAACGAAATTGCAAAGAGGTAAAAGCAATCAACAAGGCTCATGCATACAAAAATTACACCGTGTAATTTAGATGAAAGTGAGATTCTAATCAAAATTCAAGCATGTTACTCTACATGGCAGCTTTCAGGTTTATTAACACAAAGCTAATCCTACACCATATTCTAATATATAAAATTCTCGTGTCATGGTGTTAAACATTGAACTCCTCCGAAACGGTTTGACCGATTCTCATGAAATTTCGAGTGCATATTGGGTAGGTCTGAGAATCGGACAACATATATTTTTCATCTCCTTAAATGTTAAGGGTGGTCCACGCCATTTTTTTTTTAATTTTTAGATTTTTTTTTTAAATTCGTTTGATTATGATTCAGCATTAATAAATACATACAAATTCACATTTTCACTCATCTACGATCAACAGTTACTTTTGTATCGCGATTTTAAAATCGGCAATATAACGTTTGCTGGGTCAGCTAGTTTTTATATATAATATATACTAGCTGACCCAGCAAACGTTGTATTGCAATATAAAGTAATTAAAAAAATAGATGCAACCGATTCTCAGACCTACCAAATATATCGTACTACACTAATTATTGTATTCGATTGCCATCTTGCAACCCTATAGCGGATTTGTGGAGCGATACAAAAACAGTTGTAGATCGTAGAAAATTTGAAGTTTTATGTATTTTTCAATGCTGAATAATAATAAAATCAAAATAAAAAAATTCACAAAAAAAACATATTTAGAAGTGGTACAATGTTAATTATGTCCATGTCAAAGTTGTTTCACATTCACGTTAGTATAAAACAATGGTTTCTAGGTCTGTTTTGTACTTTTTCTCGTATCATAATGATTAAACAAATTCTAATAAGTGTCTATCTCAATTTGAAGAGTTTTTATTACCCTGAAGTCTGTAAAACATCACAAATGCCACAAATACACCGTCCACGCTCTCTAAAATGCTATATTATTATACTTATCCGTAAATATATCGTCGAGTCTTAAATATATAGGTAGTAACATTATATACGGGATAATGATGCATGGTTACTGTCTGGTCCTGCGCAGGCCACCTAAAATTGTATAATCTATATATATATATAAATGAATTGCTGTTCGTTAGTCTCGCTAAAACTCGGGAACGGCTTGACCGATTTGGCTAATTTTGGCCTTGAATCATTTGTGGAAGTCCAGAGAAGGTTTAAAAGATGAATAAATATGAAAATGCTCGGAATGAAATAAAAACAACAATTTTGTTTTTCCTTTGATGTGTCCCCCGTTGTTCAGAAATCAAATTAAAAGAATGGTTTAAAAAGTATAACTTATATGAATCTTTATATCATACTTACTTTCTCTGGAGGTAAAAAGCAAACTTAATTTTAGCTACCTATAGTTGGTAGATTTTATGTACGATTTAATATTTGGTTGGTCTGAGAATCGGTTGTCATGTATTTTTTATACCCCAAAAATTTTAATTCTTTTTCTTATTCCTTTATATGGCAATACAACGTTTGCTGGGTCAGCTAGTATTATATAAGTTGTTATATGATTTAAAAGACGTGCTGGGAGTATGTTATCAGTTCTTCTCCCCATATCATAGCACCTTTACGAACTGATGTAGCTTCACTAAGAGTTGTAGCAATATGTTAGTTATGTTATTGTCACTCGCTATTTACCATAAATACTTTCATATTTTTCTATTTTTTATTATTATTATTATTATATTAATTTATAGCAATCTATCAATCTGGCACATATTCAGCAATATGTAAGATTTTATTTAATTACAGGGCTTGCACGAAAGGCGTCCTGTGACTGTTCCGTCTTGAACGTCTGAAAAGTCTTGAGTAATTTTTCTTTTTAATCTACGAATAACTACTGTATTTGGATGATAAATAATCCGCTTCTTATACGCTTTAGACTTTTTTTTATGGAATAGGATGACAAACGAGCTTACGGGTCACCTGGTGTTAAGTGATGACCGCCGCCCACATTCTCTTGCAACACCAGAGGAATCACAAGAGCGTTGCCGGCCTTTAAGGAAGGTGTACGCCCTTTTTTTGAAGGTACCCATGTCGTATCGTCCCGGAAACACCGCACAAGGAAGAAAGCTCCTTGAAAACCGCACTGTGGAGGACTGCCACACATCCAGATAGTGGGGATGATATCCTAGGTGGAATTTGGCGGCAGGAATCAGGTTAAACAGCTTTTCGGAACTCTCCCCGTGATAAATGCGGTAGAAGACACACAATGAAGCGACGTCTCTACGCAACGCCAAGTGATCCAGCCATGACTTTTCCAAGATTTCTTCTATAATATTTTTGACGCAGAGGTCATGATGGAGTCTAATATTTGAGACATACGAAGGTGGAAATCTTTGACTGGAATCTCTGTATTATTTCAAATTTCTATTTCTAAACAAGAAACAGTTTAAGATAAACACAAACAATGTTAATAATAATAACTATTATGTACTCTAAGCTTATAATACTCGTACATCAAACATGGCCGTAGCTGCGAATATCAACAGAGCACGCTCAAGGGAAGCGCATAGTTTAGCAAATGTCTCCGCATATTAGTTGCCGAGTCACTCAACTCCAACACAACTCGGGGCCGAGCGAACTGGCTATAATCCTTTATACAGCGTGTAGCTGAATATGCTAACACTTCATTTACGGTCTCATTATAAATTAGGGCTGTCACAAAGGCTTTCTTGACGGAGCCAACGTTGAGTGATCAAAAGAGTTTATACTTAGATAATTTATACGTCTAGATAGATGGATACGCTCTCTCACCAACAACCTACACAGAACCCGATAGACAAATGTCTCAGGCTGTAGACAGTCGAAAGAGGCGGTAATTTTAAAAGGTGAAATATTCTCCTAAATTTAAGTGTTTCTCAAATTAAGTGGAACTTACGCTCGTTTGTCCTCCTTTTCCATAAAAAAAAAATAGCCCGTAAGTTCCATTTAAGTGGAAATTCCTTTATGGAACAATAATTGTCTTAAATCATAAAATCAACAATAGTTATAAACGGCGAGGATTGGTCGCTTTACAGTTACAGTTATGACGTCACCTAAAAATCGTCGAATGGTGCAAGTAATTTTTTGCTTAACCGGTACTTATATGTTTGTTATTGCTTAAGTTAGTTGATGCACCAACCCAGCCTTAGTATTTTGAATAAACCATTAACTAACGCACACATTGGCAAATTATTCACGTGTTATCGTGACGTTAGGTCGTCTATACGCCAGTGTAATCTAAGCCTATAGTCTCAATAGAGTGTGTAATTGACCATAATCACCGGCGATTTTGATGGTCTGATAACGACCCTTTGTGAGAACTTTGTGTTTCCATACGATTAAAGCAGGAAGCACATTGTTCGGCAAACGTGCGATAAGCGCGCCTGCGAACTAATTGCACGACACACAACGCGCAAACGTGTGGGAGTGTTCTATTAACAATAGAACACCGTGCGTCGATTTCTGGCTTCGACGCACGGTGACCTCGTTGTCATACTCAAGTAAAAATCAAATCGATCAAAATATGGCATTTTCATAACTAGAGATAATATGGAATGATACATTGTACTGCATGCGTCATAGGCGAAGCGTTTTGCGGCTGTTCCCAATATACTATCTATAGATAGAGATAAATTACTACCTTCCACTCTGTCAGTAATTACTTGTCAATAATCTGAAGCTGTCCAAGTATACCCGATAAGTCATTCTTATCGCCTTATATTGGGACGCGTGAATTGCAATATCCATACAAACGTATAGCTCGTGTACGGATAAGGTGAGTTACCCTCGGTAAGTTTATTGGGACGGAAAAGTCAACGATAGTTACGATTTTTATCTCAAGTAAGAGATAGACTGAATATTGGGAACGGCCGTTAGGCAGTGCTCTACTCTCGTGTGTGTATGTATGTCAAAAAAAGCACTTCTCTCGAAACTGAAATTTTTTATAGATTTTTTTTAGGTTATACTTCTTTAGGCGCGTTATGAAAAAATTATGAGAGTGAAGTTTTAAGATGCGCGCGCATTACTGTAACACAAAAGTAACAGGGTGAAGTTGGTTCCTAAAATTTTCTGACGTCTGCGTCATTCGTTATTTTATTGGTTTCTTCGTACATTATTAGGACAGGCATGTATTCATTATTTAATAATAATTAACTGTTTGAGCCATCTTTGCAAGATTTTTTGAAAAATTGTATTTTCTAAAACGAGGAATAAATCATTTTAATAATTTATGCTTCGTTAAGCCAAAGAAGCGTAACTTCTTGTTTGCATACATAAGTACACACACACTTTTTTTTATTTCGTAATCGTTTACAAGGCGATATCAATAAAAGTAGTAATTTTTTTTTAAGATTCCAACAACTTTTAGTTTCCATCTCTCCCTTACTGATTCCACTACAAAAAACTACCTTATTTCTCTTTGCGCAATATGCTAATTAATACTATATTTATACCCTCAGCCAGCTCCGCGATAGGAGGAAGAACTACTTACTACTTTGATTTTGATATTAAAAGTAGTTATTTTAATAGTATACTTATAGATTGTTGTTGCTTATTTTTTAAACATAAGCGAAACTTATTAAGGAATTCCCACAAAAAAAAACATTAACATAATAAGCATAAACAACCGCAAGGGGATTGAATATTTTCACGTTTAAATACGAAGAATAAAATATAAAAGCATCGTTTATAATATATTTAACAAGTGTTTAATAAGTTATTACATAAAACCTCAGAGCGGATAACAAAAATTTACAACCGTGGTTAATGCTGCAATAATTCACGCTCAAAAAGAGCAAGCGGATTATAAGAGTTATTCTCGTGTGGACTTTTACCACTTTCACTGATGTGAGCCTTTTCGGATATTTTAATATAAGATTCAGGCAGTGGGAGGCTCCTTTGCACAGGATGCCGGCTAGATTATGGGTACCACAACGGCGTCTATTTCTGCCGTGAAGCAGTAATTTGTAAGCATTACTGTGTTTCGGTCTGAAGGGCGCCGTAGCTAGTGAAATAACAGGGCAAATGAGACTTAACATCACCGCTCATATTTTTTGGGTTTTTCAAGAATCCTGAGCGGCACTGTATTGTAATGGGCAGGGCGTATCAATAACCATCAGTCCTGCTCGTCTCGTCCCTTATATTCATTAAAAAAAATATTTACCGACGATACTGCAAGACTTCGTGCAGAAACGGTTCTTCACTTTAAAGACTTTAAAACTATTATTCAATAATTAACCAATTACTACACGGACACATTATCTCTGTACCTCGTCGGAATGTGAAGCCCCCGTTTCCCTTTCACCCCCTCGCGCTCATCCTGTTGTGTCAGTAAGGTTTTCAGTTTCATTACCGTTAGGAAGGTATACCTTCCATATATATATTGTGATATTTTCGTTGTGCTTAGGTTTTGAAGTTTTCATTGTTACGTTTTGACTTTTGTTGTTAATAGTTCTGTGTCGCTATAATAGTACAGCCAGAAGAATAAAATCTTCTTTTACTTAACCCAGATTCTTTCATTGATTTTTCATCTTGCATAAATATATCAGCCGGAAGACTGCTGAACAAAGGCCTCCGCCAAAGAACTCCACGACGTTCCGTCCTATATATATATATACATATATATGGCACGTTGTTTGTCCGCGATGGACTCCTAAACTAATGAACAGATTTTAATGGGGATTACTTCATGGAGTGCAATTTGGTCCAACTTGAGAGATAGGATAGTTTTTATTTCGATTCGGGACCCATAATTATTTTTATTTTCAATATTTGTTTTGTATGGACATATTTTCTATGAGAGAATTTAGTGACGCACGGTTTGACAGTTTCGCTGTGAATCAATTTCATTATAACAACAGGGAGCATTTTTACGAATAAATTCTTGATGTTATGAAATAGAATTGACAAATTTATATAAAGAGTATTTTATTTATTATGTACAGAACAGCGTGTGTCGGGTCAGCTAGTATATATATAAATCTGGAATCATCGCGACTGAAAATTCGAATTGTAGATACTGTTCCCTTTAAATACGGGATTGAAACTGAAGCACGCGCATTATTAGTCACCACCGACACGAATTTGACCAAATCGGATGCAATTACCGAAACACTAGCGACTCTGGGAACAAAATTGAAAAGCAAGGTTAAAAGGGGGTTGACCGAATTGAAATGAAGAAGCACTGGCGTTTGATTGTTTTAAACAATGCCCTGTTGTTATATTATCACCATCAACGATCACGCTTCCATGACAATGACATACAGGTGACACTGGCTAATAAGCGAGCGACATCACCATAGATAACTGTACATTGCCATCGTTGCAAAGCACTATCGTTCTATACACATTTAAGGACATATCATTCGCAGTTTGATAGCTTACCGGAAAAAGTGTACATAAAGACAATGTAAGCACACTTTTCTCCTTAGAGCGCTTTCGCACTAGTCCGATCCGAATCCGATTCGTATCCGTGAAAAGATGATTCGAAGAAGTCGAACTATTTCTATGGTAATTTACGAACTAGATCCGGCTTCCATCATCCGATTTCAAAGTGAAAGTCAATAATATTTTATTGACAAATCAAAAGATTGCTTGTCAACGTCAATCACAAAAAATACAACCTAGATACATGTTAATTACACATTAGCTTAAACATATACATATTTTTAAAATAATGCTATCCACTAAAACAATACAAGGATGAACCATAAAATCCATAATCGGATCGGATCGGATCGAATCGGGCGTAGTGCGATAGCACTCTTAGTCGTGTGTTAACAACAGTCACTGTCAAATCAATTATTTCAAATGAATTATCAGCAAAGTGGACCATGAATCAATCATGGCGATGCTTCAAAGGCACAGTAGCAAAATTTCCTAGAAAACTGTGATATTTCTTAAGTAAAGACTAGAAACATAGACTTGTTATGTCTACTACGCGGTTTAGTTCAATACCTAAGTCTTTTGTTATATATGCTTTGACAACATGATCCACGACTGAAGTCGGATAGTGCCCAAGTTGCACTCTGTCGACTATTTGGGAAGATTCCTCAGAGCTTTGAGCACCAACACGGTCATTTTATTTGTTAAAATGTTACTCAATTTCAAAAAATGTTCTCATCCGTAAACAATATTTTTGTGTTTTTACCATGATTTGATTTTACCACCCTATTCCTTTTGAAATTATCAGTTAAGTAATAACCAGGACGTCTCTTATAGGCTGCAAGGTCTAAGTCGTCTTTAAAATACGCGACATGGTTCTAGGTGCTACCTTCATCTCCCGAGATAAAATCTTTTGCTTACGGACACAATTTCTTCGAATTCTTTCCCTTACTTCTTAGACCACCTTTTTCGTACGAACACTACGTGGACGCCCAGATCTTTTTTTGTCACATTCTACTTATCAATAGCCAGGTACACAAACATTTTACTAATACCAAGCATATGGAGAGTTTTAATAATTGTATTTGGCTCCATACCTACTTTGTTTAACCTACTCCATTTAAATATCGCAAAATATTGTACAATGTATTGGCGCCAAAATGAGAAAACTCAATGAACAATCATATAAAAATGACAGGTTCCAAATTCAAAAGTAATATTTTGTTTATGGCCAGACTAAGTATATATAGATCATTCAGAACTAACGATTTTATTTATTTGTTCTTCTATATTGCAGAGTTCTAAATATAAACTTGCAACCATGAATGTTAATTCAAAAGCTATTTATGATGTAACAGACAAAATCGCATCCCTTACTTTGTTTACACGTTTTGGTGCTCAAGCCGGCCCACACGGTTGGTTTTTTCTCAATATACCGACATGTTTGCGACCCTTGGAGTCAGCTGTCGTAACGATCAGTCAGCCAGTTTCATATTTTATACATAGACTTGTGATCGCCTATTGAGTAATTTATCGGATTTCGTTTGAAGTAGTATTTTTTTATGACAATAAGGAATGAGATGAGCAGGACGTTCAGCTCATGGAAATGTGCCGCTCAGGATTCTTGAAAAATAGCCAAAAAGTCTGAGCGGTATTACTGCTTCGCGGCAGAAATAGGCCCCGCTGTGGTACCTATAATCTAGCCGGCATCCTGTGCAAAGGAGCCTCCCACTGGTAAATTTTTATTATATATTTGTATACATTTCCTCACGAATAATTTACCAGTTTGATGAAGTCTAAACCTTCCTCGCGAAGCACGCTATCCATTGGTGAAAACAGCATGACAATCGGTCGAATAGTTATTGAGTTTATCGTTTACAAATAGACAGACAGACGCGGCGGAGGATGTTGTTTTAAGCATTATTCTTCAAAAATGTACGAAAAGATAGCATCAATCAGCTCGGCAAGTAATTTAAAAGTCTGTTGGAATTTCCATTTTCTTTGTTTGACGACCCCTATAGCCCAGTGATTAGTGACCCTGCCTACTGAGCTAGAGGTCTCGGGTTCGAATCCCGGTAGGTGCAAACATTTACATGATGAATATGAATGTTTGTTTCTGAGTCACGGATGTTTATATGTATTTATGTATGTCTAAGTAATTATATTGTATTAAATATGTCGTTGTTTTGTACCCATAGGCTATGACTATGTAAAAGTGAGTCAAGTCAATAATATTTCTTAACATCAAGAATTGCTTCGTAAAAATGCACACTGTTGTTGTAATGAAATTGTTTCACAGCATCACTGTCAAACCGTTGCGTCAATTAATTCGACGGGATACGCATCAAAGGAAAAACAAATTTGTTGTTTTTATTTAATTCCGAGCATTTTCCAATTTATTTACCATTTAAACTTTCCCTGTACTTCCACAAATAATTCAAGACCAAAACTAGCCAAATCGGTCCAGCCGTTCTCGAGTTTTAGCGAGACTAACGAACAGCAATTCATTTTTATATATATAGATAGATTTATCAACAGCTGTGTCGTTGAATTTCGATCGCGAACTGCATCATCCGCGACCATCGAAACAATAGGAAGCATTACAAAAACAAACATTTCAAATGTTACGTAGCGACTTGCAATTATAAACAAAATGCAATTTGTGTGAGTGACCCAGATCGCGCAGTTTCAAGCGCGCTGACCTGAATTGTAAACTCTATCTATGGATATTCAATTAGAATCCGCGATTCGAACGGAACACGAGCCTTCATAACCCATCTTCCGCTCTGCGAATCCATCTATTTATAATCCCTCCTTTGTTTATGGTTCACCTGGTACCTCTGTTTTCATATAATAATAAATAATGACAAGCCTTTCAATTTCCATACTCTTTTAATAAAGATTTGAGTTAGTCGATTAGTTTTTAGTGTTGCCTACCTACCTCAAAAGGAAAAAACCTAAAAATGAGCCCCGTATAAGATCACTTTCTTATCCATCCGTCCGTCTGTCTGTCATGAGTATATAACTCAAGTTTGCAGTCTCTTAAAGCTGTGAAAAAATCAATGCTCTACCAACAAACGCCGATGCAGCAAAACACGTATATTTCGACTTTCTCAAGGGAATCAAAAATTATAGTGTATTTTCCGTTAACCTAAAACTATAAAATTTAAAGTCTGCGACTATAGGTGACATAATAGATACTACATGGGGAAAAATCTGAAAACTATACATTTGTTATTAAATCTTAAAAAAAATCCTACGGAAATCTACTTCATGACAAACTACTTTAAAGAGCTTGAATTATTTTTTACACATATTTTAAATTCTTCTCTATTATTGTATTAAATATATCTTTGTGTTGCAACCCATAACACAGGCTATATATGCCTAATTTGGGGCAACATTATTTGTGTAAAAACTGTGTCAATATTATTATTGTAATGTTTCTCATAATAAAGCTCATATAAGCGTTTACAACTTTTGTGGATACCCATTGTTGCCCATTCATTAAAACAATGTTTGTTGGTTACTGTTACAGTTACTGGACTAAAAATCCTGTCAAATTCCTCACAGAAGAAATTGAAGACTAAGTTATAGTGAAAATTAGCAGTTTCACCACAGTTTACAAATGGTATTAAATAATGAATTAACAACGTACATACACAAAATTCTAACGTTCAATATTCAAGAATTGTAACTTATAATAAAATAAGTATATTTTATAATCAATAAACGATATTATTAATAAATAACCTTTCCTTACATTATCATATTAATATTATATTATTGACGACCTGTATAGCCGAGTGGTTAGCGATCCTACCTACTAAGCTAGAGTGCAAACGTTTATATGATGAATATGGATGTTTATTTCTGAGTCATGGATGTTTAAATGTATTTATGTATGTTTAAGTAAGTATGTTGTAGTAAATATATCATTGTCTTGTAACCCATCACACAGGCTATATATGCTTAACTTGGGGCAAGATAATTTGTGTGAAAAGTGTGTCAATATTATTATTATTATTAATAAACTGTATTAAAAATAATTCAACGTAGATTAGTTTAAGTTATCACTTCTGTTGGTCGTCCCGAGACGCACAAGTTTTTTAGATGGTAACGTAGCAGATATTTTCTATGTCTCGTGTCATTGTCACATGTCGCGGCCTACAGCTATAGCCGATACCGTCACCAAGTTTATAGCCCATTTCAATCGTAGCTTACAGCACACCTGGAACGGTTTCTTCGTCAAAACCAATCGCGGATATGTACGTGATGTGCCCGGCCTGACAACGAATACATAGTAACAAATATACCCAAATCTATACAATATTTGTAAGTAAAGTATTAAATAAAATATTAAAATAACAGAATTTTACTATTTTACTACCCGGATACATTATCTCTGAACCTGACGTCGATGACGTCACATCGTCGCTTAGTTACGGTGTGCAAAACAAGCATATAATTTAGATAAAGCATATGCTTTATCTAAAGTTACAGTTTATCTGTTTAAAGTTACATCACAACCCAACACCTTTACATCAATAATATTATTATGTAAAGCTTATTATTATAATAATGATAAAAACCAATACAGGTACCAAACCAAAACAAAACAATCTAGGTTAAGTATAAAAAGTATTTATTTTTCTGGCTAGTACTATTATAGAGACACTACAGAAATATTAATAACAATAAAAGTCAAACCGTTACAATGAAAACTTCAAAAACAAAGTAGGCATGAAAATATCACGACACTTACTTACGGTAATGAAACTGCAAACCGCACTGACGCAACAGGACGAACGCGAGGGGGTGAAAGGAGATCAGGAGAGGGCTTCACATTGCAACGAGGTCCAGAGATAATTTGGCCGTGAAGTACTAGAATACCATAAATTCGAAGTGAAAGTTTTATCTCTGCTATATATAACGCACGTATTGGTAAAGTCCGCTTCGAGACTCGCTCGGTGAGCTTAATTGTATTTTATATTATCAACCTCGCCGAGATTACGTCTTCACTTGTGTTGAGTGCTATTTACGTCATTTTTAATGTTCTATCTGGCTATTCTCTGAAACAGCCAGACTCATTTTGATAGAACTCTACTGCCCGTTAACTCATGTTACAGGGGAAAACTTCACGTTAGTTCAGAAAATTAACTCATTCAGATTGCGAACATCATCTAAGCGGACAAAGTCGAGAGCAGCAGTTGCTTACATAATAAATATCATCAGCATTTTTAGCATCTCTGTAATATATAATAAATTAAATATGAAACCAATATTTATGAACGATCCGGGACTCGAACCCGCGCCTCTTGGGCTTCGTCCGAGCGCTCTTACCAACTAAGACAATCATTCGAGTGACGCATGGATCGTAAATCTTGGTATATCTTGTTCAACTTTAGAGTAACTGTAACTGAGGGATACCTCTTCAAAATAACAAATTCAGTTTAATTAAAGTAGATTCCTGTAATAATAAAAATACTACAAAACAAAACAATACTACCACCAAGAGTAACAGAATTTAATACAATGCATAATTATTTCAAATATTGTGGTGGCGTTACAAGATTTCTGGGACGAACTTGTCGAAAAGAACAAAAAAGTTGTCGGCGCCTTTGTTTCAGCATTACATTACTGGCAGCCAGTAACAAAGCCTTAAAGTGAATAAAGAGATTTAATTAACTAGTTAGGGACAGACAGAAAGTGCCTGTGCTGATAAAACTACAGACGAGTCAAGTAATTACTTAGCGACCGGTTCATACGTCGAAGTGACCCCACTCGGGGGAGCGACTGCGATGTTGTCAATACATATGAAAATTATTTGGTTAGCATACACGCCGCTTACATTTATACAATTAAAATATCAAATTAATATATATGTAATGTCAACATGACTCTCTTTAGCAAACGTATATATAATATATACTAGCTGACCCAGCAAACGTTGTATTGCCGATATTAAAATCGCGATACAAAAGTAACTGTTGATCGTAGATGAGTGAAAATTTGAAGTTGGATGTATTTTTTAATGCTGACTCATAATAAAACAAATAAAAAAAATTAAAAAAAAATAGGGGGATAAAAAATAGATGTTGTCCGATTCTCAGACCTACCCAATATGCACTCAAAATTTCTTGAGAATCGGTCAAGATGTTCGGAAGAGTTCAAAGTTTAACACCATGACACGAGAATTTTATATATTAGATAGATACCTCTAGCTATTTTTTCAGGGGGCTTTGTGAAAGTCCAGATATTTTGAATATGTTGAATTCATAGTTTGGCGATAAGTGTTATTTCTTTAGTTTTATTGATAGGTAATTATATGTTACTTAAAGTTATGGTGACACATTTGAAATGGACAAAAATAATCAACATTAACCACAATAACCCAAAAAATTGTTACTTAAAAATGCAAAAAATAAAAAATCTGCTATTTTTTGTTTACTGCCCATAATTTCTAAAAAGACATAGGATGGACTTTTTCTATATTTTCTGATGATATTTACCATATATCCTATCGTCTCGTTTCGGCTTGACGTTGATTTTTGACATCCTGTATATTATCTACTAGTGACCTGCCCGTCCAGTTTGTCCAAAAAGGCCAGTGTGGCAAAATGAGGTGAATACACCTCATTCTCAATGTAACGATTTAAAGCTATTTGTTATTTTAAAGTGATACTCCACACTTCTGAGATTAATTATACAAACTAAATTAATATGAAAATTTATGAACGATGCGGGGTTCGAATCCGCACCTCTTGGGTTCCGTCCGAGTGCTCTTAATCGAACGGTTGGCACAGTTGGTAAGAGCGCTCTTCTCGCATCTTTCATAAATTTTGGTATAAATTCAGTTTGTATGATTAATCTCAGAAATGTGGAGTATCACTTGATAAAAGATCAAGACCTTTTTTTATGAAACTTACGGACGAGACGAGCAGGACGCTCACCTGATGGTAATTGATACGCCCTGCCCATTACAATGCAGTGCCGCTTAGGATTATTGAAAAACCCGAAAATTCTGAGCGGCACTAAAATTGCGGTCGTCATCTTGAGGCATAAGATGTTAAGTCTCATTTGCCCAGTAATTTCACTAGCTACGGCGCCCTTCAGACCGAAACACAGTAATGTTTACACAATACTGCTTCAAGGCAGAAATAGACGCCGTGTTAGTACCTTACCAACGATATATTATTGGGGTCTGAGTGCACCTATTGTGGTTGCTGAGGAATAAAATATCTTACGCCGACTTCGTGCTTAATATATTTAGATACACCATGTTACATGGAACCGAGATCCGAACGATTAAACATTTCGTTCCAACTAATTTCCTAACTGACTGCTATCGACTCAGATGAAATGTTGTGCATAGACGTGCAGATTCTAGACGGTTCAGATTTAAAATTGGAAATAAATAAGATTCTAAAAAGTTTTTCTTTGTTTGCTACTCATTATACCTACACAGGACGTTGATTCGAAAAGAAGAATAATACAAACTTAAGACTTAACAAATTCTAAACTTTTCAGGATGTTTAAATAATGGTAAAACAATAACTATTTTCTCCTAATAAACTTTTACACAAAGTTGATAATAGCGTAAAAATCTTAATAATATGAAATCCTAAACTAATGAACGGATTTCAATGGGGAATTACTTCATGGAGTGCAGTTTAGTCCAACTTGAGAGAATTTATTGACGCACGGTTTAACAGTACAGGGATCATATTTTACGAAATAATTCTTGATGTTATGAATTGAATGAATGACAGTATTTTATTTATTATATACAGAACAACGTCTGTCGGGTCAGCTAGTTACCAAATAAAATGTAAAAGCCACAAAGGCATCTTCCGACGCAGAATAATAAAATATAGCACGAAGAAATATGATATTAACCGATCGTTTCTGCGGGCACGCAAGCCGGCACCCAATTCGATGTCAAGTGAGCGAAATTGTTGGACAATTGTTCAATATAAATAGCGAGTCATCAGCATATAGCGACGGGGGCTAACTGCTAATCGACAAACTGTGTACGGACGCAGCCAATCTCCACCGCGCCCGTTCCAATTAAACTGACACGGAACCATCCTTCAGCTTCTATGCACCAGCTTCACTTTAAATATATGTGCGTCTATCATTGGCTTTGCTCTCACAGACTAGCTTGCGATCACGTTTTGTATTAATTAAGTATATTAGCGCTATAAAGTAGCTTTTTTGAGGTTAAACCTCTTTGGGCGCGTTAGGGAAAAATTGTCAGAGTGAATTTTACGAACATCTTATTTGCAATTTAGCAATGTCCACTGGTGAATTTCTACTGCTTTCAAGAAATCAAGGGTTCACCCGATTCATAAGAGTGGGTACAGAGATTGTGTCAATAACTATAGACCTATTTCGATACTCCCCACATTGTCAAAAATCCTAGAACGTATAATTAATAAAAGACTCATCAGCTATTTGGAGAAAAACTGTCTACTATCAACAGCTCAATTCGGTTTTAGATCTTGAAGGTCAACAGCTGACGCCGTACATGAACTTACAAACTTTTTGGTTAAAAATATAGATAACAGAAAAAAAACCATCGTCATTTTTCTGGATTTGGCCAAAGCTTTCGACACAGTCTCTGTCCCTATCCTTTTAGAAAAGCTTGATCGTCTCGGGATTAGGGGTATACAACTAAAACTGTTTGAAAGCTACCTCAGTGATAGAACACAATGCGTCCAAATAGGTAATCTGATAAGTAATGAAGCCGCAGTGTATTTTGGCGTCCCTCATTATGATGAAGTATTCTTGGCCCTACATTATTTTTAGTATATATAAACGACCTGTGTCAACTACAGCTCCCAAATGCTAAAATAGTTACCTTTGCTGATGACACAGCTTTATTGTTAAGA
Source organism: Leptidea juvernica (assembly GCA_949711755.1). Classification (NCBI taxonomy): domain Eukaryota; kingdom Metazoa; phylum Arthropoda; class Insecta; order Lepidoptera; family Pieridae; genus Leptidea; species Leptidea juvernica. Next base: position 3,534,725 of record CATIXQ010000019.1, read on the forward strand.
AGAGACACTTGGGAAGAAGTGTATTTGAGTGCACAGAAGGGCTTTAATACCGTCAGTGATTGGCTAAATGACAATGTCCTGAGATTAAATATAGTTAAATCCAGTTATATTACTTTTTCTCTAAGAAATACAGAATTTAAAACTAATTATGATTAATCATAATATAATGTTTTACTCATGTGGTAATTCTGAAGACTTATATTGTCACTGTGCCAAAATACAGAAAACAGAGACAGTCAAGTATCTTGGTATTATGGTAGATATCAAATTTAATTTTCAATGCCACATAGGACAACTAGCAAAAAAAGTGCGAAAATTAATTGTCATTTTTAAAAAATTGAGAAATGTAGCCGAAAAGGAATTGATGAAAAACATATATCAAGCATTGTGTCAGTCGATATTAACGTATTGCATCACTTCTTGGGGCGGCGCTACAAAATCACACTTCCTTAAAATAGAAAGGGCCCAAAGACCTATATTGAAAGTAAGTAACTCATTACCAATCTTCCATCCCACTACAGAACTCTATAAACTATCAAACATACATAAGTACAGACATACTTTTTTGCATCATCCAAGGAATATGTTTGTTTGCAACTTCTGTTTTGATTTACGGAAGGAGCTGAGACTAAAATGAGCATAAAAAGGCATTTATTATCACAAAATTGATTTCTTTAGAATTCTTTTTGATGTCATTTCTAATATACTAGATACTACTACCGCTTCGCGAAGAAACGGCGATCTGAGAGAGAAGAAGCGGCACAAGAAACTCTCCCAGCATTCTTTTTTTGCACTCTTTTTAATAAAAATATATAATATTGTACTGTCATTGCTATTGCTTTAAAATAATCATAATCTAGTCCCAGGCTGTCCGATCACCTAGATATTCAGCTGTGGAGTAATAGAACAAACAGACCATGACAGAGACATTTTTTTTTATAAAACATTTAAATTTATTTATGGATAATGCCTGAACAGTGGCTGGAACTTTATTATAAAAGTGTATACATTTACCCTTAAAGCTATTATGTATCTTATGAAGCCTACTAGAATTATTTCTAGTGTTAAAATAATGAAAATCACTATTAAGAGCAAAATCATTCAATATTGTTGGTTATACGCTCATGACGTAGCTATTCCACACTACACATTTTTTCAAATATAGCATTACATTAACTAATATTAAAGTGCTTCATAAGACTAGTCTAAAGAAAGGTATTTGTATACATTTGTAAGAGGGGGCAAACGCGCAAAAGTGATGGGACGTGGTGAAGCAAACCCAACACCCAGTGGTCAAGAGATGTTATGGCGGTCTTTAAGGTATGGTTTAATCTAGAACCCAAACAAGTGAGGTTCCAAAAAATAATTATCGATTTCAAAAATTAGTCTAATTAGTTTACATTTTGAAATAGTTTTTTTTTTATTTTTTATTAGTTTCACTAAACGGGATACACTCTTAATATTGTATAAAACAGAAAAATATGTTAACATGTTGGGGCGAGCGCCTCCTTCTGGAAGTGAACACAGAATGTTTTTCAATGTGTTCTAGATTTTATATAAAACTAAAAACATTAACTTAAGCTAGATGAACACAATACAACCCCAGAGTCCCCAAGCCAATAATCCGCTTTTTCTAGCAGAAGTCTTCTGAACCTAAGTACTGACGGATTGAATATGTCCTTGTATACCTTCTGACAGACTTCATTATACAGAGAACAAATGCGATATAAACTAGAATGTTGACCATAATTTGTGCGTGTTGAGGGTAGACTGAACGTTTTCCTAATAAAAATATGGCTGCAATGCCGTGGGACAGCCAAGGTAATTTTACTTAATAATAGACTGTCAATGTGGCCATGAGTCAGTTTGTGTAAAAAGACAAGGTCTGACACTTTCCTACGCTGTACAAGAGACGTCATGCCAAAATGCACAAGTCTAGATTCGTAGCAGTCTAATCGACGACAAAGATTACTTGAATATGAGAGATGATATAAGAATTTCGACTTCACCTGCTCTAACCTCTTAATATGAACTTTGTAAGAAGGGTTCCACACCGGACTGCAATACTCTGAAAGACTACGCACGTAGCTGTTAAAAAGTATCTTCGACACATGAGGGTCGTTGAAAAATTTAGTTTGTCTAATCACAAAACCTGAAAGACGAGATACCTTTTTGGAAATGTAGTCGATGTGCTCTCTAAAATCTAATTTTGTGTCAACCATGACGCCTAAATCTCGCATTGTACAAACTTCTGTTAGTGGACACGCATTTATGAAGTAAGTAAGTAGTGGAGACTTTCGTTTTCGAGAAAAGTTTAAGTATTTAAGCACCTATTTCTGTCGTGAAGCAGTAATGTGTAAACATTACTGTGTTTCGGTCTGAAGGGCGCCGTAGCTAGTGAAATTACTGGGCAAATGAGACTTAACATCTTATATCTCAGGGTGACGAGCGCAATTGTGGTGTTGCTCAGAATTTTCGGGTTTTTCATGAATCCTGAGCGGCACTGCATTGTAATGGGTAGGGCGTATCAATTACCATCAGTTGAACGTCCTACTCGTCTCGTCCCTTATTTTCATAAAAAAAAAAGTAAAAACTCTATAATTAGATATATTGTGAAAATACAATATACCCACCATAATATTAAGAAATAAACAACGATTTAGTTTTTCAGTATTATAATATAATCTATAGATTGATGTAAAGGTTGACCAACTAAAAAATCTGGGGTAAGTAAAGAAATATATTCATTTTTCTGGCAGTACTATTATAGAGACACAGAACAACAGGCTTCTTTGCACAGGATGCCGGCTATATTATGGGTACCACAACGGCGCTTATTTCTGCCGTGAAGAAGTAATGTGTAAGCATTAATGTGTTTCGGTCTGAAGGGCGCCGTAGCTAGTGAAATTACTGGGCAAATGCGATTTAACATCTCATTTCTCAAGGTGACGAGCGCAGTTGTAGTGCCGCTCAGAATTTTTGGGGTTTTTCAAGAATCCTGAGCGGCACTGCATTGTAATGGGCAGGGCGTCTCAATTACCATCAGCTGAACGTCCTGCTCGTCTTGTCCCTTATTTTCATAAAAAAAAATACCTAGATACAGTTACAGATGATTTGTTCAAAAAGTTTAAATAACAAATAAGTAAATACACAAAATACATAATACCTGCTAAGTAATAATAATATGATGTACATAACTATCTAATATATAAAATTCTCATGTCGCGGTGTTTGTAGTTAAACTCCTTCGAAACGGCTTGACCGATTCTCATGAAATTTAGAGTGCATATTGGGTGGGTCTGAGAATCAGACATCTATTTTTCATCCCCCTTACTGTTAAGGGTGGTCCACGCCAAATTTATTTATTTATTTATTTTCCTTTTTTAAAAAATTTGTATGATTATGAGTCAGCATTAAAAATACATACAATTTTCACTCATCTACGATCAACAGTTACTTTTGTATCGCGATTTTAAAATCGGCAATACAACGTTTGCTGGGTCAGCTAGTATCTTAAAATTTTAATATCAACAACAGCTAACACCTAACATTACGACTTCGCATTATGCCAGTATTTGGATCAACTTAATAACCATACTTAGCATTCATAACACAGTCTCACTTATGTTGCCACCGTGTATTCAAATAAAAGCAAATATATTAACATACATTTTAATAACATTGGTTGTTATTAATGTATTCATATTTATAATTAAATATAAGGAATGTATTCATATGTAATAACGCTAAAAATATTATTTAATTTTGTATTCTAATTATGTTTTGAGTCATAATATTTCATAACATTACAATTGCAATTTAGATACGAGCTACATGCGCTTTAATATACATCTTTATATATATATATATACTATCTATACTAATATTATAAAGCTGCAGTGTTTGTTTGTTTGTTTGAACGCGCTAATCTCTGGTACTACTGGTCCGATTTGAATGATTCTTTCAGTGTTGGGTAGTCCATTTATCGAGGAAGGCTATAGGCTATGTTTTTTTTCAAAATTAGGGATCCGTAATAAAATTGCTATTTTGTAACACAAGGTGTAAAATCGAAAACCTATTTTTGCGTGCGCTGCAAAAACTATTGACAATAGAACAAAATGATGTACAGGCTATAATATAGGCAATATTTTATTACTTATAAAACTATCGCGTGAATTATACTTTATATGGCAAAACAACGTTTGCCGGGTCAGCTAGTATATATATATAGATGTATTAAAAAGCGAAAATGTTCTTTGTTTGAGGCTTTTTCACGCCTAAACCACAGATCTTATCGACATTAAACTACCACCATTCGATGCGAAAATTATCCTAGATGGTTTATGGTTGCTTATTTTTTATTGTATTTGAAATATGATGAATAAAATTTAATTTATTTCCTTTTAAAATTCGAGCAGCGAAACGGGCGGGATCGGCTAGTTACATATATATACCATAGTGAAGAACGTCGAGCAGAAGAAACGAGACAGAGATGATTCGGTATTCATTTTAGCTCAGGTGTAATAGGCGTGCGGTGCGAGTGCGGCCGAAAGCGGACGCCGGGCGAACGCCGAGCGGGCAGTCAGGGAAGAACTATCGAGCGAGGTGGTGGTGTCGCAAGCGCATGCCCGGAACACCACATTGTTATTACGTCATCTTTGTGTTAATTGTGAAGTGTCCCTACTTTTACGATTGTAATGTTTGTTGTTAATAATGATACCACGTGTTTCTAAGACTGTGTTTTACTTGCTGACGTGACCAACGCCCTTAACAATGGACGACCACGAAGATCCTGACCATGTGACCAGTCCTGCACCGGCGTATATAATGTATTTTATATCCTTAAAAACATACCACATGTTTTAAGCAAAGAAAGATTATGTTGATATGTAATCCTTAGCTGCATCACAAACAAGTGGATTATGTCTCCCAGAATGTAATAAAATATTCATACAACTCTCAAGATTGAACATACCATTTTAATAATATATCTGTTGCTTATTCGCAGGTTGCAATATCAATAAATTATGTGCAATGGGGTCAGCTTTCGTCGAATCCGTCGGGGGACCTCAGAACTGTATGATAACGTTATCATAACAGATACGCAACCCATTCAATACATATTTTACATTCGAAAAAGTCAACTGTTTCAATTCATCGAAGCTTCCAGACGCTTCTCTGTAGCCATTACAATTTCTATAAATGAAAGCGTCTGTTTAGTTTCAGCTTATCGAGTTACGATGTTTGTTCATAAAGAACGACAGCACTTACATTATACGGGTAACTGAATTTCTCGGAAGAAATATTACTATTTGTCCCTGTTTGATATCGTTATTCGCCCACTATTGTAATAATTGCTTCATGTAAATAGAATTTACGTTAGTTCATACCAAATGAAACGGACGGGCAGGGGCGTGCATTGGTTTTCTAGCAAGGTAGGCTGTGGATCTAACTAGTCATAGTTGAGCTTTGGAATAAGCAAAGATTGCTTACCATGGGTATTTAGTATCTAGCGTAAGGAAAAATTTTATGATTGGGTGTTCAATAGAAGTTTGGTAATAAAATAACGGAACCAAATTAACCTTAACACTAGTGCTATATTTATTTAGGTTCATAACGAGTTAGGCACTGCCTAATTGCCTATATGATATGCACGCCCCTGCGGACAGGCCACTATAATCGGCCAAGAGTGAGTATGCCCCGTCGTGATCCAATCTAACAAACTATAACTGTATGAAACAAGTGAGGCCAAGAGACCGGTAGTGGAACTATGTGGCGGCAGCAACGTAATCTATAGTATCGACACTATTGAGAGACGGACTAGACTATACTATAACAGGAACTCGTTTTATAAATAACTTTCATTCTTCGTGTCTCGTGGAGGAGTTTACTCTTAAACGAATGGTAGAAGCGTCTTAGATGCGTGTCTCTGACGTATGTGTCGATAGTATAGATTAAGGGCTCTTACCGGTCCTGTCTATCGTCAACGCGAACATGGTGGAAAAGCATGTTGGTTGATCCAACACATATCGCCTGTTGACGACAAGCAAGAGATAGCGATGACATTGAACGAAAAATAGTATGCAGAAATTGCATACTATTAACTACCAGTTAATACGTCTTATTGAGTAATCCAAATGTGTGAAATAAATGATTATCATATTATAGAACCTCCATTAAATGCGCGAGATTTCTATTACAATGTTTTCTTTCCATCAAAGAAAATGTTTGTACGAAGACTGTTTAAATGGCCTCTTGAAAATATTTTTTATAGTATTAATGAATACCTTAAATAGTGTTAAGTTATCGCATGCTTTTTCATATATAAGCTGGATAGAGTAGACATTGTAATATTTAAAGATCTGGACATACCCTGTTCCAAAACAAAATAATTTATTTCATTTCATTACTATGTGCCGAACTTAATAATATAACTATGTGTAAATAAATAAATAATTAACTGCAGGACTCATAAAACTCGACATCTAGATTGCGTTGTCTCTCATATTCAATTCAGAAACCTAACCGGGCGCGGGCGTTGCATAATTTAGGTCATCACTACTAAAACCAACCAAACACAATACTTGCATACTACTGCTCCACGGCTGCTGTGGTGGTCCTAAACACCTAGCCTGCATATCGTGCAAACAAACCTACCAGTGGTAAAATATCAACTGTACATACGTGAAAACGACCGTTTTCAATAACCTTCCTATCCTTTGATTAACTTACTAGAGGTAGACAAATCTATCCCCTTACGCTTATTTACATTTCAATAACATATCGTCACAAAGCATTGGACTATAACTATATTGGACCTAACTATGGATAGATAAGATCTTGTCATTGAACGGTGAAATCAATGTATTCGTAACTAGAGATTCGTTATTGAAAACGGCCGTAAATGATCTAAGATAGTACCTATGGAGATAATTGTTTCACTAACAATTGCGAAATACTCAGTCCAGATAAAAAGCGTATATGTATCATGCTAGTAGAGTCCAGGCTGCCAGTGACTGACCCAACAATTTAATAAGCAACCGCTTAATAGTTCACATCCAGGACAGCTGAATCTCAATGTGAAAGGTCGTGCGAGTACCACAACCACGTCAATTATAGAGAACATGTGTCATCAATTCGGCTTCGTAGCCGAGCGCTCGTTAAAGTAACGAAACGACATGGCAATGTTTCATTTTTACTTGACCTTCACGCGACCTCTTATGATGTCGCGACTTAGCTAGTTACACCTGACTCATCGTCTGACAGTCAAATATTTTTGAAAAACTGCTCTTAGTTCAGATGCATATTTACATTTTGGTAGTTTGAGATTTTGCTAGTTTAATTTAGATAGGAGGACAACAGGACGCTCGTGACCTCAAGTCTTTACGATAATTTTTGGTTATTGTACGTGACCTTTATGAAAATACAAATGAATAAATATAAAGCCACACATCCACACGGTGAGGACGTTGAGTATGAAGACCATTTAGGCCATGCTGTAATTTGGTCCTAGATGCGGAAATTATTACGCACAATGCAGGTTTGTCTCTACGCAATGCACAGGGATCGAGCCGCCGTAGAGTACTGTTATGATCTGACATTAATTTTCACCAGACAAGAAATGATCGGTATACTTTAACCCCTTTATTCATAATAGTCTGCTAACTTAAAGCATTGCTAATTCTCACTCTGTCTTCTTCTATTGACCTAAGTCAGAATGAGAAAAAAACACTCCTAAGCGGCTGTTCAAAGTTAGCGGACCATTATGAATAAGGGAGTAAATGTGGCCGGACATAGTTTACCGTGCTACCTATAGTGAGTTTGTTTTGTTAGTTCGCGGTCGCGTCCCGTCTAGCACTAAGAATTTGCGCTCGTACGTATGACTTGAAGAACATAGTAGGTACCAAAATGGATAAATCGTAAAGCCGATATAAAATAAACATAGTTTAAAAACAAGCCTATTTATTTCAAACGTGTATGTACAAGTAAAATTAAGTTTGAACATAGCGTAATGCTTATTATGTAAAGTAGAGTGCAACTTGAAGTTAGCTCTCGTAAGCAGCGTGCCCTTATGCAGCTAGACTGTGTCGGTCGCCACTGCACTAACCACCTAGTTCCACTGACCCAGATCCTCGGCGAAGCCTCTTTTAGCTTGTTGCCGAGTAGAAAAATAGCTGTAAATTAATTGTTGCCAAGCGCGCTACGAATTCGAGGCTCGCGGGGCGGGGTATCGTTTCAACGTATTCACAATGACTAAGATCGTTTGACGCAATGAGGTTGGTACTTGGAATAAATATATCGTTAGGGCTAGCGCATACATACAACTTTAACGGCCGTTTTCAATAACGTACCTACCTCTAGTTACGGATACATTGCTGTCAACGTTTAATGACAAGATCTTATCTATCCATAGTATATCTTCCCAATATACTGTCTACAGATAGAGATAAATTACTACCTTCTACTGTCTGTAATTAGCTGTCAATAATAATCTGAAACTGTCCCAATATCACCCGATAAGTCATTCTTATCGCCTTATATTGGGACACGTTAATTGCAATTTCCATACAAACTTCTATCGCTGGTAAGCTATACGTCGTACTATTGACAGACAGCGTGTACGGATAAGGTGAGTTACGATAGACAAGTCAACGATAGTTACGATTTTTATCTCAAGTAAGAGAAAGACTGAATATTGGGAACAGCCGTTACAGTCCAATGCATTATGTCGATAGGTAATTGAAATGTAAGTGATCGTAAAAGGATAGATTTGTCTTACTCTAGTAACTTAAACTAGGGATAGGTAGGTTATTGAAAACGGCCGTAAACTGTTTTGTCAAGTTTCGTACTTCTCGTGATTTCTACTGAACTAAATAGTTTAGGTGAAGTAAGTTCTTCCAAGAAAACCTGAAACTTAAATTTAGAAAGAAGGTTTTATGAAACAAAATTACCTATAGCGATAGACTTAGAATATATTACTGTCATATTATATTCGAAATATAATATTATGCTTATGCCACGCGTGGCTGACGTATCAATTTAATAAGTATAGATTATGTTCAATGTTCAACATTACACGCGTGCATTGCGACTAACCATAAGTGCGTACATAAGTGCACACTAAAACACACCCTTTTTAGGGTTCCGTAGCCAAATGGCAAAAAAATTAAACCCTTATAGATTCGTCATGTCTGTCTGCCCGTATGTCACAGCCACTTTTTTTCCGAAACTATAAGAACCATACTGTTGATACTTGGTAAGTAGATGTATTCTGTGAACCGCATTAAGATTTTCTCACAATAATAGGAAAAAAAACAATCAATTTTGGGGGTTACTCATACTCAAAACGGAAACTCAAAAATTTTTTTCATCAAACCCATACGTGTGTGGTATTTATGGATATGTCTTCAAAAATGATATTGAGGTTTCTAATATCATTTCTATTTTCTAAACTGAATAGTTTCCGCGAGAGACACTTCCAAAGTGATAAAATGTGTGTCCACCCCTATCCTATAACTTCTAAAATAAGAGAATGATAAAACTAAAAAAAATATAAGATGTACATTACCAGTTTATACTTAATACGTCATAAATCGTTACAACGAACTACAAGAACTTTTATATTATGTTACTTGCTGCTACGGAACCATTCATGGCCGAGTCCGAATCGCACTTGTCCGCTTTTTTTCTTTGCGTACTGTGAACCCCAGTCAAATTCCATAAGTTTTTAATGTGCTTTTTTAAGGTAAATACAGTAAATGAAACACCAAAGCAATAACACGTATACGAGTGTAGAATAATATGTTTAATGGTAAATAGTTTTCATTTAAGTGCACATAGAAAGTTTAGTCTATATGACGGTATCTTTAGATTGTAGACAGTGATTTTTCCAGGAAAGTTCTAAGAAGTTATTGCAGTTTCTGTGATTAACTATTCATAAAGTTATGAATAAATATTCATTACAGTAATTAATTCTCAGCCTCGCCAAGAGAGCGGAGAAGATGGAAGCTTAATATAAACTGATTCCGCACAGCGCAGGTAACATTAAACAACAAGTTTCAAAGTTAAATAACGTCAAAACGTTAATCTTCACACCGAACAACTTCTAATCTGAGATTGCATTTAACTCGGAACTAACCTCCTTTATCTTGCCTTCAGTAACTTTATTATCTTTAACGGCAAGAAATTTTGCGAGGTTACAACAATTTTTTTATATATAATATTTAAAAATAAATCTTATCAGCGGGTTGCTTAAGCAGCTATTTCTTTAAAAGATGTAAACTTTGTAAATCTTCTGTACTCCTGTCTCTCTGTTCTGTGACCAAAGTCGAAAGAAAAGCGCTCCCAAACATCTTCATCCCCAAATTCTGTAATGAGTGATACGTTAAATGTTCTAAAGGTTGCCAGGAGAAACTTGTGTCTTCTATCGAGTCCTCTCTTGAGAAGGTCGCGGAATCGGGTAAATTGAACCTTGTCCAATTTACTCCAGAAGACTCAAGTTTACGCGTTTACCACTAAAAAAACCCATTTGTCGTACCACCGCTCTTCGACAACACTTCCCTTACAGCCTCGCCTATTATTGGAATTCTGGGTCTCGATATCTCGAGCGATTGCCAATTCCGCGGCCATCAGGAGAGCAAGCCAAATATTGGCTTCGATGAAACTGGGCGTCATAAAATGAGCACGGCAATACTCCAAGAGAATGTGGGCGGCGGTGATCACTTAACACCAGGTGACCCGTACGCTCGTTTGTCCTCCTCTTCCATAAAAAATAACGTATTGAACCATAAAAAAACATATGTCATTATTCCTCACGTACCCAATAGGTATAATAAGGAAAAAAAAGTGTTATACACGATTGACACTGCGCGGCATGGCTATAGTAACTTTGCACTTATCCTTCAGATACACCATTAAGGCGACACTAAATACCAGCGACCTTGAGCTATACGAGTTCACCGCTGCCGGTCCGCCATCTATGTAACAAAGCCAATATTTTCAAATTTCTTGGCTGGGAAATTGTTTATATGCTTACAATACTCGTTATTCACTACTAATCTGAATAAATGAACCTACACAAAAAAGTACAAGCTATAAGAATTACTTTTCTGAGAGAAGTACCAAAAAAATGCGTCACGCCATGCCAAAAAACTTGTTTAACTTCAAAAAAAAGTGGTAGTTCAAAAAGGCTCGGCAGTGCTAACTATAACCAACAGCAAGCATTAGCACCAACAAATAAGACTTAAGGATATGTGTAACAGGAATAAGTAGTGTTCATAGCTCGAAATGCTATACTTTCACCACAAAACTTGTCTAAAAACACCATGTTTGCGTGTTTTCTGCTTACTCTTCGCCTTAACTTTAGAGTTATTAGAAAATTAATGAAACCGCACGTTTGTTTATGTCCTCCCTACAACCCCCCTCCACCCGCGCGCGCTAACCGCTCGCCCACCAAGGTCGACGCCCTATCAGTCGCCCAACACCAACTATATAAATCCTACAGCTCGATACATTATGCATAAGTTTTCCTTTTCTATCGCGTAGTTGAATTACTTCTGGTTCGTCATACTGTGGCTCACCGATCACGTATAAATAAAATGTTTCCGTTTGATACGTCACAAATAAAATTTGAAAATAAAATTTTATGAACGATGCGGGCTTCGAACCCACGACCCCTAGCGTTCCGCGCCAGTGCTAACCGTTCGAGTGACGTATCGTCATAAAATCTTGTATGCTTTTGTTCAACTCATCATAGCGTTAGCGATCCTACCTACTAAGCTAGAGGTCCCGGGTTCGAATCCCGGTAGGTGCAAGCATTTATATGATGAATATGGATGTTTGTTTCTGAGTCATGGATGTTTAAATGTATTTATGTATGTTTAAGTAAGTATGTTGTAGTAAATATATCATTGTCTTGTAACCCATCGCACAGGCTATATATGCTTAACTTGGGACAAGATAATTTGTGTAAAAAGTGTGTCAATATTATTATTATCATCTACAGGATCTACTTTACAGTTGATAACCTGCTCAACCCCAATATTTGCATAATAGGAAATTGATTTGAGATGTCGCTCTTATAAATCTAAGCAAATTGTTATGTTTTTAAAGTGATAACCCTCACTTCTAGGATTAATACCGCATCGTTCATAAAATTTTGTTTTCAAATTTTATGTGTATTAATCCTAGAAGGTTATCAGTTTAAAAACATAACAAATTGTTTAGGTATACTTCATCTTACATGGCTGGACAGAATGAAATAACTGAGAAATAGAACGCAGTCAATAAAAAGGTGTTGAAGGTATCTACAGTAAGATTTTTCTAGGAACTTTCTTCCATCTATAGCGAAAGAGTATCACGATAAGTGGTGTGACAACCGCCCATGGACATCCGCAATACCAATGATGTAGAAAAAAAAAAGAGATGCGTTGCCGGCCTTTAAGGTGTGAGTATTCTCTATGTTTGAAGGTTCCTTAGTCGTGTCGGTTCGGAAAAACTGCACTGCAGCTATGGAATGAGCTTCCTTACGAGGTGTTTCCAGAACGATACGACATGGGTGGGTCCATAAAAAAAAACACAATTTCCAATAAGACCAGTAGTGGGAGGCTCCTTTGCACAGGATGCCGGCTAGATTATGGGTACCACAACAGCGCCCATTTCTGCCTTGAAGCAGTAATGTGTTAGCATTACTGTGTTTCGGTCTGAAGGGTGCCGTAGCTAGTGAAATTACTGGGCAAATGAGACTTAACATCTTATGTCTCAAGGTGACAAGAGCAGTTGTAGTGTCGCTCAGAAATTTTGGGGATTTTCAAGAATCCTGAGCGGCAATGCATTGTAATGGGCAGAACGCATCAATTACCATCAGCTGAACGTCCTGCTCGTCTTGCCCCTTATTTTCATAAAAAAAAAACAGCGTGAACGGATAAGGTGAGCTACCGTCGATAAGTTTATTGGGATAGAAAAATTTACGATAGTTACGATCTTTATCTCAAGTAAGAGATAGACTGAATATTGGGAACGGTCGTTAGTCATATTATGTCGAAGTGATTCAATTTCTATTTTATAAACTGAATACTGGTGACAACAGCCGTACTGTACTACCATCGCGTGGCAGTAATGTGTACAAATAAACAAATAGGCAATTCGTTTGATTTGTGCTGTCGTAACTCTTGTGAATGTGCCTAGTGCGGAGACTCCGTTCATCCTTTATGACTTTATGCCCTCCGCATAACCACTGTCTCGTACTTTTGAAGTGTGTGATAATAACATGATCGAGGCTCGGCTATGTATATCTCTTCTAATATATAAAATTCTCATGTCGCGGTGTTTGTAGTTAAACTCCTTCGAAACGGCTTGACCGATTCTCATGAAATTTTGAGTGCATATTTGGGAGGTCTGAGAACAACATCTTTTTTTCATCCCCCTAAATGTTAGGGGTGGTCCACACGATTTTTTTTTTAATTTTTTTTGACATTCTTTTTTTAAATTTGTGTGATTATGAGTCAGCATTAAGAAATACATACAACTTCAAATTTTCACCCATCTACGATCAACAGTTACTTTTGTATCGCGATTTTAATATCGGCAATACAACGTTTGCTGGGTCAGCTATTATATATAGCTGTTGGTAATTGATACGCCATGCCCATTACAATGCAGTGCCGCTCAGGATTCTTGAAAAACCCCAAAAATTCTGAGCGGCACTACAACTGCGCTCGTCACCTTGAGACATGAGATGTTAAATCTCATTTGCCCAGTAATTTCACTAGCTACGGCGCCCTTCAGACCGAAACACAGTAATGCTTACAAATTACTGCTTCACGGCAGAAATAGACGCCGTTGTGGTACCCACAATCTAGCCGGCTTCCTGTGCAAAGGAGCCTCCCACTGGTTAAATCTGTGTGTTCTAATCTTGAATGAGGATATGACAACACTGACGTAATAAGTGATAACTTGCACGACTTCTGTCATTCATTCGGTCGACTTACGATCGATGACGACTGTTTATCGAGAACACATATAACACCCGCATTCACGGACACCTTATAATAATAATAATAATATTGACCGTCAATGGTGCAATATGTATAACAATAGTTTTAGAATATACTAGCGTATAGACGACCTGACAGTCCGATACTGGTTTAATATTCAAAATGCTAAGGAGCTAATGCCAAGCGTGGCGGACTTTTTACGTTATGTCAACCAAAGTCGGTTACGGATTTTCCAATCAGATTACAAGATTCGCTTTCCTTTTCTATCTTGCTGTATTTCCGTTAGAGTTGTTCATGTGTCTCTCTCGCATGCTTCGTCTATACGCTAGTATTTAAGAGGCATAAAAGGCATTTATTTTCTCAATATTGATTCCTTTAGAATTCTTTTTGATGTCAATTCTAATAACTGCTAGATACTACTACCGCTTCGTAAACAAATGGCGCTCTGAGAGAGAAGAAGCGGCGCAAGAAACTCTCCCAGCATTCTTTTTTTGCGCTCTTTTCAATAAAAATATACAATATTGTACAGTAATAACTATCGCTATAAAATAATCACAATCTAGTCCCAGGCTGTCCGATCATTTAGATATTCAACAGTGGAGTAATAGGATTTACGACGGAGCCATTTTTTTTATAAAACATTTAAATTTATTTATAGATAATGCCTGAACAGTGGCTGGGACTTTATTATAGAAGTGTATACATTTACCCTTAAAGCTACTATGTATCTAATGAAGCCTACTAGAATTAGTTACAAGCAATCCCTTATTTCTAGTGTTATAATAATGAAAATCACTATTATGAGCAAAAAGGTGACGATTTTTGTAAGGCTATGGGTAAAATCGTTGACTCACACCACGGTCCCGGCCTGTGTCCCTAATTTTCGGTTTTCAAATTGATATGTACGTTTATGCGACAGTTTACATAAGATCAGCCACGTTCTTGTTATTCCCCTGGAATTCCAAGGTAGTATTGGTCGCGGTAATGACATACCATCAGACGTCCCTTCAGTTCGTTCTTCCCTTCAATTAAAAAAAAACATAGCATAAAAGGATCCGATATTTTAGTTTTTACCCTGTTTATTTGATGCCCGTTCACTATCTGGAGGAATCAAGAATTAAGTACGAAAAAGAACCTTTTTCCAATAATAATACAGCCTTTGTTAATAAGTACTCACATACATATATTAATATACAATACTAGCTGAACTGGCAAACGTTGTTGCCATTTAAATTATAAATGTAAACCTTCCTTGAGCTTCAACCATCTACATTGAGATACATACATTCTCTTTTATACCTATAGATAAAATAGTGACACACTTTTACACAATTTATCTTGCCCCAAATTAGGCATAGCCTGTGTTAGGTTGCAAGACAACCATATTTTTAATACAATATACTAACTTAAACATAATCCCCCTTATTCATAATGGTCCGCTAGCTTTAAACAGCCGCTTAGGAGTGTTTTTTCTCATTCTGATTTAGGTCAATAGAAAAAGACGGAGTGAGATTTTTTTTTTAAAGGAATAGGAGGACAACCGAGCATACGGCTCACCTGGTGTTACGTGATCACCGCCGCCCACATTCTCTTGCAACACCAGAGGAATCACAAGAGCGTTGCCGGCCTTTAAGGAAGGTGTACGTGCTTTTTTTGAAGGTACCTATGTCGTATCGTCCCGGAAACACCGCTCAACGAAGCTCATTCCACAGCTTTGTAGTACGTGGATTATTAGCAATGCTTTAAGTTAGCAGACTATTATGAATAAGGGGGAATATATTTAAATACATATTAACATGACTCGGAAACAAACATCCATATTCATCATACAGAATATAGAAATACAGAAAAACTTATTTGAATAATACTGATACTAGAGATTAAAACAAAAAATTAAAATAAAACTACTGTATGGTAATTATTGCACAATTATTATAATTTAAATGTTTCAATATTTAAAACTCTTGAGTTCACATCAACTTGAGGGAATGTTACAAATAACAAAAAAAGACCTTGCTACTCATAAAACTCTTAGATCTCTGCTATATCATTCATATTATATGTATGTTGTATGATCCTACCTACTAAGCTAGAGGTCCCGGGTTCGAATCCCGGTAGGTGCAAGCATTTATACGATGAATATGGATGTTTGTTTCCGAGTCATGGATGTTTAAATGTATTTATGTATGTTTAAGTAAGTATATTGTATTAAATATATCATTGTCTTGTAACCCATAACACAGGCTATATATAATTAACTTGGGGCAAGATAATTTGTGTAAAAAGTGTGTCAATATTATTATTATTATATGTAATAAACCTACATTTTTTTTAAATAATTTTCGTTATTATCAGAACCTTGGTTCGACAAAGTGTTTGTACCTGGATAACGAAACATTTAGTGAAGTCATTCAATTCGACCCTAAGAAGACACATGTGTGTGCGTTCACTGCTAAAAATACTCCCTTTGTCGTATCCCCTCGATTCGAGATCACTTCTCTAAATGCCACAGTCTGTATCGGCATGTTTGGAGTCGATATATCGAGTGACTTTACTATAAGCCACCGCCTACAACTAAATAAGGCGCAAATTCGGCCTCATGTACTCCATGTTCCATGTGAATATGTTCTCACCCTATGGGCGAGCGCTCCCCAGTACCAGCTTCTACCATTTGAACGCATACAACGAAGAGCAGCTCGAATCATCGACGATCAAGTCATCTCCGATCGGCTTCTTTGGCGTTGCGTAGAGATATCGGTTCTCTCTGCACCTTCTACCGGATTTACCACGAGGAGTGCTGAGAGGAGCTTTTAGGGTTGATATCAGCGGCCAGAGTCCACCACCGGACATTACGACAAAATGCTAAAAACCACCCGCATCATTTTGACGTCTGGCATTTCACAACCCCGCGTTTTGTAAGAAATTTCTTGACTCACACAGCCACTTTGTGGAATCAATTACCGGCTGCTATTTTCCCGAAGTGATACAACTTAGGGACCTCCAAGAAAAGAGCCCGTGGTGTTGCGATTGTCTTTGAGCGGTTACCTCACCATTCCCCATCCCGTGCGCCTCTTGCCCGATTGCCGCCTCTTATATTAAAAAGTGCGATTAAGGTACTTTTACTTAAATTTTACTTAAGTGATAACCTATAGCTAGTAATATATTGCATGCACAAGTCTTATTATTTCATGTCGAACATATATTCTGAATACGATCTCAAATCTTGGCAGCATCCAAAATCGTCACCCCTGGTGAGTCAACAGCATTACCATAAGGCTGTGACCGAGACGTCTGGCGTCCTATCTCAGTCCATTCAATGCATTTCACATTTTATAATACAAATACACGAGAACTGAAGCCTTCTCGTGGCGTTTTGCCATCGTCCATTACGGTTCGAGCTAAATTGGCTCGTCTAACTTGGTAATTAGTCGGCTAGTTCTTATGGCTTTTCTTTTAACGTTTGAAATACGTTAATTATTATGGTTTTATCACCTCCTTTTCCGCGTAAGTTTATAACACTGAGCAATGTTACATTTATTATTTAAAACATTCTCACAATTCATGAGTCTTTTAATGTTTTGCTCTAGATTCTCGCTTATTTTACTTTTTGAAATTGCTACATTTTAAAGCGCTGAGACAATTTTATACCCAAATAAGTCTACGGAGGCAAAGAACTGTTTAAGAGGAAACTTTGTGGCTATTTTTCCATACAAACATACTCCGTTTATTTTCCTTCTTTTTTAACCCTAGATCAAAATTATTTTTAAATACGATCAATGACAGTTGTCATTATCCCACTGACGATTGTCTCGCCCGTATATTGATTTAGAACTCTTTAAACCTGTAAAAGACCCCAGCAAAAATTTTCTCAACGCGCAGTATTAAATTTTACTTAGCCAAATAGAAAATCTCTCATCCGACGTAAATAAAAGTCAAAGAACGTTTAATAGTCTTACGAACGCAATCGGTTTCTCGGTAATAAATAATAGCGCATGAGTCACAAAGCAACGTATTCGATAACAAAGATCGGTGTTAGCTGCGTGAGCGAGTCACGCTTGGCTGAGCGTGTTCGCCGTCCAAGGCTCCAGCCGATTTAAGACTACAGCCTTCACGAATTTCACAAGTTACTTAGACACAAACCGCGAACCTCGACCCGCTCAAGTAATTAAGTACAAACATTTGTAGGGCGTAATAAAAATACTAATGTAACTAGGCCTTGCGCTTACATCGAGAATAACTTCAATTAAGGTTATAAATACTTAGGGAACACGCTATGGGCTTGCTAATAACTTTGATATAAAACAATGTTTTTCATTTTTCTAGCACCAACTTTAATATACTACATTTAGGACAATCCTTTTCACAGAATTGAGGCTAACGCGTGATAAGAAACATAGCTCCTTAGATAACTTAAAAGTCTAGATGGAGCCTCTTGTTGATTAAACAGTATATGAAAACAGGCCAGATTTATTACTTTAGTGCGCAAGAAAAGGTACGTCATATACTATAGATAAGTCCGTTGCTAAAAATTCATCGCTATTTTTTTTCGACGTGTTCACAGCTGTCACAGTCTATCTAGATAAATACATTATCTAAGAACAGATTCTTGGTAAGTTTAAATGCCTTGTTGGCTTACCTTAACAGAATGGTTTTCTCAGATTTTGAGATCTAATTATCATTTCTCGGCTCTCGGTCGAGTTAGAAGCACTTTGTAAACTTTTTGCCCCGACGGCACAGAGTTCGAAGTGAACCGGGCAAATGCTATTCAGCCAGCTGCGGTTTATATAGAGTTATATATCTCCGCAACTCGACGTCTAATGAGCGCCTATTTTGTGTGTTATGGTCGGGTTGCTATTTTTTTTTTCATGGAATAGGCGGACAAACGAGCGTACGGGTCACCTAGTGTTAAGTGATCACCGCCGCCCATATTCTCTTGCAACACCAAAGGAATCACAAGAGCGTTGCCGGCCTTTAAGGAAGGTGCACGCGCTTTTTTTGAAGGCACCCATGTCGTATCGTCCCGGAAACACCGCACAAGGAAGCTCATTCCACGGCTTTGTAGTACGCAAACGAAAGCTCCTTGAAAACCGCACTGTGTGGAGGACCGCCACAAATCCAGATGGTGGGGATGGTATCCAATTTAATCAGGTTAAATAGCTCTTCTGAACACTCCCCGTGATAAATGCGGTAGAAGACACACAATAAAGCGACGTCTCTACGCAACGCCAAGTGATCAGGCCGTCCACAGAGCACTGGGTCCCCTACAATTCAAGCTGCTCTGCGTTGCACGCGGTCAAATGGATCGAGCTGCTATTCTTGCCATCCCCAATCCTCAAGGCAGTAAGTTACTCAAACGTAAGATGTCACCCATGACCTCGGGGAGAGTCCTCAGTGACCCGCGCATTTTGGCCCGGTATGTGGCCACACTTCGGCATTCCAGTATGATATGTGCAGCCGTTTCATCTGCCTCCATGCGGGCCTTGCACAGGGGTCTGTCGGTAACGCCTTTATTGAACAGATGCTTGGTAATTGGGACGTAAACACCAGTTGTAGTTTATTGTCGGGTCTAATCGTGAACTAATGATTGCACTATGTAGTCGAGAACGTCAAGCCACGAGCGAGTAAGAAGATGTTTAAGTACTCATCCTTGCTCGGATGTAATCGGCATGCGGTGCGAGTGCGGTCAAGATCAGTTGTCGGCGAGCGCCGAGCACGCAGTCAGGGAAGAACTATCGAGCGTAGCGGTTGTGTCACACGCGCATGGCGGGTTTCTTGCTGATTATGTGTTGCTATTATGTCTGACTGTGTTTTACTTGCTGTCGTGTTAAATTACCAAAACAGTGGACAACCACGAAGATCTAACTAACTTAATTGTCGTAGTCGAATATGATGATGGGACTCCTTAACGACTTACAGTAAGGGTGCGATCAGTGGCAGCAGACAATTCTAACGGTCTGTAATGAAATTGCAAAGCACTTACGTTCATTGCTGCATTGGAAAATTGAGTACATCTACACATATTTAGACAAAGTGTTAGTTAGTGTACTCCAAATTCACTAAAAATCATAAAAATAAAAATTTTTACCAAAAAAAAAAAACCGACATCAAAATTTTCGGAATCGGTGGCATCCAAGATAGGTTTGTAATACATACTGTATATGGTTATAGGTGAGAAGTGGTTGAGTCGTGTAGATTCGAGAGCGGATCGCGGCGGAAGGACACGGACTCCAAAAATATTTTTATATGCGACGTGACGTTGTCTATATGTACTATAGAACGACATTGTATGCATGTTAAAGTTAAAATTAAACTCAAGTTAAAACATCCACCAAATTGTTTCCCAAAGTCAACACACAAACATGTTGCAAATTCCTGCGTCTAGGAACTTTGGCTATGTAAATAAATGGTCGTATTGCGACTTGCGAGGCGAGGCTAAGTGTGGGTACAACGAAACGGGGAACGAGTCTTAGTCGCCACCCAACTGATATACCATTCATGGATTACGGCAACTGGCGCGTGTTCACACGTTGCGTTGCCTGATGTTAAGCTGTAAAGGTGCGCTCTCACTAGGAGCATTCGCCTGCGATCGAGTGATACCTTCAAAATCAGGCATTTACAAAGTCATTGTGACGTATTTTTAATGAAATACCTACTTTTTTTTTTTTTTTTATTTATTTATATTTGGGAGACTTACAGCTAGCTTACAATTATAACTTATGAAATAATTAAAACTAATGAAGGCTACTTAAAAGTTTCAACATTTATGTACAACTATTGATATTATTTAATTTAACGCTTTAAAACTACTAGATATAGAAAATAAATCTAGATCTACGTCATTTGACAAGTCGTTATAACTTCTGCAGGATCTAGTAATGAAGCTATTTGCACGATAGTTACACCTCGCCATGGGAGTATGTAAAAGGCTAGGGTTACGAATAGGAAAGGCATGCGCTACTAGTCCAAGCATGCTAAGTAACTCTGGACAGTCGATCTTACTGTTCGCTATACTGCATAAATACGCCAAATCTGCTGTACGACGCCTCTGCTGAAGCGGTAGCAAATGAAATTTTTTAGGTATGTGAAAACGATTCGGCTCGGTGTTGGAGGAATTTCACAAACTTTTTTTGTATTCTTTCAATACAGTTAATGTAGACATTATATTGGGGATTCCATTCTTGTGAACCGTATTCGAGGTGGCTCCGTACATATGCACAGTACAGAATTTTAATGGTTTTAAGAGAACTGAACTCCGATGACGTTCTGAGTATAAAACCTAACGCCTTCGATGCTTTTTTTATAATAGAATCCACGTGTTCATAAAAAAGTAATTTTGAGTCGAAGATAATACCTAAGTCTCTGATGCTCTGAACTCTGCTTAGGTATGAGTTTTTTAATAGGTAATTGTGGATGATAGGGGATATTTTTAGCAGACAAAGCATTTGGACATATTTAAAGCCAATTTATTGATGTTGCAGTAATTTTCAAAACGGTCTAAGTCGTTCTGGAGATGTATCGGGTCATGAGTGTTTCTGATGGGACATAAAATTTTCATATTATCATCAGCATAAAGTAGGATTTTAGAGAATTTGAAACACTGAGATATTATGTCATTAATAAAGATAACGAAAAGAAGAGGCCCTAAGAGAGATCCCTGAGGAACACCTGATGGGGTTGACATTGGAGCAGAGGTAAAACCATAACCTACATTTATAAAAAGCTCTTTTTTACACTACCGCCGATTTATGTAGTTGCTTTTGTTGAGAAGGATAGGCAAGAAACTCAAAAACTGCTCTATTACTTATTTAATGTGGGCCAAGTAACTTGTAGCACTGGTATTCATTACCTATTTCAAGTACTGGTCTCTCACAATTCAAACCATGTCTAAATATAAATAAACAGTGTATCGTGTGATTGTGAGAGGAACTAAATATATTTTGAAATAGAATTGAATTATATTTATACAGGTGTAACTACTATTACATTATTATTATTAATAATAATAATTTACGTAAAGGTCGAAACAATTAAAAACTAAATAGCAATTAAGTAAAATAAACTTATAATAAAACTATATTAAACAATGAATTACTTAGGATAATTAAAATAATATTATTAAATTTATTAACAATGCTAAATCAGTGAGGGAGGAGAACCGAGAATATTACATTACTTCCGGTCACTTTATCTTTGGACCTGACGTCCATGACGTCACATCGTCTCTTAGTTACGGTGTGCAAAACAAGCATCACTAGGATATTATCTATACTATAATATTATAAAGAGGAAATATTTGATTGTTTGTTTGTTTGCAGTGAATAGGCTCTGCAACTACTGAACCGATTGGAATAATTCTTTCACTGTTGGGAAGCTACATTATCCCCGAGTGTTATAGGCTATATTGCAGTTTCAAAAAATTAGGGATCCCTACTAAAAGTCCAGTAATGTAACCCTGGGGTAAAAAAACGGACGCGAACGACGTCGCGGGGTATCATGTAGTTATTAATAATTAAACTACGATTAATTTTTTCAGTATTAGAGATTAATGTAAAGGTGTTGTAATGTGATGCTGATTATTATCATCATAATGTTGTAAAATCAATGAAAGAATCTGGGGTTAAGTAAAAAAAGCATTTATTTTTCTTTTAGTACTACTATAGCGACTCAAAACAACAGAAACTACAGAACTATTAACGGCAAAAGTCAAAACGTAACAATTAGGTAAAACTTTAAAAACAAAGCAGTGATAGCACGAAAGCATCGCGATACATACGTACCCAACGGTAATGAAACTGAAAACCGTACTGACGCTACAGGACGAGCACGAGGGGTGCAAGGGGAAAGTCATGACGTCATGACACACTTCAAAAATGGAATACTGATTGCAAAACTGTTCCTATAATATAAGCCTGTGAAGTGTTGCATAGTGTGTTTTAGGAATTTGACGAATTAAATCAGGTAAGCTCTTTGGAACATTCGCGCGCGCGCAATCGATTGACCGAGCCATAGACAGCGTGGGTAATGGAACCAAGATTTTTACTTGACACACTAGGTTAGTTGTTTTATCTACACCCATGCTTTAAATCCCTTCTAACATTAAAACACCCAATGTTCTAATAACCATTACATCATCGAAACGAGTGTTGTAATGTTGTACTGAATTTCATAACAACACTCCTATGTTTTTTTTTTTCGATCCCTTCATGCGCAAAGAATTTCAACAGACACCCACATTCTTATTGCTCGATGCGTGGTATCTGTATGAATTTTAAAAAAAGAACATTTTCGTTTACGCTCGTTCCACACTGCCAAAAAAAAGTAGGTTATTCGAATCCCCGTTATTTTTCTTCGATATTTTTTTGGTTACAAAAAATGACCGATTCATTTTAAACGCTGCAAACGAACATTATATTCGAGTGAATTTTAATTATTGCACTATACAAAATGTAATTTAGTACTAAAATAAATAATTGTTTCATTAATACTTAGTTTATTTGTATATAATCAGTAATGAATGATATTAGGTTACTACTAGGACTGGTGTTTTAATGTTAGCAGTAAGCTAACATCAGAATCTTTTAGAGGATTCATATTGTGGGCGTAGATCCTGTATGCAACTGTTGATAATTAGGTATTAAAACACTCATGTGATACTATTATCACGAATAGTTTATATTTCGATTCGGGACCCATAATTATTTTTATTACCAATATTTGTTTTGTATGGACATATTTTCTATGAGATAATTTATTGGCGCACGGTTTGACTGTTCTTCTGCGAAACAATTTCATTATAACAACAGGGACCATAATTTACGAAATAAAATTTACTTGATGTTATGAAATATTATTGACAAATTCATAAAAGAAAACACATATTTAATATGCACAGAACGTCTGTCGGGTCAGCTAGTAATTAATATTAAACACAAAATCTTCTAGTGCGTCTAGCGATTATTGCCCAAGGACCGTAATTTCGTAAAAATCTGAATGACACAGACTAATCCTAACTAAAGTTTAATATGTAGTTTGTATATACATATACTAGCTGACCCGGCAAACGTTGTTTTGCCATATAAAGTATAATTCACGCGATAGTTTTATAAGTAATAAAATATTGCCTATATTATAGCCTGTACATCATTTTGTTCTATTGTCAATAGTTTTTGCAGCGCACGCAAAAATAGGTTTTCGATTTTACACCTTGTGTTACAAAATAGCAATTTTATTACGGATCCCTAATTTTGAAAAAAAAAAACATAGCCTATAGCCTTCCTCGATAAATGGACTACCCAACACTGAAAGAATCATTCAAATCGGACCAGTAGTACAAGAGATTAGCGCGTTCAAACAAACAAACAAACAAACACTGCAGCAATGTATAAATCTATTAGTATAGATTTATATATTACCTAATTTACTATAAAAATACATAGTTTATTCGTCCCTTAACTTTTGTGAACCAATGGGCAACCTAAACCCAACCCAACCAACCTCAAACACTAACGGCCTTACAAATAAACTTGGAATAAAATTATAACTGATGATAAACAAAGAAAATGCAAAATTTTTACAATATCGTTGACAACACTGTCAATACAATGATAATTCTGAAGTTTTCCGAATGACAAGCTGCTTCGCAAATAAATGCGGGAAACGTTATGTCCGAACAAACTATTCGTAAGCAAAATTCTTGGTTTATGCTTAGTTATAACTTAATGCCAATTTTATTTGAAAGGCCGTATATGTTACGAGGAGCTTGCCACAATACAACCCGCATTCAAATCGGATAAGCAGTTTGTGAGATTAGCAAGCACAAACAAATAAACGAATATTTGTAAAAAATACGTTTGTTTACATAAGTACAAGAAGTAATTATTTATATATACAGACACGGCCCGTCTACGCTTTTATTAAATTACTAGCTGACCCAGCAAACGTTGTTGTATTGCCGATATTAAAATCGCGATACAAAAGTAACTGTTGATCGTAGATGAGTGAAAATATGAAGTTGTATGTATTTTTAATGCTGACTCATAATCAAACAAATTTAAAAAAAAATGTCAATAAATGTCAAAAAAATAAAAAAATAAATTGCCGTGGACCACCCTTAACATTTAGGGGGATGAAAAATAGATGTCCGATTATCAAACTCAAAATTTCATGAGAATCGGTCAAGCCGTTTCGAAGGAGTTTAACTACAAACACCGCGACATGAGAATTGTATATATTAGATGTGTACATAGATGATATAATACATATTATGTACTTTAGTTAGTTTAGGGCTATTTAAATTAAAATACAAGGAATATCTCATTAATGTCCAAAAATCAATGTAATATATTAAAAAAAATTAGATTGTGATGTGTGGCAATTCAACTTTAATTGTATTGTACCTGAAAAAATAAAATAATTGCTTTATTTTTAATTTTAGATCCTAGTTTCACTATTTTTTGTGCTCTGTGCTCATAGAGAATTATAAATAGTTTCTAAACCGTCGTGTGATAGGACTGCGCGTTAGTTAGAGTAGCTCTCTGGGTTTCCACGGAAGACCAGTGTTGTGGACTCTTTCGAAACCACAACCATGCTGAGTTGGGGGCCCATTGGCGTCATTAGGTCATAATTAGAATATACAAATGATTTCAGTTTTTCTTTAGTGTTCTCCTCGGGACGTGTTTTCTCGCCAAAATCAGAGCTGATTTCGGCGAGACAACACGTCCTGAGGATGCCTGGTGTAGAGGCGAAACACGTGTGGAATTGTTTTAAAAACAAATATTGGCGGAATTAACACTAAAGAAAACTTAAATCATTTGTATAATTATGGATTTCCGCAAAGTAACGCCTAATTCAATAAATTTTCTATAATCAGAATTTAAAATGGCGTCAATAAACAGTTTTTCTCTCTTTCTTTCAAGTATATCAGTGCAAACGTCAGACTTACCGTACTATTTTTTTTTTATTTATACACAGCCTACACCACATTTCTTAGCCATAATCGGTCGATGACTTCACTAGTATACTAAAGTACGATAGCTGTAATTCGCATTGCTAATGACGACAACTTTACTCATCGGTCTCGAGTCTCGACGCTAAAATTTAATCGACAAACATCATTTCAATATAGACCTTGAAATGATATTATGAATGGTTTATATTTAGAAAATAGTTATTTACTCTTTTTTTTTAATCTTCTAGAAAATTTAAGTAAGCTGAATCTTTCAATAGGCGACGTCGGAAAGAACCATATAATTTTATTGGGACATTAAATACTCATAATGCCTTACTCAACTCGGGCAGCTCTAAGTGTGTACAGTTTTTTTTTTTTAATAATATTGACACACTTTAACACAAATTATCATGCCCAAACTAGAAATAACATGTAATATTAGTATACAAATGATTTGAGTTTTCTTTAGTGTTAATTCCGCCAATATTTGTCTTTAAACAATTCGACACGTGTTTCGCCTCTACACGAGGCATCCTCAGGACATGTTGTCTCGCCAAAATCTGGCACTAGACTCGTGTTAATCGACTCGAATTAACACTAACGAAAACTCAAATCATTTGTATAATTATGGATTTCCGCAAAGTAACGCCTACTTCATTATTTTTTTGTTTGTAATATGGGTGCAATATATCAATAAGAGCATACTTACTTAAACTCATCAAAAGGCACATAAAAATCCATGACTCGGGAACAAACATCCATATCTTCTTCTATATATATATATAGAAGATATGGATGTTTGTTATATATATATATATATATATATATATATATATATATATATATATA
>CATIXQ010000019.1:3561614-3790227 GCA_949711755.1 Leptidea juvernica
TATATATATATATATATATATATATATATATATATAATGAAAATAGTCTTTGTTTCTTTCACGCCTAAACACTGATCGTATCGACATGAAACTACCACCATTCGATGCAAAATTAATCCCAGGTCGTTTATGGCTATTTATTTTTTATTGTTTAATTTATTTCCTTTTAAAATTCGCCCAACGGAGCGGGCAGGAACGGCTAGTACATCATATAACTAATTGTTTGTTACTACCGCGATTCAAATCAGGAACCTCTAGCTCAGTGGACAGGGTCACTAACCACTGGGCTATATGGGTCGTCAATTCAGCCATTGTCGATCGCACATAACTCACTCAGTTCGACCGATCTTCTAGACTATTCTATTGGGACTATTTGGGTTCCATATATGGGGACAGCAAGCGACTTTTAGTAATCACGTTTTTCTGTATCTGCGAGTACGAGACTCTGCTCAGTCGTAATACTTGTATCAAGGGACAACAAGTCTCTGACTGGATAACTGTTCATGAAAGAGACAACACTTGGTCATGGATCACATTCTAGAGATATCATCCCTGCCATATGGATGTGTCGCGTTCCTCCACAGTGTGGTTTTCAAGGAACTCTCATCCACATACAACCAAGCTGTGCAATGAGCTTCTTTGTGCTGTATTTCCGGGACGACACGACATGGGTACCTTCAAAAAAAAAAAGGGCGCACACCTTGCTTAAAATGTGGGCAGCAGTGATCACATAAAAAATCCTGTAACACGTAGTCAGCAGTGGGAGGCTCCTTTGCACAGGATGCCAGATGGGTACCACAACGGCGCCTATTTCTGTCGTGAAGCAGTAATCTGTAAGCATTACTGTTTCGGTCCGAAGGGCGCCGTTGCTAGTGAAATTACTGGGCAAATGAGACTTGAAATATTATGTCTCATGGTGACGAGCGCAATTGTAGTGTCGCTCAGAATTTTTGGGTATTTTAAGAATCCTGAGCGGCACTGCATTGTAATGGGCAGGCCGTATCAATTACCATCAACTGCTCGTATCGACTTTTATTTTCATAAAAAAAACCCTTACACTTGAAAGCTGTTATTTTGCCTTTTTTTGTCTATGCCATGGTCGGAAATCTCTGGATGTGTATATATAGCGTGCATACATTCGATTTAAATCAGTTTACCGATCATTAAAGTTAGAATCCCCTCCCGTTTTATAAATTAAAATTATCATACGATAAGCTTATAGGACAGCATTTTGCCTCCTCAGTTTCAGACACGGTTGATGTGTGACACATCGTTGCCAGAGTGCTGCCTGCGCGCGAGTGTGCGTGACGAATACAGACTGCGACCGTTCGTTGAACCACGCGCCTGACGAAGCCGAGGTCACGCCACGCCACTACGTGTGCAAATACATAATATCCCGCGTACTAATTTGAGGAAAAGACCACTTTCATGAGCTCACAATGATTTAGCTTATTTGAGAGTAGGGTTGCCAGCTGTGCTCTAAAATACAGTATTGTTCTTTATCTCACGTAGATCGTGTACTTTATAATGTAGAGCACTTTAAAATACTCTTTTTACATTAACTATTGGCTAGATATAGATGCTAAAAAATATTCCTATTTAATAAAACACAAATTAGATTTACAATCAATATACATACTAGTTAAGCTATAAAAAAACTAACGAAAATCTACTTAGAATAAATAAATGCAAACTGCTATTGTTCAAGCGAGTTCGCCGGGTGTCATGCCAATTGCAACATTATGTTAAGGTGCCGTTATACGATACAATAATTTATCATCGCTATTCTTAAATCGCGATCAGATTGATTACAATAGTCGCAGCGCCGAATGTAAGTTGATTGATTACAAATAGCCATACAGCCTATTTAAAATTTATAATTTTAGTGATAAAATGCATATATTTTTAATATAAAAAATTATTGTGACTTTTAAATAACTTGATAATAATAATTTTTTTTTCGTCGTAAATGTATTTTTAGCGGCATAAATACTATGTTGTTACAAAAAAAACTGTATTACCCGTTTAAATTGAAAATACTCTGTTTACTTTCATATAATTTGCAGTTAGGTACTAACTTAACTTTGTAGGGATAATTCTATTATACACATGTTCGTTATAGTTTTCTTTATGGACCTAAGAATGATGTATATAGTAAGGCTCACTTTACGAGCAAGTGTGTTGAATTACTGACTAAAGAAGATCATTTTAGGACGCACATAGCAGCATAAACAGTTTTGTTTATAGTAGATATTAGTATTAATATCAATCGGTTACTTCCTTGGGTGGTATTTCCATGGCGAAACTAAATGGGTTCCTTTTACAAATAGCGCGTGCAAGCATTTCAGTTTATATTCTTTGTCCTTCTCTTCCATAGAAAAAGTACAATGATGGATTATTTTCTAACAAACGGCATATACCTACTTACTTTAATAGATTTTAACAGCTTTGGTACCAGCACATAGATATTTCGTGTTCAAGCTCCGTGGAGTAGTAATCATTGAAGATTTAAATACATTTGTAATAATAAATAAATTTAATTTGGAATACTTTTCGTAAATTGTATCAGTGTGTATCTGGTTCTAATTATTATCTTTCTTAATTATCTTTGGGACTTGGATCGCTCCAAGCAATGTTACTGCTTATAGGTTGAGCTATTGTTGAGATCCGTGAATACTTTTCAATTTTACTAACGTCGAATTGAAAGATTGTGCCGTCTGTGACAGGCCTTATTTTTATGTCTCGCCTCGGCAACGCAACCGACGGGATACAATTGACGGATCTACGCAATGAGCATATCAAGTACAGTCGCCCGGTAATTGTATTATTCCTTTCATTATTCTTAACTATTAATTCTATTAAATCAAAATGATACTTCATTAAAATTATGAAAAAGTCTACAATTCCGACGACAGTCATGATTATACTATTACAGAGTAATTGAGATTAGCAGCAGAAAAACACTTATAAAAGGGACAGTCTACAAATAATATTTACTCGGTTTATTTTGCATGTTGTTGCTCATTTATTTTCGTATTCGAATTAATAACAACTCTTTGAACTTACTTTATGTGTTAAATACGTAAGCAAGGGGTATGGGCACAAACACGCCTTAGGTACATCTTTTTTTTATGGAATAGGAGGACAAACGAGCGTACGGGTCACTTGGTGTTCAGTGATCACCGGCGCCCACATTATCTTGCAACACCAGAGGAATCTCAAGAGCGTTACCGGCCTTTAAGGTTTACGCGCTTTTTTGGAAGGTACCCATGTAGTATCGTCCCGGAAACACCACACAAGGAAGCTCAATCCACAGCTTTGTAGTACGTGGAAGAAAGCTCCTTGAAAAGCGCACTGTGGAGGACCGCCACACATCCAGATGGTGGGGATGATATCCTAACTTGTGGCGTGTCGTGCTAAGGTGGAATTCGGCGTCAGGAATCAGGTTGAACAGCTCTTTGGAACACTCCCCGTGATAAATGCGGTAGAAGACACACAAAGAAACATATCTTATTTAAAAAGTAAATAAGTAAGTACTTTTTATTATACTAGCCAAAAGCACACCAGAGTGCGAACGAGACCGCGACATTGGTAATACCGCTCACTCCTTAAGAGTAAGCTTTGTTGGAGCTTAAACTATAAAGTCTATTGTATTTGGGAAGACCAACCGAAGAGAGATTAAAGTTAAACAACAATTCAGTGATAAATGATAATATTAAATGGACACCTCTATTTGGAACAAAGCATCCGAATCGCGACATGAATAAATTACTGGCCCTTAACAATAAAACGTGGGATTTCGGCGGTCATAGCGTGCGGTTATTACGCGATACCATACGCGGAGTAAGACTTACTATAATTAATGATTTGTTACTATTTAATGTTTGTTTATGGAAAAAGTAATTTTTATGACAGAGGAAGACAGACGAGCGTACAGGTCACCTGATCGTCAAAGGATCCAGCCATTCACAGAGTACCGGTTACCCGGCAACTCAAGAAATTCTGAATTGCACTCGGCCAAATGGTTTGATTGGTGCACTGAGCTGCAATTATATATTATGTGGCTGAGCCATTCTTTAAAATCTCTAGAATGTGTGCTGGCTTGAAGTATTGCCTCTCTATACTGACCCTCAATTTCAATGAACGGTTTTGCCTCCCGGTGACCGCACAATTGGCATCACAACACAAACATTCGCGATTTCGAAATCCAGGATTCAGTGATGCACATTTGAGTCTTCTGGCGATAAAACTGAGAGAAATCTCAATATAGGAACAAGTTACTTCTCCCACTGGTCTACAAGAGAACCCTGCATTGTTGGTGTATATGGCAATTCCATTACTATTATTGTTATATCAATAAGGGGGGATAAACGCGCATATGGGTCACCTGGAGTAACATAATCACTGCCAACCACATTCTCCTGCAAACCCATAAGAATCACAGGTGTGTTGAAGGCCTTTCAGTAAACTGTATAAACTTTTTCTTTTCAAGGTACCCATGGCCTTCCTGGAAACACTGCACTGGGATGGTCATTCCAAGCAAATTGCTTGCATAATTAAAATTTAATATTAATAATATTATTATTACTATAAAATTAATTTAATCATGTATGTATTGTAATTTAATAATTTGTGAATTAATTTTTAAAACATAGAAATTTTTACTTTTTAATGTACTTGCTTTTTATATAAGAATGTTATTTGCGCCTATAATTGAGGTAGCACTCATCTTGTATTTTTGTCTATATACATATATTTTATGCATGAATTAGTGTATACTTTGTTGGTGTCATAAATAAAATAAGTAATGGATGCATTGAATTATGTGATAGAAAATGTATTGGAGATCACACAGCATTCATTTCAAAAAATTTATTACAATATTGTACAGGAGTGTTTGGGTACTCTCTGTCACACTTACAGACAAGTCTTACAAGAGCCATAATAACACTAGGTACTTTCATATCAATGTTAAATAAAAAATAAAATTGAAATAAGCCTTATTGCAGCCAAGAATAATTTGGATTCTTGTTTAGTGAAGATATAGTCGGGTCTGATAAGGGCTATCTCAATGTAAATATTATTTTTAAGATAAATGTAAGACATTTGCAAGTTATAAAACACAAAATTCACTGAGTGCAATCTCTGACTTTATCTATAATATATATAATATATGGATCATTCTATTCAAAAGAGGTTTTAATGAGGATGTGGCCAAGGATTTTTTTTTATTTAAAACATATCCCTTTTGAGAACATTCACATTGAGGATAAGTCAATTTATATACATATTTCGTTACTTTTGGTGATCACATACCATGGTTGACACAATATGTTTGTTCATTTGGCCTCCTCATCCATAAAATGTACCAGGGTGAATATACCTGGTACAATGACCTATATAATACACAATAAAAGTATACACAAATAACATTTGAAAAATAAAATTTTATGAATGATGCGGGATTCGAACCCACGACCTCTGTGCACCGACACGGAATGCCGGAGGTCGTGGGTTTGAATCTCACATCATTCATAAAATTTTGTTTTTCAAATTTTATTTGTGTATTAATCTTAGAAGTGAGGGTTATCACTTTAAAAACATAACATATACAATAAAAGTATTTCAAATGAATAATAGGCCCAAGAAGGTGATGTTATGCATTACACAAATTTGGTAATGAGCAATTACTGAAATTGTATGAATACTTGAAGATTAAAAAGAGTCGCCACTGTGTTAAATGTAATGATTCTCTCAGATGCTTTATTTCACAGCAAAATAAATAAAATTATTATCCATAAGTGTAAGCCTGCCGAAATAAAGAATATTTGTTTTTGACTTTAAATTAAGAGGGAACTTTTTAATACGTTATCAATTTGATGTCACATGAACAAGACGTAATCATAAAACATTTTACAAATTTAGTTTAATTATAATACATAGGTAAGTATTTACTTTGACAAGTTACTGTTTAGAATTTTTAAAATACTTATAATATAATATGCAAAAAATTCACATATTATTATATTATTTATTTGACCACCTAAACAACTAAGTACCTAAATCAATTGTAACAAATTCTAAACACAACAATGAGTAGGAGTGGCCGAATGATTCAGTTGCTAAACAGGTTTGGTGTTGCCAAATCATTTGGACTAGATACCCATTAAGAACTTTAAGCATGGAAAATAATTCCATTCTGTATCTGGAGAGAGGAATTACTTATTAACTGTGCCACATTATTTCACCTATAATTATTTTACTTGTTGAACTTAGTATTGTTTCTAAGTTAAAAATCATTTAAGTTGTGTATAACTTAAAATAGGACAATAAAATACAACATAGTGTTTAGTGTATATCTATGGCTTGTTATTTGGTTAGAAGTTAGTAGCTTAGATAACTTTCGAAGTTACGGACAACTCTATATTATAATTATAGAAAAATTAAACATTTAAAATATTTCAATACAAGTAAGATTTAAAGAGTCAGAAGGGGCTCCAAAGTAAAGTATAGAAGTTCTCAGAATACTTCAACCGATTACTCGGTGCGTTGCTTGTCATGTCAACTAGCATATTTCAATGAAAACATAATAATATATCCCTTCAATAATTTTCATTGAGCGTTTATAAGCCAGTTTCATATAATGACAAAATAATTACTGATCATATAACTATTTACCATTAATTTTTTTTTTATTAAGTAGTTGATTTTAACTATGATACATACCTAATTAATAATATATATAACACTATCTAGTCATACCTAATTAATTAAAGTGATCTATAAACAAAATTGTATAGTGTGCACATAATGTATAATATTTCGTTACTTCCAACATAATATATCTAGTTATTGTTTTCTTTTAATATTTTTATGTTTCTTTAGGTAAAACTTTTAAGTAGTATATATATATATAAATTATGTTTAAACCAATAGATAGTTGGTACCTACTAGTACATGATAAAACTTTTTTTAAATTTTGTATTGCCATAAAAAAATGCATTTTGGGAACTACAAACAGTTTACCTGATGCTTTTTCCTTTGTTAAGAGAATGAGACTGTTCTAAAAAGCGTTCATAATTCATTACAGTTCTAGGATTTATTTACGGTACAAGTTTTGAAATATCTTTCCTGTTTTTATAAATAAAAAAGAGTTAATGAAAATTTATGAAATCAACTTACCACTTTCGATGTATGGCAGAGCAAGCAGTAAAAATATTGTATATCCAATTTCACTAAACATTGTCGCTTACAAACACACTTTTGGTACCACTAAGACATTGCACACAGCTGATTTTCAAATCACACAAAACCTTTGTCTGTTTTCGATAATAACGCATGCGCGAGCTAGCAATATTTTTTATTTACATTACACTTAATAATTTTCGCATTAAATAAACTGAGATCACGATGCCACCCACAGGACACAATATAAAATATTAGTACAATCTAGGGCCCGCTTTGTTGAAACTAATAACAACGGTGTTGGACTTCGCCTACAAACGATTTCACTATAAAACATAACTTCAACAACGCTATAAACAAATAACAACTTTAATTAAACGTTTATGTGTCATTTTAACTTAATATTAGTAATTTCACTTAGATCCTAACATTAATAAATCTAAATTCCTAACAAATGGATGTACACGAACACTTCGCGATCGCCATCGTTCAAGACTGACATATTGGTTTTATGTCAATGTCAAAAACCACCACAGACTATATAATCCATAATTTATAAAGCCATGCATTGGATCAGTCTTACAAATAAATATTTGTAAGACTGATCCAGTAATTATTGTTAATTGACTTTTGAGTACTGATTTAAAATTCTATGAAAAGACGTAATAAAAAATTTAAGGGTAATTACTAAGATTGGAAAAGTATATCTTACACTTTGAAGTATTCGAGCCGAGAAAGATAGCTACAATGAATCTGCGTCCCTTGCCGAATATATAAGAATATTGCCGACCTAAAAGTTGTTCATCATTTTGTTATCAATTATTACAGTTAAATAACATGCTCGCAAGGAACCTAACATACCACGCAGCCAAACTTGGAAATTATTCGCCGACTTGTTGTTGTTTACGTCAGAAAGACAGTAGTCAGAAAGTGTGTAGTGTTCTGAGCTTTAATTAGTTTAGTAACGTTGCAATTATTATTGTGAAGAAGAACAAGAAAATAATGGACCACCAGTGGCTTTTTTTTAATCAGAGCACCCGTCGCATAATTGACAGATAAATTTTAGTGCTGCCATAACATCAAAACTCCCTTCATGTTTTAGCTTGCCTGTTGCTATATTGGCACAGCGGACACGCTACCTAATTTGCTACCCATTTGCGACCGTTGCCTGTGCCTGAGCCACAGCAAGGTGACGTCGAACAAAATGTTAAAATATATAATGTTCTGTGTTTTTGACGTTGAAGTCAAGCTGAATTGGCATGCTCTGATCGTAGAGTGTAGACTGAGTCTACGGATCTGATGAAACTTCAAATGTTACATTGACTAATACACAAGTCGGTATTTGAATAACGCGCGAAAATTGATGAAGCGAACGATACGTGATGAAAGTTTTGAGACTTTTATCGTAATATTTTGTATGAAATGTATATTAATTAAAAATATTGTCACTATTGAAATACAATTTATGCTTTGTTTTATCGAATATGGAACTTGTAATGTAACATAATATGTTATCATATAATACAAGGCCTAAACGCGGTAATTTATTATCCCTCTTTTGTTTTTTATTCTTTTGTAGGAAATTTTCTGTGCTTTAGAGCTATGTGCTTTTAAATAGATGTAATAATATTAATCATTTTTTCAAAAACATTTTCTCTTCTTTTCAACAGTATATTTTTTATCTTGAACAGCCACTTTACGGAATCAATATCAGTACAAATAAAACTGAAAACAAAATTATGAACGATGCGGGACTCTAACCCGGGACCTCTCGCGTTCCGTGCGAGTGCTCTTTCTAACCGTTCGAGACACGTATCGTGATATCGTCATAACATCTTGTATGCTTTGTTCAACTCTCATTGTTGTGGCTTCATCTACAGTATCTACTTTACAATTGATAACCTGCTCAACCCCAATATTTTGCATATTAAGAAATTGACTTGAGATGTCGCTCTTGCAAATCTAAAATTAATTAAGTATCTATAACTGCCTGCAGTATTCCCAAACTTGGGGACCTCAAGCTTAGTAACCTCTTGACTTCTGGTGTTACAGGTGTGCATGGGCGGTTGTTTCCCATCACGTGAGCCTCTTGTTCTTAGCCGTCGCAGGATGCAGGATGCAGGAACATAAAATAGGTACAGGTAATATGCATAAAAGGATAGATTTGTATATAGTGTCAAAGTGTAATTTTGCTTTCTATGCAGGAGGCTCACTTTCACTTCTTAAATTATAACTGTCAGACATATTTCTTTTACGTAAGACACAGTTAAGGGCAGCGCAGAACCGATCGTCGTGGAGATCTTTGTCCAGCAGTGTACATCTTCCGGCTGATAATGACACAATAACATGTACCCTAGGTAACAACACTGCATACACTATAGATATTCGAGCTCAATGCGGCGAGAAAGATGGCTGATCCCCGAATCGAGATGGAATAGTCGCACAATGGCTTGCTTGCGCATGAAGACGCGTCGCCACACCGTATTAGAAGTTCGTACTAGATACGTAGATACTTTCTACATAGAGATACATAAACGATCATATAGCAACCGTCGGTCTCACCTACCGATATAGATGGTACACATAAAAAGCTCCCGTCCCATTGCCAAAAATTTTTTTTAGAGACGAGCAGGACGTTCAGCTCATGGTAATTGATACGCCCTGCCCATTACAATGCAGTGCCACTCAGGATTCTTAAAAAACCCCAAACATTCTGAACGGCACTACATCTGCGCTCGTCACCTTGAGACATAAGATGTTAAATCTCATTTGCCCAGTAATTTCACTAGCTACGGCGCCCTTCAGACCGAAACACAGTAATGCTTACACATTACTGCTTCACGGCAGAAATAGGTAAGTAAAATCCTTGTACACAATGCATAACGGATCAAAAATTATCATACTTTTTAGAAGGACAAATAATCAGAAGATGCGAAGCGCGGTGTTTAGAGACTATACGACATAGGTATTTAAAAAAAAACACTCGAACTTCTACCAAGGTCAACATTGACACTTACTTCTTCTGGCGTTAGAAGAAAAGGCAGTGATCGCTTACCATCAGTTGGCCCCTATTCCATACATAAAAATATGCTTGAAGTATATTCACTTAAAGTCAAAGCTGATGTTTACAATATTGGGTACCTAATGGAGAATGCCATTAAGTCACCAATAAGTTTAATCGTTCATATTAATAAATATGAAAAATAATATTATATTGTTTTCGAAAAAAAATCGATATCGATTATTACGCCCTTTAGGACATCACTATAACTTGTCAGTCGTTGAGCTGTAAAAAACGATTTATAAAACAAATTATTAAAGTGTATTTCTAGGCGTCATTTGTGATATTATGAGAATCTCCATCTTTTTGGAAAAATGTGTTTCTGTAGCCACAATGGTTTTACATGACGGAGTCCAATTTCAGCTCCAGATTAAAAGAATGTGAAAAAGATAATGGTGCTAAATTAAAAATGGTTGTTTTAATAAATCTATTTCGCTCTTTGATTTGATATTAAATTTACTATAGATAAATATAAGTTACTTAAAATTAAATAACCTTGCCTATTACTTTTACATTTAAAAATTAGAAAATATTTCTGAGGTACCCTTTAGTATGCAATAAAGAACAGTTATTGAAATGTCAAAAGCAGGCAATTTCTTGAAATAATAATTTCTCGCAGTTCATCTGGATATTAATTCATAAAAATACCATGATTGTTGTATTTTTAACATTTACTCTGATCTGGTGATAGAAACATTAATATTAAACTATAACACAATATAAAAACAACAAAAATAAACAATTAACCAATATTTAAGATTTCTCCCAATCTGTTTACTTTGTACAACTAAAACTATTATATGTGAATAAAGGAATAGAAAAGATCTCAAATATACTTAAGACGCATATTTTATTTCTGAAATGTTATCACAATTTTCTTTAAAATTATACAATATTCTAATTTTGGCAGATTCTTTTGAATTTTCTTAAACAAAACATAATATATAAATACACATATAATTTAATAATAATTATAACTGTAGATGCATATAAAATTACAAAAGTTCAATATTTTAAAAATACTACTGTTTAAGGATTTTATTTTAATAGCAATCTGAATAATCATTGAAACAACAGATCTTTGAGTTTGTCTGGCGCAAACACACCCTTTTCCGTGATGATTCCTGTTATCAAGCATGCCGGCGTAATATCAAATGCTGGATTCCAACAATTTATACCTGAAAAAGAAATATATACATAATTATTACTTTGTATAGGTTAAAACTACAGTGAAAATTATAGTGTACTATCTGACCCAGCACACGTTGTATTGCCGATATTAAAATCGCGATACAAAAGTAACTGTTGATCGTAGATGGGTGAGGTAGATGAAGTTGTATGTACTTCTAAAGCTGACTCATAATCAAACAAATTTAAAAAATAATGTCAAAAAAATTAAAAAAAAAAATCGTGTGGACCACCTTTAACATTTAGGGGGATAAAAAATAGATGTTATCCGATTCTCAGACCTACCTAATATGAACTCAAACTTTCATGAGAATCGGTCAAGCCGTTTCGGAGGAGTTCAAAGTTTAACACCATGACACGAGAATTTTATATATTAGATAAAAGATGCAAAAAAGTGAAGTAAGTACATAAAAATAATATAAAGATCGAAAATATTGTTGGCCAATCTCCATTAGAACATATTTCATAGTAATGAAACATTTTTCAACAATGATCACGTTGATTTATGGCTGTTTTTTTGCAAATGTACGAAAAAGTCGACATTATTTAGCAATTCTTAATATATTCTTTAGTCAGAACATCAGATTAAGATTCATAATAAATACCTAATTAATTTGCCTACTTTACCGAAGTAGCAAATTAAGATTTATTTGATAATATTTACGTTTGTTTTGTATAATATCTAAAACCTACTATCTAGCTTATATCTAGCTGATATTTATTATCAGAATCCAAAGGAGATTGCCCAAGAATGCGTGGACCGCCGCCTGCCTAGAATTGCGTCAAAGGAGGATGGCGAGAATGCATGTATTTTGGGGCCCACTGAAAAAAGTGGCGTAGAACGTAACAAAACCATGAAAAAAGAAAAAAGCAAATCGTAATTAAGTCTAAAAAGTGGTAGAAAAAAGATATACCTAAAAGTGAAATATAACCTAAAATTATTAATCAATATCTATTGTTCAATCAATAATTTGTATCTTACGTCTATGCCAAATTACTGTCTACTAAAAGATAACATTATATATCTGCCAGTCAGCAGCTAATAATTGAGTAATCACAATTCATTATTTTTTCAAGCAAATATCGAATCTTAACGATATTTACCTACTGTAATTTTAAGTATTTAAAGCGGTAATAATCTTATTAAATCTTATTGTGAATTACTGATTTGAGTAGGTATAAATAGTTTGATGGTGTCGGAACATCCATATAAA
Organism: Leptidea juvernica; assembly: GCA_949711755.1. Classification (NCBI taxonomy): domain Eukaryota; kingdom Metazoa; phylum Arthropoda; class Insecta; order Lepidoptera; family Pieridae; genus Leptidea; species Leptidea juvernica. The sequence continues at coordinate 3,574,263 of CATIXQ010000019.1, forward strand.
AATTTACTGTCATGTCAAAAAAATGTCGATGTCAATTGCGCAAAACGTTCCGTTAGTGCAAGATTTATATTTTTTAATAAATTATAATAATTCATTTCTTTTGACTCCCATATCTAAGCGCCTTAAGGCGAAGAGTAGGCAGAAAACACGCAAACATGGTGTTTTTAGACAAATTTTGTGGTGAAAATATAGCATTTCGAGCTATGAACATTACTTAATCCTGTTACACATATCCTTAAGTCTTGTTTGTAGGTTGCTAATGCCTGCTGTTGGTTATACATAGTTCGCACTCCCGAGTCTTTTTGAACGAACACTTTCCTTTGCAGTTAAACAAGTTTTTTGGCATAGCAGGAAGTATTTTTTTAGTACTACTCTCAGAAAAGTTATTCTTATAGCTTTTACTTTTTTGTGTAGGTACATTTAATCAGATTTGTAGGGAATAACGAGGATTGTAAGCAAATAAACTATTTTCCACGCAAGAATTTTGAAAATATTGGCAATGTTACATAGATGGCGAGCCGGCAGCCGTGAATTCGTATCGCTCAAGGTCGCTAGCATTTAGTGTCGCCTTCATAATTTTTGTTTAAACATCGTGTAAACTTAAGTTTATAATTAATATAAACTTATACTCGTACGATGCTTCCTTAATTTTTAAATTATGTGGGTCCATTCTCGCCATCCTCCTTTCTTTTGGATGATTTGTAAATATCCAATGATCACTCCCCACTTATAATTTTTGAAATCAAAACCCGGGATTTGATGTTATTTGATAAAATGTAACATAACCTCAAAATCAAAGCAATTCATATAAAGTCCAGGTGATTACTAGTTTATGTTTGTTCCTGGTGTTAACATTATGGTTATGAATATTTGTATGGCAATGCGATTTTTAACTTTTACAAAGTCGAAAAAATATGTCTTTGGCATTCACAAGTGTAATTTTCTTGGTGTAAGTGAATTAATATTCTTTTTAATTTTAATTGCAGTTTTGTGACAGCCGTTATAAATTATACATTCTAACCGGGTGCTGCAATCCTCTTGTCTCCGATGAACGTCATCTCTGTGTCTGGTCTCTCCTCGATCTTGATCCTCTCTCCGGAGGCCACGCTCGCGTCGACGGATGTGAACGGCGCTGCCACGTAGAAAGGCACGTTGTGATATTTCGCGACGATCGCTATTTGGTACGTGCCTACCTTGTTTGCAGTGTCACCGTTTGCTGCAACCTATTGTAATAATTACACAATTTTTTATGATAATAAGGTACGAGACGAGCAGGACGTTCAGCCGATGGTAATTGATACGCCCTGCCCATTACAATGAAGTGCCACTCAGGAATCTAGAAAAACTAAAAAATATTCTGAGCGGCACTACAATTGCGCTCGTCACCTTGAGACATAAGATGTTTAGTTTCATTTGACAAGTAATTTCACTATGATCTGAAAGTGAATAGTGAAATCACACTAATTATATCTGACAAAAATAATGTTAAGTTTTATTTGTATTATATTTTTTTTATGGAATAGGAGGACAAACGAGCGTACGGGTCACCTGGTGTTAAGTGATCACCGCCGCCCACATTCTCTTGCAACACCATCCTCTGGTGTTGATCACAAGAGGAATCACAGCCCACATTCTCTTGCAAATCCAGAGGAGTCACAGGAGCGTTGCCGGCCTTTAAGGAAGGTGTATGCGCTTTTTTGAAAGTACCCATGTCGTATCGTCCCGGAAACACCGCACAAGGAAGCTCATTCCACAGCTTTGTAGTACGTGGAAGAAAGCTCCTTGAAAACCGCACTGTGGAGGACCGCCACACGTCATGCAGATGGTGGGGGTGATATCTTAATTAATGGCGTGTCATGCGAAGGTGGAATTCGGCGGCAGGAATCAGTTGAAATAGCTCTTCGGAACACTCCCCGTGATAAATGCGGTAGAAGACACACAACGAAGCGACGTCTCTACAGTCTCAGTTCACACGAGTGTCGCTCACCCTGTCTGCTCCAACAATGACACAGCTGATGCTCCTCGCATGCATGAGCGCCGCGACCATGCTGTCTACGATCAACGTGGCAGGGATCTTCTCATGCACCAGCTCGTAGGCCGTCAGTCTAGCACCCTGGTTGTACGGCCGAGTCTCCGTACAGTATACATGTTCTGGAATACAAATATCAAAAACAGTTTGTTACTTTTAAGTGTTAGCACTTGGATTAAATATTCAAATTTAATTTGTACCAATGGACTCGAACCCACCCCTCTCGGGTTCCGTCCGAGCGCTCTCAACAACTGAGCCAACCGTCCGAGTGACGCATCGATCGAAGATTTGGTATGTGTTGTTCAACTCTTAGGTTGAGCAGGTTACTTAACTGTAAAGTAGATCCTTAATTGCGTTTTTCCAGGAACATTCTTCTACGTACAAAGCTTTAAAAAAAAGCATGTACACCTTGTCATGGAAATGACACCTATGAATATCAAAAGTTTTCTTTTCGTTTTACATTTGCCACCCCTTCGGAGAAGGTTGAGTTTGATGAGAATGAGAAGATGAATGAGAATTGGCAAGAAACTCATTGCAACTATGTTAAATAACCATTTACAGCTTCAACGTTTTATAAATCATTCCAATTACAATAAAAAATCTAAAGTGATGCAACTTTATAGTCCACAGCAGTTACGAACGGATGGTTAAAACCGTCGCGTGGTTAAGGATTTTCCGGACATACAAACAGACAGCACTGCGTCGTTCATTACAATTATATGCTACAATTATCTTATTTATCAAACAACAAAGTAAACCATCGTCATGATAACAAGAACCGATAGCAAATACTGTATAATAACTTTTATAGATAACATTACAAGAATTATAAGTAAACAACTTAAAGCAATGTAATAGGAAAATGCTAAATGCAACCAACAATGTGGATCATATTATAACCAAAGGCTTTTGTTATAAGTTTGCATATGACATAATATGGCTGGTAGTAGCTGATATCTACTTAAACAAAAGCTTAACTGTAGATATCCAATGCTCCTATCCGTTCAAACCAATGGGCCCGCGACGTAATACAAGTAATAGAACAGTAGCATAGTCAGCGGTCTTCTTGTTCATACCTACTTCTGGGTGGAGCGTTAGGGTTGGTACATACAAAAATATTGACGACGCAGACGGCGGAGTGCAGCTATTTTAACTCGGACAGCGACCCATTCCCGGCAACGTACGGCGTGGCACTCAATACTTTTGTTTTCCCAAGATTGCTTAGCGTCCGTGTAAATCGTGTGTATGTGTGCGTGCGTCGATTTGGGCGCTAAAGTACTGTTCTGTTACTGTATATATATTGTTGATAATGTAATGTATGTTCATAGGCACATAAGTGAATTTGCTAGAAACTGTCATAACCGTACTGTTAACACCAGGAGCAGACATAAGCGTATAATGCCTACTACTCGGCTAAGTCGGGTTAGTAAGTCTTTTGTGGGGCGATGTATAGCTTTTAAAACAAGGTCCCAGAAAATGTTCAAAACAAAAGTTATTATTATTATTCAAAAGAATTGTTAAAAAACGTTTGTGTGGTTAAAAGTTACTATAACATAAATGACTTTTTTAATGATTCCACAGATTGGGAATGGAGCGACCGCCCTCAGGCAATTAAATAATAAGTTTAATTGTACAATATTACTTTGTTATCATATTTTTTGATGAAAAAAAAGCCCGCTGAGTTTGTTGCGCCCAGTATTCTCAGGTCTGAGGCATTAATTTTGGAATGGGTGGTAGTTTTTTTTTGACTTTCAATAAGTGAATTCACATGCTAGTTTGAATAAAAATATTTGAATTTAAGTAGTTTCTGCCCGCAATTTCTGTCTGGTGCAAACAAAACTAATGCATATAGTCATAAACAGTTCATTCATATCTCTTGTTAGATAGATATTTCACAAAAAAATACTAGTTAATTAGCTGAGGTCTCCCTGCCGAAGGGGTGAATCCCAATCAGGAAGAAAGACATTTATGTTATATAAATCACCGTAACCACAAACTTACAATATTCATGCGTTTAGTCAAACAAAGTGAGCGAAAGAGAAGAACATCTTTAACGGAGATACCGCAAGATAGAAAGGTAAGCGAATCCATTGCTACTGTAACCATTAATACATTAATAGCTAACGCACACATTGACAACACCAACACAACACTTACAAGCATATGCATATTATACTCTTCACTCAATACACAAATAACACCTGTAGTGTATTGACATCTAGTCTGAATTAAATGTGTTCACAAAAAACTGTCATGACAGTGATATAGCCGTGTGACGTTGAGTGCTATATAAGGAATGCACGTACAGCGGGAGCGCTTTCCCACAAGCACACATCCGAGCCGAGGTTCGAGTACCCCTTAGGAGATGCCCCGCGACTGCTGGTGCGTAGTCTTTGCGGCCTCCACGGCCCACAGCCTAAATCGCTTTTACAGGTCCTATGTCGCTGTAAAAGCGATTTAGTCGGTAGAGGGCGGGTGGAGACACCCGAGTCCGACATATGGGCCCCGTTTCGGGGTCTTCAATAGCGCGGGAGCGGCAGTTCCAATCGGTCATTGGTCAGGAGCGGACGTCCCCATATAGTGCCACTTACTCAACATTAATTGTTCACTCGGCCCAAATGCGAGACATAACAACACCGATTGTCAAATTATAAAAGAAAAATATACTCACTTACCAAGCCTTTTAGCTGCATGCAAGGATCTGATAACACCCAATGCTGTGCCGTAGCCGGCAGTGGCCAGGGAACCGGTGTTGCAATGCGTCAGCACCCTGACCTGCCCATCTCCCTCCAAATTCCTAAGGATAGCGTCGCAGCCATGCTGACCAATAGCTTTATTGTCTTGTATGTCTCTTGTGAGCATATTTTCTATGCTTGCGATGAAGCTAAAATTATTAAGACAAAATAAAATGTTTAATATCTTTGATAGAATACTGCGTGAGCAGGAAATTCATGGTTTGTCCCACTACTAAATGTTTACATAAAGAAAAAGCTCAGAAAACTCATATTGACAGATTAGTGATCCTCGCCAAAGGTCAGATTTCAAAATACAATATCCAACTATACTAGACATAGACACTAAATAAAAGTCCAATAAAAAATATCGACGACCTTCGGGCGACCACTTCATCTAATTATTATTACTAGAACTTCTGAGTCAATGTCTGACTCGCTAGCATTCTTTCTTTGGTGCACATAGAAAATTATTTTTCTGAGCGACATTTTTTATCATGAATGTATAATCAATAAGATAATAAATGTTCTCAAGGCTGGCGACGCTCGGACTGCGATTCCTCCTCTTCCATAAAAAAATTGACATCGTAAAGGTGGTTTAACACTAAAATGATCAATTATCATAAAAACAAGAGAACGTGTACTACGGTTATTCCATTCATCCCGGCTAAAATAAGACAATAGTTTATATCGGCCCGCTGAAATATTATCGGAATTAAATACATAGCCTACTAGAATAGAACCTAGCCCTTAGGCTGTTCCACGCCACGCCAATTTTTTTTTTAATATTTTGACATTTTTTTTTAAATTTGTTTGATTATGAGTCAGCATTAAAAATACATACAAATTCAATTTTCACCCATCTACGATCAACAGTTACTTTTGTATCGCGATTTTAATATCGGCAATACAACGTTTGCTGGGTCAGCTAGTATATATATAAAATAATATAGTAGTACTTTGTACTATACTCGGAATTACATATCAGAAGTGCAATGCGACGTTGCATGATTAATTTCTTTAGAATACATCACTTCTTCGAATGTCATCACCTAATTTGACGACAACAATGATACCCCCTTATTCATAATAGTCTGCTAACTTAAAGCATTGCTAATTCTCACTCTGTCTTCTTATATTGACCTAAGTCAGAATGAGAAAAAAACACTCCTAAGCGGCTGTTTTAAGTTAGCGGATCATTATGAATAAGGGGGTTACAGTTATCGCGCGAGTTGAATGCAGTCCGGGTCTGAGGTAAAGAGCGGGAGCATCTCCCTCCGCTGTCCACATGCCTGGCCTCGCCGTGTTATAGCGTTAATACTAAAGTTGCGATCTCGTGTTATTTTTTATTTTAATAATGACTGATTCGATTCCATCAGGTCATTCCAAAAAAAAACGTTTTTTTATTCATCGCCAAGCACGATAATGGCGAAATATGTTTAAGAGATGTGTGTTGAAGAAGGGCAGAAAAAAAATTGAGGATTAATTATTAGTTTAGAATGGTAAACTTAAAGCATTGTTTCAATTTATCGACACACTCATGATTATGGTCATCAACATATGGTCAAATTATAATTAAGTCACAGCATTATCGCATTCCTGAGCTCTGCATTCAACTCGTGCGTTATCTGACCGTAATATGCTTCAATGCCCGTAAAGAGTCCGATTTTGAAGCTATACCCTACTTCATGACTGCGGCGTTGTGTGGAAATACCAAGACATAATAAAATTTAATATTAATTAATAAAATTTAATTGATAATTTATTCGTAAGGAGGAAAACATTCTTATCAATGTTTATACAACTTATCTAAGACATTTAAGTACATAAACCTCGCAATATTACGCAACGCAAAAATGGCCTTCATGGTATTCATGTGAAAATTTGTTTATTGCGATACTTAATTGCATTAATTCGTGTTTCTGAAGTTATACTTCTTTTGGTGCGTTAGGGAATAATTATCAGAGTGAATGTTTACGATGCGCGCGCACACCGTCACGCAAATTCGACACCCTGACGTTAGCTGATCAACTAGACCATTTGTATCATACTTCAGCTACCAAGCTTCTTGTAACTCATATTATGTCTACTCAACCGCAGTCCGCAAATTAAATAAATATCAATTCATATAAAACTCTTAAAATTAAATAAAAATATTTATCTCTAATTGATTTCTAATTAATTTCATTTATTTATTTATCTAAAATCATTTAATGATATTTAATTATACGTTATTTAACTAAATTATGCGGTTTAATCATATTTTCATTGGTTATATTTTAGTTAAATCCATAATATTGAAAAATATGAAAAATGGGTGCCCCATGATCTGCAGAAACGCGTGTTGAAATTTGTATACATTACATTGTTGTATGGTTGTCAACTGGTTAATTAACAAAATAATTAAATCAGCTATTAAAAGATCGCGCTCAGTATTAATTTCGTGATAGCAGATTTAATCTGGTTTGATTTGAATTTGATCATTATTTAAATCCTATAATAATTAAGATGGCCGCCGCGCAAAATAAGGATTTTAACAATATGGATATCGTATCCAAGGTTCTCGAGGGTGCAGAAAACGAATTTGGGATCATTTTTGTTATCCAAGATGGCCGCCGCGCAAAATTATGATTTCAACTATATGGATTTCGTATCCGAGGTTCTCGAGGGTGCAGAGAACGTATTTGGGATCATTTTTGAAATCCAAGATGGCCGCCACGCAAAATATACGTGGAAAATTGTCAAGAAATGTTTCGCCTTCAGTTCAGTTAGTGCGTCAATTTGTGAAGCGAGTTCGTTTAAATGGATCGAAAATGGATCGTTATTAGACACAGCAACCTGTGTACGTTCTTGTCCAGTGCGTTTACCCGAGAACATTACTGCTATTGCTCAGAAGGTGCAAAAACATCCATCAAAATCAAATTCACAAAAACTTCTTCATCTCCTGCCAAACAATCTTCAGCCCATTGGGCGAAGCGAAAACGCATCGAATGGTCATGAGGCTTCAGTTCCTGGACCAATTGAACTTTGTAAGCACATTATTAAGCTCACGAGATGGACGTGGAATAATATAATATATGCCTGAAGCGACGTATATCAGATTTGTAAAGTTGAAACAGGATTCGTCGTTGACAAAAACCTCACACTTAAAAATACACACCAGCATAACGAAACGTTTCATTCGCCGGCCATATTTACAAGTACAATGATTTGCGGAGCTCCTTATCAAAATGATTTACTTTGTCTATTTATGGAAAAATATATCTGCATTCGCTGTTTTCAACGGGAGACGTCATATCAAAGAGAAAAAAATATTTAAAAAACAAATTCAGAGGGAATTATATTTCAAGAGTTTTTAAAAAGCTCAAATAAATACTCATAGGTAGAAAAAAATCGGCGCCACTTATGACGAAGTGAAAACAGGTTTAAAATATACATTATACTACTAATCGATTATATTTTCTGACATGTTTTTAATTTAGAATACTAATTCATGTAATGACGTAAGAAGTCATTGATAAGATTTTTAAATAGAAAAAGCATTTAATGATTAGTTGATGTTAGAAAACAGACTTAAAATGTCTTTATAGTATTTCTTTTGGAATTTTCTATCAACTATCATTTTTAATACATCTAATATTCGATCTTATAACACTTAAATTTAAGTCAAGCCTCGATCGCAATAGGTCACTCTGTAAGGATAGGGGCTTTATTGGTTAAATAAATAAATAAAATCTTATATATAGTTGTTTGATAAAAAGTTGAAATTGTAACAAAATCAAACATTAATTAATGCATTCATAATTATACTGATTAATGGGAATGCAGCAAAATACAACAGACTAATTAAAAAAAGTAACCGGTTGAGTTTCTCATTCTCAGATTTTATCATTTCTCTCACAACTTAAAAATGAATGTTAGATTCTATAAATATTATCAATTAATAAGTTATATCCTATCATGGTTAGAAATATTTGAACTTTTAATTGAGGTATTGTAATAGTGATTAATAATTAGATCTATTTCTGTTTTAAGATTATTTAGGTTTCTAAACTTATTCAGACCCAGTGCTCTGCGAACAGCTGGATCACTTGGCGTTGCGTAGAGACGTCGCTTCATTGTGTGTCTTCTACCGCATTTATCACGGGGAGTGATACGAAGAGCTGTTTAACCTGATTCCTGCCGCCGAATTCTACCTTCGCACGACTCGCCACAAGTTAAGATATCATCTGGATGTGTGGCGGTCCTCCACAGTGCGGTTTTCAAGGAGCTTTCTTCCGCGTACTACAACGCTGTGGAATGAGCTTCCTTGTGCGGTGTTTCCGGGTCGATACGACATGGGTACCTTCAAAAAAAGCGCGTACACCTACCTTAAAGGCCGGTAACGCTCTTGTGATTCCTCTGGTGTTGCAATAGAATGTGGGCGGCGGAGATCACTTAACACCAGGTGACCAGTACGCTCGTTTGTCCTCCTATTCCATAAAAAAAAAATCATCTGTAATTTTGGGTCATATAAATTCAAAGCAGTGGGAAGGCTCCTTTGCACAGGTCTCTAGGTGGGTATCACGAAAAGCCGTGCAAGAGTAGTATGCTATCATTTTTTGTTTCGATTAGAATGTGCCATAGCTAGTGCAATTACTCGGCTAATGAGACTTAACATGTTATGTTTCAAACTGAAAAATACAGGTAACCTGATGATAAGTGATCACCGCAGCCTACACTCTCTTGTAACACCAGATGACAATAGCGTTGCCGTCCTTATAAGTGTCGAAACAACGTCCATATGAATTCGAAAACACATTGGTACTTGGCGGGCAGGGATTGAACCGGGGGCTTAGCGGTGAGAGTCAACAACGGTTCAACCAATTGCAAAACCCACACTTTATAATTAAGATTGAATTAAGACTCTTCATTGACAATGCATTGTAATGGGTTGGGTGCATCAGTTACAATCAAGCGAACATCTTACTGCTCTCATCACTTATTTGCATTAAACAAAATATTTAAATATACATACACTTCCTTGAATTCCTCTGGGGTTACTAACTCGTCAGCACTTAATCTGTTCGACAAATTAATTAGCTCTTCTGCAGCCAATTTAATGTTAACAGCTGTTGGTCGTGCCGACACTAAGTAATTTAATTTGCCTTCTATCTGAAATAAATATCGATTTTTTTTTATGAAAATAAAAATGGATGACATTTTATTACAATATATGTACAGAAATATGTATAATCAATGTGTTCACGAAGCACCCTTACACGGTCAGTGAATTCAAGCGTTAAAGGGTGATGCACCCAATATATGATAATTTAAACTTGATTCATATATTGGATAAAGCACCTTACAACTTTATTTGTAATGTATTTTGCCCTGTGCTTCCCCGGGGCGTAAAAAGATTAGGGGAGTCCCAGGCCCAATGGGGTCGTAAGAGGCGTAAAAGTGTCAGAGTCACACTGCCATCTTATGACGTCAGCGCAATCTGGCCAGACTCGTCCTGATTACTTACCACACTCGCACAGAATACCGGCGTGAAGTAGCGGCCTAGTGCCGCTATGTTTCGCATAGGTTAGTGTCGAGGACCGGAGGAAATATAACCGTGCCTCCAGATTCTTTAAGCGGCAAATCGTCCGGGCGAAATCGAAGCACGTTGTCAAAATCGGCGAGAAGCTTTCCAGTTACCCGACTGGAACACGCAAGTTCTGGTTGTTGTTGAAAGCTGCTCTTGGTAACTTCAACCAGTCGTCCCCGCCGCCGTTCCACATGAGGAATGACACCCTGGCCCATACAGCAAAAGAGAAAGCCGATCTACTCTTGACGACAACGGAAAACACCGCCGACCATCCCGCGATGCTCAATGCCTGAAGGACAGGTCAGAAAGACAAATGTTAGTCGAGCTCTGTTTTCGTTGGACGTCTGGAAGTCGAGCGGGCCGGATGACATTTCTGCAATCATGCATAGAAAGTGTGCCCCTGAGTTGACGCTGGTGCTAACGCGTTTATTCCGGCACTCTTATTCAAAAGGCGTAGTCCCTGACTCGCGGAAGTCAGCCCTTGTCCATCCGATCCAAAAAAAAGGAGACAGGTCGGATCCGGTAAACTACAGGCCTATTGCTATTACCTTCCTGCTCTCCAAAATCATGACGAGCATAATTATCCGCCAGCTCTTGATCTACCTAGAAGGTCACCAGTTGATCAACGACCGACAGTACGGCTTTCGCCATGGTCGGTCGGCAGGTGATCTTCTGGTATACCTAACACATAGATAGGCGGCGGGTATTGAAGGCAAGGGGGAAGGCCTGGCAGTTAGCCTGGATATAGCGAAGGCCTTTGATCGTGTATGGCACAAGGCGCTCCTCTCAAAACTTCCATCACTTGGGCTTCCCGAGAGCTTATGCAAGTGGACCTCCAGCTTCCTCACTGGGCGCTGCATACAGGTCGTTGTCGACGGACATTGCTCGAACCCGAAGCCCGTGACCGCTGGAGTGCCCCAAGGCTGTGTGCTATTTCCCACGCTGTTTCTTCTGCATATCAATGATATGTTGCACACCTCCAACATTCATTGCTATGCAGATAACAGCACTGGTGATGCCGTATACACGGGCCATGCACGTCTCTTTAGGGAAATCGTCGACCAGTGCCGGGACAAACTTGTGTCTTCTATCGAGTCCTCTCTCGAGAAGGTCACGGAATGGGGAAAATTGAACCTTGTCCAATTTAACCCCCAGAAGACTCAAGTTTGCGCGTTTATCACTAAAAATAACCCCATTTGTCGTATCACCGCTCTTCGACAACACTTCCCTTAAAGTCTTGCCTAGTATCTGAATACTGGGTCTCGAAATCTCGAGCGATAGCCAATTCCGTGGCCACCTGGAGGGCAAAGCCAAATTGGCTTCGAAGAACCTGGGAGCCGGCCTGCATTCTAGCGCTCTACAAAGCGCAGGTCCGGCCACACATGGAGTATTGCTGTCATCTCTGGTCCGGCGCACCCCAGTATCAGCTCGATCCATTTGACCGCGTGCAACGTAGAGCAGCTCGAATTGTCGGGGACCCAGTGCTCTGTGAATGGCTGGATCACTTGGCGTTGCGTAGAGACGTCGCTTCATTGTGTGTCTTCTAAGAGCTGTTTAACCTGATTCTTCCGGCCCAATTCTACCTTCGCACGACACGCCACAAGTTAGGATATCATCCCCACCATCTGGATGTGTGGCGATCCTCCACAGTGCGGTTTTCAAGGAGCTTTCTTCCATGTACTATCTTACCTACTACTGTTTCCGGGACGATACAACATGGGTACCTTCAAAAAAAGTTGCAAGAGGAATAGGGTGGCAGTGATCACTTAACACCATGTGACCCATACGCTAGTTTATCCTCCAATTCCATAAAAAAAGTATATTATATCTATTGTAAAATACTCTATTTGATTGAAAAGAGTGGCTGTTGAATTTCATGTATGTTCTTCTTACAAGCCTTTCTTTTTCCGAACATAATATTCAGTAATTTAAAAGAAATATTTATAGTGATGATTCTAAGCACTTACTTTAAAACTAATTGAATATATACACACCGGCACAATTAGCGGAACAGAAAAAAAAGTGAGACTATGAGATAATAACGCATATATTTGACGAAAATGTAATTAGACACAAAATAACAAATTGATTAACATCTTTTAACAACGACTTTGAAAAGTCTTCGTTATTTTTTATTGAAAAATAAAGAAATTTCAAATAAGTGAAATGTTTAGATGATTATGAACCATCACAAAAAATAATTAAAAGTAAGCATTAAATGATTTAACAATAAAATTAAAGCAAAATTAATAACGAGTGTTTCCCCCTCTTGCTCTGATTACGGTTTCCATTCGTCTGGGCATGCTACAGATTATGTTATCGATGATTTCTTGAGGCAACCGCTCCCACTCCTCAAGTAATGCGTTTCCAAGTTCATTCAGATTGTTGGAGGGTGGCATTCTGGATTTAACCCTTCTTTTTAGCAAGTCCCAGACATGCTATATCGGATTCATATCGGGGGAATCTGCTGGCCACTGCATCACTGGTATACCTACGTGGCTCAGATATGCCTGTACCGATTGTGCACTATGAGCACGAGCATTATCTTGCATTAGAATAAAGTCGTCGCCAATAAATGGGGCAAATGGTACAACATGTTCTTCTAAAATGTCTCCGATGTATCGATCTGCAGTCATGGTCCCTCCTGTGACTATCACTAACTCCGTGCGAGCTCCCAAACATATCCCTCCCCAAACCATAATCGAGCCGCCACCATAAGCCACAGTGTTCAAAATTAGACTGTATATGGTGTTCTCCTTTGCGTCTCCATATTCGCTGTCTCCCATCGATCTGTTTTAAAAGAACTCTGCACTCATCAGTATAGAGAACCTGCTGCCATTCGTACAAATCCCAATGACGATGTTCTCGCGCATAGCTTAATCGGTTTACGCGGTGACATCTCTCAAGTTTTGGGCCTTTGGCAGGTATATACGACCCTAAACCAACTTCTTCAAATCCCCTGCGAACTGTACGCTCACTTACTCGTACTCCTTGAACGTCTTCCAGTTCATTTCGAGCTTGTACAGCCGTTAATCGCGTATTCCTACAAACTGTCATCTCGCCTCGATGTACATCTTTTTCTACCTTAACCCCTCCTCCTCACAAGAGAATTAGACGATCTGTACCGCTGGATGCTGCGATGAATCGTTGATACTGGTTGACGAAGCCTTGAGGCAATCGATCTGTAGGTATGGCCATTTCTTCTCATTTCATCAGCCCTAATGATTTCCAGTGATGTTAAGTCAGGCATAATAAAGAGCTTTTAATAAACAAAATTGCCTATAGAATAACAAACTTATAAAAAACCAATACGTGCAATTTTTCAAAAAAATTACAATTACGTAGTTATTACTCGAACAAGTTGACAAAACGTATTGTTTGGGAAAATAAAACAAATGAATGAAAAAAGTGTATGTCATCTAATTTTCTATTTTCAAATTTGACAATAAATTAAAAAAATATCATAACTGACCAGTTCCTCAAGTAAAAGATTTTAAAATCCTGCTTTTTTTTGTGTTCCGCTAATTGTGCTGGTGTGTATAGTTTATTTGACTTTGACAACTCAAACATTCAATATTAAAATTGATTATGAAAGACATCTCTTTAATCATGAGAGATAATGTAATAATTAATTTTATTTCTTAGTTTTACTCATACTTAAATTTTCAGTAACAAAATATACAGACACTTTATTATTTTAACACTTAACTCTAGCTGTATATGAAACCATTATTTCTAATATGAATACAATTAAAATAAGGCAAAAATTGGCTGTGTCACTAAATATATCAACCAATATCAGGGCAGAATTGCATCCATTATGAATGTTGAATTTCTACATTCACCATCATAAACTTCCCATTACTGATGAAAAATATGGACATAATAATTACTTATTGTACAATCAAAATCAGAAAATCACCTTTCTGTTGAGTGGACTCACAATCTGGGTATAAGATGATAAAACACCATTTTGATCCTAAAAAGTTTTTGATTTTTTTCTGTGACACTGTTAAATATTATATAAGATCAAATAAAACTGTTAATTATTCTGTCTTATTTTCTATGAAATAACAAGATAATTAATATTCAAGTGATCACTGTTACAAAGCAATACGCTAGCGTTTAAAGAAGAAGGTAATTCAAAGCCATGCAGTTTTGCTGGTGTGTTTATTACATGTTAAGTACAATAATTACTAAACATCTGGAATCTGTCAGTGAACTTGTGGTTAATCTGTCACCCTATTAACAGATCATTTCATTAATATAATAGTTGGCCCTCTTAAACACTAACGAAAATAATACAATCAAGAAGATATATTGTCTTATCACACTGACCTCTTGTCTCATAACTTTTTTGTCAGAGCTGTTATCATCTAACAATTCTCTGGCTAGAGATAAACATCCTACAATGGCTATGGCAGGGGCGCCCCGCACCTAAAACAAGTTCAAAAAACTCATTAATATAACATTGTCCTATCACCAAAACTGATGATGCTTGACATATTGTTACTTAATGTAACTTTTGCACCATATTTTGCAAAATTCCCTTATTTAGTTAGTTAAGTTATTAATAGTTTATCAATTTATTAAGTTATTAATCAACAATGCTGCCCAGTATGTGTTGTTCAACCACATATATATCCTTTAATGTCATGAAAGTTATATGTAGGACACAAGATAGACCCAATTAAGGAGTCTAATTGCAAATATATGCAATTTGGACTTAATGTAGCAATGAATAATATTATATTCCTGCAAATGAAATCTTTTTTTTTATTTGATATTCTTACTACTAATTACTCTGAATTATATTTACAATACTACGACTACATAAAATTAAAACTATCATTACGTGGAAGCATACAATTACTTTGATGTACATTTTATAATACATATTAGTCATTATTATGGTGAGTTACAATTATTACAAAAAAATAAATATAGATAATTCAAACATTATAAGATACAACAGTTATAAATATTTAAATAAATTGTTCTTAAAATAACATAGGTTTCACTATAGTTCACTGTGAAATAAATTGTAGGTTTAAAGGTCTGGTTGAACCCAATGCAATTGGAAAAACAACAGGTAAAAATATTAAAAGGCACTTGTTGCATATCATAATGAAAATTTAACAACCAAAGTGTGTATATTTCTATTCTAAATAATATAATTACAGCCCTTTCTTCATTTTCTAATAAAACACTACATTAAATAATACTTTTAAATAGTGCTGTGTTTTATACGTACTTGCATTTTATTAATTACTTTCCATCCATCTTCAACTCCATCTACCTTAATATATTTAGTTTGTAGTGGCAATAACAACTGGTCCAGTACTTCTAACTTTCCACGAGAGTACCGTATAGATTCTAAGCCCATCTTCACTCTATTAAATTTTGTTGCTACAATTTTAAATATACTTTTAAAAAGTTTTATCAACTTTCAATTACTTATTGACATATTCATCTATCGAGTATGCGGTTTTTAATTCCACTTTCAGGTTAAAAATGATCATGAAGTTACGTCGTTATAGCAGCTCATAACAATTATATAACAATCACTTACATACTTACTAGAAGTTAGAACAAAATAAAACAATTAAATAATACATACTTTTCAAATTATTACTTCTTGTAGCATGACTAAATTTTCGGTTTCCCGCATATTATGTCACTTGCCGTCAGCTGTCAGTCTCGTTTCATTTTTTTTTATTCGCCCACCATGGTCGGACTAAAGCCATAAAACGCACTGCCAAGGCTTTCATTCGTAACAATTCATAAATAATAAGTCAATGACTGTGACACACAGATACAAAAAAATAATAGTGTGATACTCTAGTAAATTTTGTTCTAACTGATCGCACTTCGAAGCCGGGTTCCTAAAATAAACATGGTCTTACTGAGTCCCTCTATAAAGGGCTTCCTTAATATAATTGTAGTTTATTATAGTTTCGTTTATTATCAATCAATCAACTTTTATGTAAAATTCGTAACTAATATAATTTTATGAATTTAACTTCGAAAGGACCGATTTATTGTTGTTTATTTATGTTGGATATTGACAATTTTTAAAATTAAAAAAAAGATGCCAAAGATTTGGATGTGACTAGGGCTGCCTCTTTTACCGACGACAAAAAAGAAGGAGGTTTTAAATTTTATGTTTTTACTGTATTTTTTTTAACTTTCTCGTCAAGCGCGACGTGACGAGAGGTGAGAGGGGTGCCGCGGCGGGAGGAATCGATTCCAAAAATAAAAATAATTGTAAATCCATTATATTGTCGTAATAATTTGATTCACTTTTAGGTAGCCTCATATTTTTCAATTAATTTCACTCAGGATTTTATTTTGTAGTTTGTCATCAAATTCAGAGATGCTTTGTTTCTTACGTGTTGCCATTTGCTATTCATAACAGATGGAACTCTTTCCATGAATGCTGACGTGGCGGGAATAGAAATTGAAATGATATGACATTATACTTATTTAAAAAAATATTATCACTCTTATGTAATTGCTGCCATTTTTGTGCAGTTAATAGTTTCTACTTCTGCAATTTTTTGTTGTCCTGTTTTGTCGTATCATTGTCATACAATTTTTTGATGTTACATATTCACTATCTACGGATTACGTTTCACTATCGAAATTACATTTTGTGTGCGTGTGGAGTATTCTTGTCCGTGATTTACTATAGCATAAATTAATAAAACTTTTAATCGTATTCTTATCGCACTCAAACTGCTTCATACAAAACTATTAAGGAATTGTGACAATTACACTGACATTGATAATATTTGCGGTTAGGTTGCGGTCAGATATTGTTAAAAACGAGTGCTTAAGTGACGTGGCGCTGGCTTGTGGTGACATCGATTCAGCACCAATCGATAAATTTATTTTATGAAAAAATATTTACGACTAGACTTCTGAAAATCCCGAAGGAATCAAATCATACAACACACATCTGTATTATCATGTACCACATCATAATATAGTATAGAGTATACAATCATCTCAAATAACATACAACACTTTTTTTTTTTTTTTTATGTTATAGGAGGACAAACGAGCGTACGGGTCACCTGGTGTTAAGTGATCACCGCCGCCCACACTCTCCTGCAACACCAGAGGAATCACAAGAGCGTTGCCGGCCTTTAAGGAAGGTGTACGCTGTACACTACTGTACTATTTTTAAAGTACGGATGGCAGCCCTAGCCTTAACCCTTTGTTTGTCAGTAATAATTAATAATATAATAATAGTGAAAGCGCCATGGCCACGTAGAATGTCGAGTTGAATCTTACCGCCGCACCTTAACATGCTATCAATTTCAGCTGAAATTGAATGTACTAAAAGAAAATATTGAAATATTTTTTATAAATCAGAAGAAAAAATGAGATTTAAAGTGTTACTGTCTTAAATATATTTTTGATGTTGATGACAAAATTTGAAAAAAGCTAATAATCTGATAACTCAAAAATAGTTCACTTTTGCTTAGTGAATATGGGGCCAATATCGTCAATAGTCACTCCTATCACCTTCGAACGGGAATATGTCGAATTACCAATAACCCTGTTTGTAAATGCAAAAATATTTACCTCGATCTAGTATATTTAATTTGAAGACTTTTATTTTCTAATCTCTTCGTCAAATTTCCATAGATAAATGCATATTAATAATTGCACAATCTAAAAAAGTTTTATTTTTTTGAACGCAAACAGGAAGTAGCATTTATTGTTTGTCTATGGTCTTTTCAGACTTCCGCCCGGCATTGATGAGAGACGCATCGTCATTGTACGGTGAAATAAGAGGTGTTACTTTAAAAGTTGCGAGTTAAATATCAGCATGGCTTTACCACGAGTCTTCATGGATGTGATTGCTGACGGCCAGCCACTAGGAAGGATTGTTATTGAGGTATGCGCTAAAAATCTTATTAAGGTTACATACTATCTAGTTGGGAGTTGTCACCCCGGCCGGCGTGATTTGCGACCACGCTATTTAAAACGCTGAGTAATCTTATTCTTCAGACTATGCTAAATATGTAATTTGATAATGTGGTTGATGTTCATATGCCAAAAGTAAATTTCACTCAGATTAACTATACTTAGTGCAATTATGACTAACTTCTTAGCCTTACTGTGGTTATTGAAGGTCACACTACTTATATTGTGCCTTTGTAAGGTTCGATTATATGGAATTTTCCATGACAGATGTAACATAATCTCAATTCTATTTATAAATCACGTTTATCTTTTTATTTAATTAACTGAAATCTAATATGTACTTACCTAACTTACCTAATCTATTCTCTAATACCATTTGGTGATAGATATTTCTAAACATTTTGCTTTTCTTATTTAAATAATTTTATACTAATGAATAATAACTAAGTAGCCAAATAGATAAATTTTACTTAAGCTACACATTTGTTGCAGTTGAAAGCTGATGTTACTCCCAAAACTTGTGAAAACTTCAGAGCGCTGTGTACTGGTGAGAAGGGCTTTGGATACAAAGGATCGACCTTCCATCGTGTGATCCCTAACTTCATGCTCCAAGGAGGTGACTTCACAAACCACAATGGCACTGGTGGGAAATCTATCTATGGCGAGAAATTCGCTGATGAAAACTTTGTCCTGAAGCACACTGGACCTGGAGTCCTTTCCATGGCTAATGCTGGACCTGATACCAATGGATCCCAATTCTTCATCACCACTGTCAAGACCACCTGGCTTGATGGAAGACATGTTGTCTTCGGCAATGTCATTGAAGGAATGGATGTTGTAAAACAAGTAGAAGCTTTTGGTTCACAATCTGGAAAGCCCTCTAAGAAAGTTATCATTGCTGATTGCGGCCAGCTTTCTTAATACTATATGTAATATGCAATATTTTAAGTTTATAAAGTCCTTTTATGTAATATCTTCCCAGTAAAAATAAACTAATTGTATAGGTTACTGTGGCTCATTCCAATTTTGTTATAAAGGTTATAACAGCTATGCTCTACACGGCAAATCCATACTGCATTTATCTCTATGCATGTTCTATTCATAATAAATTAATTTATACTTATATTTGTTTTGATTTATCCTTTATGTGATATTTGGATGGACACCTAACATTTTTCTTTAAACTTATCATCAAGGTCATCAAATCATCAAAAATTGTTTTAATGTACTTTACTGTTTACTACTTCACTAATAATATATTATGAGGATGCTAAGTCTAGGTGAATTGTGTAGATTACTGTTTCTTTCATAACTTCTCTAAAATAAGATGATACAGTGCCAAGCATGGGGCTGACTTAATGCTAGGCACATAGTACTTGTACTAAAATTGTTAGGTAACCCACACAAATAGAGGTTTGTTTTTAACTTTTGACTATAGGTGGGTACCGGAAAGAAAATCCTAATTCATTTACCAATTATTTCAAATCATTATATCTTCACAGTATTTCTCTTTAACATTAATCCAAGACAAAACTATCATTTTGGAAACAAATGACACAAACTTCCAGTAGCTATTATAACAATAAACCTGCAAGATTTTTATTTGCTAGAATAATAAAAAAACATTTCTTTTGTATACCTACATATGAAATATACCCAGAATAACACTCAAAAAATGTCAACTTGTGAATATCTAAATACAAATGTTATCAATTCATGGAAGCTTTCATAAAAACATTGTTGAAAATTGCAATAATCATCTATTTGATGTAATACTCATAGCAATTTCAATAATATGTTACTAGGTTAGCTATAATAATTACGTAATAACAGACAGAAGGACCCTTGTATTATTGTAGGTAGTCTTCCTATTTTACTTTTCCGTTACCATTATTTAAACAATTTGTTATGTTTTTAAAGTGATAAACCTCACTTTTAGGATTAATACACAAATAAAATTGGAAAAACAAAATTTTATGAACGATGCGGGACTCGTACCCATGACCCAAATTTTTTTAAATTTTATTTGTGTATTAATCCTAGAAGTGAGGGTTATCACTTTAAAAACATAACAAATTGTTTAGATTAACAAGAGCGACATCTCAAGTCAATTTCCTAATATGCAAATATTGGGGTTGAGCAGGTTATCAACTGTAAAGTAGATCCTGTAGATGAAGCCACAACCTGAGAGTTGAACAAAGCATACAAGATTTTATGACGATACGACACTCGAACGGTTAGCTCAGTTGGTTAGAGCACCGGCACAGAACGCCGGAGGTCGTGGGTTCGAGTCCCGCATCGTTCATAAAATTATGTTTTTCAAATTTTATTTGAGTACAGCTACATACAGTTAATCTCCACAAAGCCCACTCCCTGTCTCTAAGGGTTTTTTCGGAGGCTTTATTTTACAATTTATTGACAAGCCTCGACGGTAAATGCTTCTAAGTCTATTGTTTTCACAAATTGAGGATTCCTGCGCTTTATTACTTCCATAGTCGACTTAGATGTAAGCCGCCCAGACTTCCAACTCTCGAAATTGCCACGTAAACTTGCCACACAAACACCAGCAGCATAAATAACTTTGTAATCAAATAAATATTATAAGGGATTACAAAATTATTTATGCAGTTAGTGTATCTAGATAACTAGACTGAAATAGCAAAATATTTTGGTTTTCTCTTGATTTCTATAATAACTTCTACGACTGCTAGAAGTGCCTGAGAGTTTTGATGATCACTCAGTGAGTGTCAAAATTTAGAAAGTTATACTAGTTGTCATTCTTAAACTACTCGTTCAAATTGAATGAAATTTGAAATATACTTTATTTAAACAATGCCTGCATGTTCAATTCAGTTTTATCCAGAACGAAGATATAGGGGATCGGAAACGGCCCGTTTTTGTACGAATTGGCTGGGGCACTGCCGTGCCACGGATTATCTACTACATTTTTTTTCATTGTATTTTGGTACGTAGTTGAAACTGTCCTTCGAGCTATGTGCCCTGCGTACTACCACGCAGTTTCGCAATCATCTGGTGACTTTGGTTCTCGTATAGCTATATATATCTCATCATTTCTGATTTGATCTCGCTGGGAAACTCCGAGTTTACCATTCTCCATTGCTCTCTGAGCAACCATGAGCTTTCTTATCAGATTATAAATAAAATAAGTTTTGACATTGAAATAAATGAAACAGCAGACTATGCTTTCAATATTTATTTTTACATGATATATTTGCTTAGAGCTATAAGAAGCAAGATATTGAAACTAACGACGTTTCGTAGTCCCCCTGATCCATAGTTACAAAGTGATGTGGTGCAACAAGACGTGCAGGCGTAGAGCTTCGTTCTTTCACCGATCACTATACAGCCAGGCTCGCAATGCTTGGTACAATTACGTTCAAGAGCCCACATCTTTAATGCTGTTGTGGAGTTCTCGGTAGATGTTGTGTAAGAGAAACGTTTCACCTGTAAAACAAGATAATCAAGAACTATTGTCTCCCAGAGATCTAGACAGAGAATTCGAACCTTATTTGCAAAGGTCCCGGCATACTTATTTGACTTGTAACACATTTATAAGGAAAAACGCTTTTTATACATACTGAAATATACTTCGGTAAATATTTAAAAAAAATGCCTTGTGCTTCCCTGGGGCATAAAAATAACAGAGAAGTCCCAGGCCCAAGGGTGTCGTAAAATTATGCTCCTATCCTGACGTCATGAAGGTGGAATGCACAAAACAACCGATTGCATGCAAATATTGCGTTGGGTGGGACATGTTCCTCGAAGGAACCGGCAAATCAGATGCATTAAGAAGCCAAGAATAGTATTTCAACTCAAGTTAAGTCAAGGCAAGTCAAATAAACTTTATTAAATTAGGCTTAAACTAAGCTATTATGAATCGTTACTATAAAATTTATATTAAATTATTGAATCTACCATGATCGGACAAAGTTGAGCTCGTGAGAAGAACATATAAGAAACTCAACGGTCACTGAATCAAACAGAGTATCTTACAGTGGCTGTCATGTGCATAACAAATTAGTTTGTAAGGTGCTACATCCAATATAATATGTATCGTGTTTCATCATTATCAGCCGGAAGACGTCCACTGCTGGACAAAGGCCTCCCCGATAGATTTCCACGACGATCGGTCCTGCGCTGTCCTCATCCAACGTATTCCGGCGATCTTGACCAGATCGTCGGTCTGCTCTACGTTTTCCGGTACGTGGTCGCCATTCGAGGACTTTACTGCCCCAACGGCCATCTGTCCGTCGAACTATGTGCCCTGCCCAATGCCACTTCAGTTTTGCAATTATTTGGACTTTGTCGGTAACTTTGATTCTCATACGGATCTCCTCATTTCTGATTCGATCTCGCAGGGAAACTGCGAGCATAGCCTTCTCTATTGCCCTCTGAGCGACCATGAGCTTGCTCATAAGGCCCATAGTTAGCGACCACGTCTGCGTACCGTAAGTCATCACTGGCAACACACACTATTACACATCTTCCAACGCAGCCGTGAACAGCTTGGGCGATATGACATCGCCTTGTCCGACTCCCCGCTGCAGTCGGGTAGCTCCGAGATCTGATCCTGGAGACGGATGGACGCTTCGATATATCGGTAATCAATCTGGCACCTCTGGAGAGACTCAAGCACCGCCCAGGTATCGATCGAATCATGAATGAATCGTGTTTAAATAATATAAAATAATTCATAAAAACTAATAAAGAATGAACTGTATAAATATAAATAATTATCGTATGCCTCCACATCAACCTTCAAAGCTTGAATTTACAGCTTGTGTAAGGATCGTTCGTGAACGAGGTTTGGAGTGCTGTGGCCAGACCTCAGGAACCACGAGATGACGAAGCGAATGGTGCTGAGAAGGACTGACTTGAGGTTCACATTTAACCAGGCCAAGGTCTAATGGGCTATATCACCAGGTAAGTAACTAATATTTGGTGTACTGTGCAGATGTTGTCGTGAAACTTCAGATCTAATTCCAGTCAATAAATGGGGTCGTTTTTGTAGGTTTCTTGTTTAACACAAACATTACCAATGACAATGTTACTAAGACTACGACTACTAAACACGAAAGTGTGTTCTATAGCGTGAAGTGTAAAGCGTAAAGCTGTAAATGCTATTTACACCTGTGAAGGCATTTGTTATTGCACTATCCCTTATGTACTATCGATAAAGTTGAATCGTGACTAATCTTAATGTCATTTTCCTACAGTCATAATAGACAAGTAGGTCGAAATTCACTTGAACTTACATTTCCTAAGTAACTGTTAACATTTTATTTGACGCTGAAAGTCCACCAATTGTCATCAAGCCCGCTCCACACTCACGCGAGATCCACGCCTTTTGACTTAGCAAGAATCACAGCGAAATTCTTGGCGAGAGCTTCTTTGGGTACACACTTGCAAGGTTCTCAATCCAGTTCTCACGGACTTTATAGCAATTTAAACTTTTTCGTGCACATAATATAAACCGGTTTTTATGACTTTTAAGTGAATACTCAGTAAAGTGGGTGGGTCAATCAACTCTTTCGATGACTAAAATTATAATTGTATAATCATGGGTGTAATTATTTAAATAAATAAATAAAATCAGCGTAATAATTGTAGTCACACACATAATATTCTACCTATTACTACCTGGGAATAATTCGTATTAATCTTCAAAATTAAAGCAGGAAAGAAATTTGTTCGCAAATTTTAGTGTAGGACTTAAATTATTTTGGCGAAACAAAATATTATACACGCTCACAGTTAAAATCATTGAAATCTTTCAATGACTTGCTATAATCGTGGGATAATTTTTTGTAATAAATGTACTCAGTACCTGACAAACCAGGTCCTTTAAATATTTTCATATAACATAACATAACCTTAACGATTTCTTTTACATTTTTTGCACGCCTCATAGGGGAAGCCACACTCCACATGTCAAAAAAAGCAGTTTTCTCGAAACTGAAATTGATTCTTTTTTATTTATATGGCACTAACAGGTTAATAATATGAGTGCACTCAGATCAAGTCAAATAATCTTTGAGGTATTTTAAATACACACATCAAAAAAGTCTAAGCAACATGCATACTATTACAAATTTACCATTTATATTAATTAATCTCTATTTTGTTTTCTTATTAGTCTTTATTCACTCCAAGTGCTGGCTGGTTGTAAAAAAATTCGATTATGTTTTGTTTTTTTCATAAAATTAAATGAAAGGCAATTTGGTTGAATTTAAGTGCGTTTTTATTGCTACGTTTAGTCTTGATTTTATTATTTTACCAACCATTTAAATAAAGTTAGCAACAAAATTGAATTGTTAGATATTCTTTACATCATGGAGCGACGTCATTTGACGGCAAATGAAATGCAAAGAGCTGTAGGGATGTTGCACGCGGGAAGTAATGGCCGTAAAAGGAGTACAACCACTCGGCAAGACCGGTAGGTACATACAACTGACTGCAAGACGCCAACCGATGTTAACCGATCGAGAGATAAGTTTAAGGCTACAAAATTCAAGTGGTGTTGATGTAAGTCCCCAAACTGTGCGAAATCGACTGTATGAGTACGGCGTACGACCTCGACGCCCAATTAGGTGCCCACCGATACGTCACGGGAATCGCCCTCGTCGAAATGAATGGTGGTGAGAACGCAGAACATGGACCCAGGAACAATAGGAAAAAATTATGTTTTCCAATGAGTCGCGATTCGAGTTTAGGCCTGATACAAGAATGGTGCGAGTGTACCGTCAGCCCGGAAATACTGAAAGGCTCAGGTGCATTCAGGAGCGGCTCAACAGTTATGGTATGGGCGGGTATTATGAAGAACAGGCGAACTGAGCTCGTTTTTGTAAATGGAAACATGAACGCTGAAAATTACACCCTGCGACTTTTATTTATTCCCAAGAACTAAAGATAAAATTCGAGGTATTTGCTTTACGAGCCCTGAAGATGCGGTGAAAACGTACGAAAATGCCATAGAAGAGACCCCTAAGGAACAATGGGCCCACTGCTTTTCTCAGTGGTTCCATCGAATGCGACGACATGTAGAGAGGAACGGAGATTACTTCGAAAAACAATAAAAGTATTAGCAACTTTCTACATTAAGCCGTTTCTCATTATCTCAACATTTTCAGTGTTACCTAGGTAGTAAATTTATTGTGGAAAATGAGATAACGAGACCGGCACTATTGGATTTTCCATACTATTTTAAATAACAAAATTATGATCAAACTCGAAACCAACGAAGTGCTCGTTTTGACAATCAACGCTTCTTTCCACGAAGTTAGAACTGGTCGGAATTCAGTGAAAATGGGTCAATACAGTAAGCTAAATATTTATCTATAATAACCTGGGCTTAATGTTGTTTTAACACGCAAGCCAGTGTCTAGTGGTAAATGGTAACATTATTATATCACGACATTTTGATTACAGTAGGTATCTGCCTGCCTAGGGCTGCCTTGCATCATATTAGCTGTTATAGTTAAGGTTTAAGTCAACTTTAACGTTAACAGTAACGCTGAGTTTAACAGTGACATATTTAAATAGACTGCGGAATGTGTTGCACCATCAAATCTCTGAGCATAGGTAGTTAAAGTTAATGTTAAAAAGTGAAATATCAATTCAGTATTAAATGTTTATTAAATTAACCTTTTCACTGGAGATATCTATTTAACATCTAAGCATTTAAGTTATGATTTCAGCTTAAAATTGACAAATGGTGCAACTCATTTTTTGTTCGTTAGTTACTTTGCATCAACTAACATGGTTGCCCCAGCCGAAGTAATTATAATGAAGCCTTTAATATGAGGCCTGCAAAGGCACAAAATGTCAGGTAAAATAAAGATATAATAAAAAAAAAATTTTTTTTTACGCAAACCTAATAAAAAAATACAACAATATTTACACGCGTTTTAATCGTAATAAAATGTATCTTAAAATGTTAGTATCAATAAAGAACACGTTTCTGTCTTTTTTTATTGAGTATTATATGAAATTATTCTACTACTTATGAAATTATTATAAGCAGAACAACCAAATTGGTACAAGCTTGTTCATTTATCAATTTTATATAGGTGAACGCTGGAGTGCCCCAAGGCTGTGTGCTATCTTCCACACTATTTCTTCTGCATATCAACGATATGTTGGACACTTCCAACATGAAATCGTTGACTTGTGCCGGAAGAAACTTGTATCTTCTATCGAGTCCTTTCTTGAGAAGGTCGAGGAATGGGGTAATTGAACCTTGTCCAATTTAACCCCCAGAAGACCACAAAAAAAACCCCATTTGCCGAATCACCGCTCTTCGACAACACTTCCCTTAAAGCCTCGCCTAGTATCGGAATACTGGGTCTCGAAATCTCGAGCGATTGCCAATTCCGTGGCCATCTGGAGGGCAAAGCCAAATTGGCTTCAAAGAAACTGGGCGTCATTAATAGAGCACGGCAATACTTCAAGCCGGCCCACATTCTAGCGCTGAACAAAGCGCTGGTCCGGCCACACATGGAGTATTGCTGTCATCTCTGGTCTGGCGCACCCCAGTATCAGCTCGATCCATTTGACCGAGTGCAACGCAGAGCAGCTCGAATTACGGGGACCCAGTGGTCTGTGAACGGCTGGATCACTTGGCGTTGCATATAGAAGTCGCTTCATGTGTGTCGTCTACCGCATTTATCACGGGGAGTGTTCCGAAGAGCTGTTTAACCTGATTCCTGCCGCCGAATTCCACCTTCGCACGACACGCCACAAGTTAGGATATCATCCCCACCATCTGGATGTGTGGCGATCCTCCACAGTGCGGTTTTCAAGGAGCTTTCTTCCTCGTATTACAAAGCTGTGGAATGAGCTTTTTTGTGCGGTGTTTCCGGGACGATACGATATGGATACCTTCAAAAAAAGCGCGTTCTCCTTCCTTAAAGGCCGGCAACGCTCCTAGAGTTCCTCTGGTGTTGAATGAGACATAAACAAAAGACATAACAAATTAGTTTGTAAGCTGCATACATTATGTGAAACTAGTTCAAAGGTTAAAAGCGTTTTGAATATTAAATATTTCATTAAAAGTAATAAAGAACAAATTGTTTAAATATAAATTATCCTATATTGGAAGCATCAACCATCATATAAGGTCGTGATTACTGTCATAACTAGTAATCGCATCCAACAAATACAATGATTTAATAACTATAACAGGTCGACCTGGCACCACAACCTCACGAGGTGAGGCATGGACCAGCCATCGCCCATATCGAACATATTTGAGGGAAGGAGACGACGATATACGACACCGCGGCAAGCAATTTCATTTTAGTGAGACGACGATGATATGACGTTGCCTAGGTATTGTATGATATACCTGAATTATGCCTAAGATAATTTTTACGTCTAAATAAACTGTGACAGCTGTGAAAACGTCAAAAAAGTAGCGGCAAACTGCTAACCTCTATTTTGAGCAGCGTACACTATCACAAAGTAACATAAAAATCGTGAGTGTAAGACGTAGCTTGTCACGCACACTTAAATAATATACCTGGCTTGTTTTCACCGGTAATTGTCTAGCAGCAAGAGGCTCTATCTAATTGTATAAATTATCTAACTATTATACAGATTACCAGTAAAATATTAGATCATTTATAAGTCTAGATAGAGTTTCTTGCTGTTAGACAACCGATGAAAACGCAAGGAATATTAGTTTACTGTTCGTGACAATATCGTAATCATGGCAGAGACTATGGAAGATTTAAGCCGATGCTCGATGGCCTCAATACAGCTTCCCAAGGAGTAGGTCTCAAAATGAACATGGACAAGACGAAGATCATGTCAAATGTCCATGTCACAACTACTCTAATAAAAATTGGGAACAATACTCTCGAAATTGTCGACGAGTACGTCTACCTCGCATTAATAATCCAATTAAGCTGGTTCAATTTCACGAATGAGGTCACTCGTCGAATCCAACTCGGATCGTCAGCGTTCGGGTAGCACCGTAAAATCTTCTCGTCTGAAATACCACAGTGTCTGAGAACGAAAGTTTCCAACCAGTGTGTGTTGCCAGTGATGACTTACGGACGCAGACGAGGTTGCTAACTATGGGCCTTATGAGAAGGCTCATGGTCGCTCAGAGGAATGGCTCTCCATTATGGCTATGCTCCGATTTTCCCTGCGTGATCGAATCAGAAATGAGATCCGTAGGAGAACCAAAGTTATCGAAATAGCGCAAATGTGCGAAACTGAAGTGGCAGTGGCAAGTGATGTGCAGGGCACATAGTTCGGACAGATGGCCATTGGGGCCGCAAAGTCCTCGATTGGCGACCATGTACCGGAAGACGCAGTGTTGGTAGGCCCTCCACAAGATGGATCGACTGATGATGATGATGATGATGTGCGTGACAAGCTATGTCTAACACTAGCGATTTGTACGACGCTTTGTGTTAGTGTGCGTACGTCAAGTTAGAGGCTAGTTCTAAACTCAATTTTTGTCGACGTTTTGACAACTGTCATAGTTCATCTACGTATAAATGATCTAAGGGTAAAATATACATACCATACACACTCTCCTATCATTGTTACACTTATGTATTAGCGCGGAATTGTTGTGGCGCAGGTCAGCACACTTGTCGTCAGGAACATCTGCATGGCAGCGGTAGCACCACAGCTCATTGTTGGGTTTTGCGGCTGCCGACGTCACGTGCACGCTGTCACGGAGCAGGTCACACTCTCCATCTGAAATTGTACTCTACATGATCAATGGCTTATCATGGTATTATACATACAGTTTTTTTAAGCCCAATACGGGATGAGACGAGCAGTAGGTACGTTCAACTGATGGTAATTGATACACCCTGCCCATGTCAATGCAGTGCCAGGATTCTTGAAAAACCCAAAATCTCTGAGCGGCATTACAATTGCGCTCGTCACCCTGAGACATAAGACGTTGAGTCTCATTTGCCTAGTAATTTCACTAAACACAGACCAAAACACAGTAATGCTTACACAATACTTTCTGCTTCACCGCAAAAATAGGCGCCGTTGTGGCACCTATAATCTAGCCGGATCTAAAGGAGCCTCCCAGGAGGCATATAAAAAGAATAGGGAAGACCCAGGCCCAAGGGTTTCGTAAGAGGCAACTAAGAACATTTACCATTTTTCTGCGGTGAAGCAGTATTGTGTAAGCATTATTGTGTTTCGGTCTAAGGGCGCCGCAGCTAGTGAAATTACCGGGCAAATGAGACTTAATTTAATAATAAGGGCAATACGTAATGGGCAGGACGTATCATTACCATCAGCTGAACGTACTGCTCGCCTCGTCCCTTATTGTCTTAAAAAAAGGTTGGTTTGGGCGCCATCTTGAAATTCGATTTGAACCCGAAATTCGTTATTGTTGACACCGAAAAACCACGAAAATGACACCCATGAAGAGAAACTGGTAAATTTCATAGGCGCCATCTTGGATTTCGATTTTGACCCAATATTCGTTATTGTTGCCCTCGAAAACCATGAAAATGACACCCATGAAGAGAAGTTGAAATCACAATTTTGCGCGGCGGCCAACTTGTATTTCAGAAGTGATCCCAAATTCGTTCTCTGCGCCCTCGAGAACCTCGGATTCGATATCCATATTGTTGAAATCATAATTTTGCGCGGCGGCCATCTTGGATTTCGAAAATGATCCCAAATTCGTTCTCTGTACCATCGAGAACCTCGGATTCGGCATCCATATTGTTGAAATCATATTTTTGCGTGGCGGCCATCTTGGATTTAAATAAAACTGCGTTTATTGCACATGAAGCTATGCCACAGAATTGCCATCTAAAGTTCTAATATTTAACTACTAAACGAAAACATCATCCAATTATCAAAAATATATAGGTATTAAAAAAAATATGAAAGTTATCTGTGAAAAAAAATCAAACTTGCAAAAGTATCAAATTCATTTTATTCCCGCAATTAACTTTAAGTACGTGTATGTGTTTGAGCGGTGTCAGTGTAGTGGTGCGATTCGATACCACTCTGTTTTGAGAACGCGTCCATAATGCGGTTTACTATTTCTAATTATGCCATTTCATTTTCTTTTTATAGTTGGATAATAGTTTAATTTATGTAAGTATTACTTTTTTATTGAAAACTGTTACTTTAGATATTAATAAAATTTTATGCTTTATATTAAGTGGTGTATCTGTATATAATTAGAAACGGACACAAAGTTAATTAATATAAACACAAATTATAAATATATATTAAGAAGTATATACAGGCAGGTTAGGTCTTTAGAAAATATAATATCAATACCCGTAAAATTTATTATTGTATATCTTTACAATAAATGAATGGAGTTTTCTTTTATTTATTCACTTAAACAAATGCTAAATAGGAACAGGAATTTAATCTGATTCCTGCCGCCGAATTCCACCTTTGCACGACACGCCACAAGTTAGGATATCATCCCCACCATCTGGATGTGTGGCGGTCCTCCACAGTGCGGTTTTCAAGGAGCTTTCTTCCTCGTACTACGAAGCTGTAGAATGAGCTTCCTTGTGCGGTGTTTCCGGGACGACACCTTCCTTAAAGGCCGGCAACGCTCTTGTGATTCCTCTGGTGTTGCAAGAGAATGTGGGCGACGGTGATCACTTACCACCAGGTGATCAGTACGCTCGTTTGTCCTCCTATTCCATAAAAAAAAGGATCAATATGTATCATTTTCATAAGAACAAGACACAGACAGGATTTTAAAATCTAGTGTGTCTGTAACTCTTAAATTATTCAATGCCGAGTGCCATTTAGGTAGGTATTGGCAAGAAAAATAACCATTCTTAGCATAATTAATATTGCAGTAAATTTTTCACAAAAGCTTTATACTGTGATTTTAAAAATGTCATAATGTTGTCTATGATCTTTTGACATTTAAATTTTAATTACGAATTCAGACCGAAAAAGATCATTAGCACTATTTTTATTGACGCACTATATTGTATAACATAGCTAAATTTATATATAATTTAAATAAATAACTCAAATAGTAAATAGTAGTATTGTTTTGACATACCTGGTGTAAGAAATGACAGCGTGAAGATGAGAAGAGCGCGCATGGCGGTACTGGCTGGTGATTCGCGCATCTAACACACGCAGCATCTATCGATTGAGGACCTGTTGCTCTCCAGTAGCCACGCCTTTCTCCCCGCTATTGACTCAATATAAACTTTTACAAAATCCCAAGAAAATTAAAACTTTTCCTCGTGTCACAGGCACTGTGCGTTTATTGGAAATTTCGCGAACTTAATATGAGTTTAACCACTTCAACATAATCATTTTGTTTATTAATTGTGATTGCGCCTTATTTTACTTGCTACATTATCTTTTTGATATTCTGTTTGGATAAAATCAAAGAAAGCTCTAATTAAATACGTAATCAAATATTTCAATATTGTTAATCTAATATATAAAATTCTCATGTCGCGGTGTTTGTAGTTAAACTCCTTCGAAACGGCTTGACCGATTCTCATGAAATTTTAAGTGCATATCAGACCTACCCAAAGTCTGAGAATCAGACAACATCTATTTTTCATCTCCCTAAATGCTAAGGGTGGTCCACGCCATTTTTTTTTTATTTTGTTTGATTATGAGTCAGCATTAAAAAATACATACAACTTCAATCTGCGATCAACAGTTACTTTTGTATCGCGATTTTAATGTCGGCAATACAGCGTTTGCTGGGTCAGCTAGTAAATTAGATAGATATAGTGAAAATGGTCTTTGTTTGAGACTCAATCCCGCCTAACCCACTGATCGTATCGACATGAAACTACCACCATTCGATGCGAAATTTATCCTACTTATTTTTTATTGTAATAAGATTAATAAAATTTAATTTATTTCCTTTTAAAATTCGCCCATCGAAGCGGGCGGGAACGGCTAGTTATTTATAGTAAATTTGTTCTTAGATAATTTTTAAGTCTAGATAGACTGTGACAGCTGTGAACACGTCGAAAAAATAACGGTGAATCGTTAGCCGCTATTTTCAGCAAAAGCACGCAGACTAAAACAAAGTGACTGACGTATCGCGAGTGTAAGACGTAGTTAGCTGTCATGCACACTAAAGTAATAAGCCTGGTCTGTTTTCATGCGTTGCTTAACAGCAAGAGGCTGATATCTAGACGTATAAATTATGTAAGGTTCGTTTTTAGGCAGACGCCAATTGACAAAAAAAGACAAAATTTCTTTTCTTGATATGAAAATTGTAGACGCCTGACGGCTGACTGTTTACGACCTGTCGAACAAAATCGGTAACAGCAACAATAGACTAGCTTTTCTCTTCTCTCCTACTATATATATCCGTTAGAGATTCTTCTATATCGCACACTTTGTTAGTCTATACGCTAGTATATTGAAAGTCTATGGAGCAGCAGATTAGTACCTACAACATAAACTTTTACAAAATCTTAAGAAAATTTAAAATCGTCCTCGTGTTTTTTTTTTATGAAAATAAGGGACGACACGAGCAGGACGTTCATCTCATGGTAATTGATACGCCCTAACCATTACAATGCAGTGCCGCTCAGGATTCTTGAAAAACCTAAAAATTCTGAGCGGTACTACAATTGCGCTCGTCACCTTGATACATAAGATGTTAAGTCTCATTTGCCCAGTAATTTCACTAGCTACGGCGCCCTTCAAACCGAAACACAGTAATGTTTACACATTACTCCTTCACGGCAGAAATAGGCGCCGTTGTGGTACCCATAATCTAGCCGACTTCCTGTGCAAAGGAGCGTACCACTGGTGTCACAGGCACTCTGCGTTTATTGGAAATTTCGCAAACTTAATATGAGTTTTATAACGTTAGCATAATCATTTAAACGTGTTTAATAAAATTGATTTAAGTAAGTTATTTACAGATAGTGGGCTCCAGACAAAACATACCTGTGAACCTAATTTCACGCTTGTATGAATTCCACTTCCAAAAGGGTCAACTAGATCCTTCCGTTCTCAATATTATTGCTGTAGTCTTTATCTCAAATCTCAGCGTCTATCGTTCCGAAACAGAGCTTTATCTCAACAAGGGCTTCACCCAATTTATGGCGTTGTTGATAGAAAGCCTAGTTTAAACTCAATATTTATTCGAATTGAACTCTTTTGTATAATTTATTGATTTTGCCATTATGTTTGGCTGTACGGGATATCAATATGTAATTAAATGAAAGTTTATCTATACTAAAAGATGGAGAGCCGGGTTTTTCCTTCGGTTATACTGCGAAAACTACTAAACCGATGGGAATAATACTTAGAGGTCGTCCATTAATTACGTGAGGCACTTTTGAGAATTTTTCGACCCCCCCCCCTTTGGTGAGATAGCGCAAGATTTTCCCAAACGCCCCCTCCCTTTTTAAAATTTATGTTTTTTCTGTAAACGTGTTGGAATATTGAGAAAAAGAAAACAACTCTTTCAGCAAGCGTCGCAAATATGTTGGTCTCAGTGAGTCATACTTCTTGTGCCGTTTGGTGTCGAGACACTTGGCCCGTGGGGCCCAGAGGCGCGGAGAATGTTCAAAATACTATCTTCGCGCCTCAAAAAGGCTACTGGAAACCCAAGCGCTGGCAGCTATTTCGGTCAACGGATCAGCCTTGCTATCCAACGCGGTAATGCTGCCAGTATTCTTGGTAGGCTTCCACGTAATGATAGTTTTAATTTTATGTAGTCGTAGTATTGTAAATATAGTTATAAGATTTGTTTTGATTAATTAAATTGTATATATATATATCACTCTTTCTTTTACTTTAATTGGAGACTAACAAAGACTGGCATTATTTGTGAATATGACGGTATGGTTATTTGTGAAAATCACAATCATATTTGGTCGATAGCGCTTTAACAATCGAGCTAATTCGCTGATCTGCGGAGTTTGGACGAATACGATAAACACTATTGTGTCAAATTTATTCTAGAAATAATTTTTCACGCAATTTTACACATTGTTAGGCTAGAAAAATAATGACGTGATATTTGCCAAGACCCCGTGAGAGTGAGATTTGGAAAGATTTAGTGCAAAATAATCATTAAGAGAAAAATTTAAAGAAATAAACATTTTGACCGTTCTTTATGTTCATAAGCATTTCACGACCTGTATAGCCGTGTGGTTAACGATCCTACCTACTAAGCTAGAGGTCCCGGGTTCGAATCCCGGTAGGTGCAAGCATTTATATAATGAATATGGATGTTTGTTTCCGAGTCATGAATATTTTACATGTATGTATGAATGTTTATGTAAGTATATTGTATTAAAAATCTCGTTGTCTTGCAACCCATAACACAGGCTATATATGCCTAATTTGGGGCAAGATAATTTGTGTAAAAGGTGTGTCAATATTATTATTATTATAAGTACATTAAGGAATTTGCTAGAAACTGTAACAATCATAATGTTTAAACAAATGTGTTACAAAATTTAAAATAATTGTTAATTAAAAACGTTTGTGTGGGAAAGGTTATTATAACACAACGAATTTCTTAATGATACCACAGACTGGGAACGAAGCGGACAACCTCAGGCAATTTATAAATGTTTTTTTTTGTACGACATTACATTGTTATCCATATTTTTATAAAAAAAGCCCGCTGAGTTTCTTGCGCCTGTTCTTCTCAGGTCTGAGGCAGTCTATTTTGAATGGGTGGTAGTTTTTGACTTTCAATAAGTGATTTTGATTAAAAATATTTGAATTTGAATTTGAAGTCCCTCCCCCCCTAGAACACTTTTCCTTACGTAAATTACTTAATTAACATAAGATGCAGCGTGTTTCGGAGAAGGTTTTAGTATATAATATTATGTTGGTGATGACTTATCCGGAACCTATATTTTGTTTATTTGGAAATACCTATAAATCCGCATTACAAATAATACAGCGAATGACATTTCATTACATATGACAACTCATACAATGAGCGGGCGCGAGTACTTAATTAAATCTCTGTTCAAACTGAGGCGAATAACGCGAGGGACGCGGGAAGGAAGTCGCTCGCGCCGATTGTGTCAGCTAACTTTTATGGACGTGTTCAAATTGACGCGAGTAGTCGCTCAAGTTGAAGCGAAACAAGAGCGGGACGCCCGGCGGGATTGTTTGATCTCACAATGCATGATGTTTCTCCACTGAAGAACTAAAAATGACACGCGGGAAGTCGCGTCAGATTGAGAGGCTAAGCGAGCGAGCGAATCACGCTAAAACGCGGCCCGCTTCCCGCGCGTTATTCGCATTAGTTTGAACAGAGCTTTATATGGCAAAACAACATTTGCCGAGTCAGCACTTGTCTATTTAAATACCTATAGTAATATATTGTATTAAGCTATTAAAAACTGAACTGTAGAAAGTAGATAACTTTTACTTAGATATCTTTAAGAAGACCTTAAAAACTTTAACAATATAGAACAACACAAAAACATAAGGAATGTTTATGTTTCTAATTCACTTAAATCTAAAATACATACAGTCAGGAGGAGGGCAGGGCCGGCGGTTCAAATTAAATTTGTTTCACAAAGTTTGTTCAAACAAGGGAAAGATAATTACGGTGGCTAGGCAAGAAATATTATTTTATTGAATTAACATTCGATTAAAAAAGTTCCTGTAAATAAAATTGGAATTCAGTTGAGTGTTTAGAATCATTTTTATATTCAAAGTTATAATGGCGGATTATACATAATATAACTGGATATTCAAGGATTTGATTTGACAAATGAGCGTACTGGTAACCTATTGTTAGGTGATCACCGCCGCCCATACTCTCCTGTAACACTAGAGAAATCACAGCCTTTAATGAAGGTCTACGCGCGCATTTTTTTTAAGGTACCCATGTTGTATCGTCCCGGAAACACCGCACAAGGAAGCTCATTCCATGGCTTGGTTGTTCGTGGAAGTAAGTTTCTTGAAAACCGCACTGTGGAGGAACGCCACACATCCAGATGGTGGGGATGATATTTAAATTCCTTTCCTTTAGATTTTCGGTACTGGTACTATCTGATCTACTAACTACCCTTAAATTCCCATTTTAGGTTTTTCCCATGTTAACTATTACCTCAGACCTTTTTGGATTGGCAACAATTTTATATTTTGTAGTAAAAATACTTTACGTTTTAATTTAGGTTTGAAATTTTAGATAATTTGTTTTTAAAGTATATACGGTGGTATTTTTTGTTAAAAGTTTTGAAAAGTCTCTTCTTGAGATTCTTTATAAAATACAACTTTCCGTTGCGATATATTTAGGTGATAATGTCTCCTTAACCTAACTCTTTGTTGTTTATTATACGATTATGACCTCATTTCACTGTAACCTGTTAACTTTTTTATAGAGTGTTAAGCTCGTTATGTGACATCTTTACTGATGCTTAAAACGTAACAATGCGTTAAATATGTTCACAGCATTATAATTACTTACGGCCGTTTTCAATAACGTATCTCTAGTTACGGATACATTGCTTTCACCGTTTAATGACAAGATCTTATCTATCCATAGTTATGTCCAATATAGTTATAATATAAACATGCTGACAACATAATATAACCATTTATTACGACCCATATAGCCGAATGGTTAGTGACCCTGAATACTAAGCTAGAGGTTATTATTATTATTATTACGGGTTCGAATCCCGGTAGGTGCAATCATTTATATGATGAATATGGATGTTTGTTTCCAAAGACAGCAGCTGTATATAGAATAGAAAAATAATTGGAAATGCTGTTAGACAACCGATAACAACAGGCCAGGTTTAATAGTGTGCGTGACAAGCGTACGTCTTACACTCGTGACTTGTATGATACATTGTGTGAGTGTGCGTGAATTGCTTAAAATAGAGGTTAATTCTAAACTCAATTTATTTTTCACAGCTGTCATAGCCTATCTAGACGTATAAATCATCTAACCTGCGCAATGAAAAGTTGTACAAATTAATATTGTTAAAAACCTGGCAAGGACACAGAAGACTAACCGTCTTATAGATCTATCAGTCTTTTTTCGATACTAATGGAGATCTATTGCCTGAAGAATAATTCCAATAATAAAAGAAAAGAAATTTATTCCTGGCCATCAATTTGGTTATCGTCGAAAGCAGCACTTGATGCAGGTCCATAGGCTCGTTTAAAATATAAATAAACATGTGCGAAAACAAACGATATTTCACAGGCGGTCTGGCATATTCGGCTCCTGTTTAAAATTATAAAGACGCTTTCAATAAATTATTACAAAATTAATCAAATCTGCTTGGCTACAAACGAAGATGTCAATATTTGAAAGAATAAATGGAATTTCATGAACAAACATTAATATCATTATTATATTTACGATGAATGTTGGAGAAACGTGACAATATTGAAACGAACAACGATGTCGAAATTTCCAGAATGTTTCATTCATCTAAGGATTCAGTTCCAACTGTTTTGCAATCTGTTGCTTACCTTTTTATATGGTCTCACAAAGTTTTGACATTGTTCCTGTTCTCAAACAGAAAAGTTTTATTGGATACAATTCATCAAAAACCTTATATAATTTATACGTCTAGATCATAGGTTCTCAACGTGGGCGATAACGCCCCCTTGTGGGTGTTTGAGACTTTCAGTGGGGCAGTACTTCTACTGCCCCCCTGAAAGTTAGGGGACATTGAGATGGCGCAGATTGGGTGTGGGTAGATCAAAAAATATAGTAGACTATATTTTTTGATCTACCCACACCCCTTTTTAGAAAAAGGCAAAAAAATACACGAAAATACTCTAGAAAAAAACATATTCTCAAAGTGGGCAGTGAGTAAAATAAGGTTGAGAAACTTTGGTCTAGATAAAGTCTCTTGCTGTTAGACAACAGATATAAACAGGCCAAGAATATTAGCTTAGTGTGCGTGATTTGATTGACATGACTACGTCTTACTTATGTTAGTTTGTGTGCTTTGCTCAAAATAGAGGGTAGTTCTAAACTTAATTTTTTTCGACGTTTCACAGCTGTCATAGTCTATCTAGACGTATATTTGATCTTAGCAAAAAACATTTTTCATCTTTATTTTTAGTAATTTACTATTTATTTTTACAATATCATCTTAAGACTATTTTGTTGAGTTACAATTTACTACTCATAATTTTTTTGGCATACTGGAAAAATTCAGCATTGTTTGCTGTTTGCTCTCAAATTTAATTTCTAGAATATTCTTTTTGATGTCTATTCATTCCTTACTACCGCTTCGTAATGGCACTTTTAGAGGGAATAAACGTTGCAAGAAATTTGAAACAATTACCATTTATTTACTATTGTTTAAAGTTATTTCTATAAGATAATCATAATCTTTTCGCAGGCATTATTTCAATAGGATTAACATCACTCATCAAAGCGTTTCTTGATAAATAAATTATTCCATATGGAGCCAATTAGAATAAGTAACAAGAAATTCCTTGTATTTTCTAGTGTACCAAAAATTTCCTAGTGCTGTTAAATTTTCATTTATAAAAATAATTAATAAATTTATTCAGAAAAGCGAATGCTTTATACAGTTAATGACACAAGGGACAAAACTGTTTGGACTGGCGAATAATGATAACTTAGTTATAACTCTTTTTCCATGTTATATTATGAAGTTATTGTTTGATATAGCTTTTTATAAGTTTATTTTAACTGTTATTTTATTTAGTTTTCTGATCTTTATGAAAATGCGATAGCGATATGACTTAGTTTAAAAAAATGGCTCTGTCATAAATCCTATTACTCCACAGCTGAATATCTATGTGATAAGAGAGTCTGGGATTAGACTATGATTATTTTATAGCGATAAAAATGACTGTACAATATTGCATATTTTTATTGAAAAGAGTGCAAAAAAAAAAGAATTCTGGGAGAGTTTCTTGTTCCACTTCTTCTCTCTCAGAGCGCCATTTGTTTCCGAAGCGGTAGTAACATCAAGTATATTAGAAATTACATCAAACAGAATTCTAAAGGAATAAATTTTGAGAAAATAAATGCCTTTTATGCCTCATAATGCAATTATTTTTTCAACGAGTAATTGTGGCGTTTCTTGCCGATTCTCATCAAAACAGAACGGGTTTGGAAATCAGTGATAGTGAAAGATTTTAACTATAGATTCATACCGCTTTATATAAACCCATTTAAAAAAAACACAATTGACTTTGATTGTTTGACGCGATCTAAATATCTATTTTCTCACGTGCCAATATTCCAAATATAACTAAACAAACAAACAACCATCTTCATCTTAGTTTAAAACAACCAATGACGTTCTTCTATATCTAATATATAAAACTCCTTCGAAACGGCTTGACCGATTCGCATGAAATTTTGAGTGCATATTGGGTAGGTCTGAGAATCGGACAACATATATTTTTCATCCCCCTAAATGTTAAGGGTGGTCCACGCCATTTTTTTTTTAATTTTTAGATTTTCTTTTTAAATTCGTTTGATTATGATTCAGCATTAATAAATACATACAAATTCACATTTTCACCCATCTACGATCAACAGTTACTTTTGTATCGCAATTTAAATATCGGCAATACAACGTTGCTGGGTCAGCTAGTATTATATATTCGTGTCATATAAATACATAGCCGAAATATGGAACATGCCATAAACTACACCATAAAAAGTCCGTCTGCTATGTCTATACATTGCCGCGTTTACTCCAATTGTTTAAAATATTCCTGGTGTATAAGAAGCAATGTAAAACATTAATTCAGTTTAGGTTAAGTATGTTGAGTTTAGAGCCCGTTTCGGACAGTGACTTAGGAGAAAGGTGTGCTTACATTGTCTTTAAGCACACTTCAGCCGTCCCGGTATCAGACTGCGAATGATATGTCCTTATAAACCAAACTAACCGAACTAAATTCTTATTCAGCGGGTACAAAATGCCTGCGCTAGATATTGTTTTAAAATCCCCTCTCGTGAACATGTCTCACCATATCTAAATAATGCTAAAATGCTAAAACTGGAATATCAAAGACAGTTGCATTTCGCCACTCTTCTTATTGGGGTTATAAAATACAAAATTCCACAATATCTTTATACCAAGTTACGATGGTCTGCTGACACTTGCAAGTATCACACTAGAGGTTCTCCTTACCTTCTCTGT
Source organism: Leptidea juvernica (assembly GCA_949711755.1). Classification (NCBI taxonomy): domain Eukaryota; kingdom Metazoa; phylum Arthropoda; class Insecta; order Lepidoptera; family Pieridae; genus Leptidea; species Leptidea juvernica. The sequence continues at coordinate 3,614,652 of CATIXQ010000019.1, forward strand.
GTAGTGTGTACCCACCACAACGATCAGCGGCATTCGAAGGAGGCTTTTGTTATAATCTAAAATATGGAATTACTTACCTCCTCCCCTTCTTAATATAAATAGTGTTTATACGTTATAGAGGTCACTCGTCGAATCCAACTCGGATGGGCAGCGTTCGGGAAGCTCCGTAAAATCTTCTCGTCCAAAATACCACAGTGTCTGAAGACGAAGGTTTTTAACCAATGTGTGTTGCCAGTGATGACATACCCAACACAGACGTGGTCGCTAACTATGGGCCTTATAAGGAAGCTCGCTGTTGCTCAGCGGGCAATGGAGAGGGCTCGGAGTTTCCCTGCGAGATCGAATTAGAAATGAGGAGATCCGTAGGAGAACCAAAGTCACTGACATAGCCCAAATGATTGCGAAACTGAAGTGGCAGTGGGCAGGGCACATAGCTAGGCGGACAGATGGCCGTTGGGGCAGTGAGGTCCTCCAATGGCGACCACGTACCGGAAGGCGTAGTGTTGGTGACGACCCCCACGAGATGGACCGACGATCTAGTCAAGATCGCCGGAGTAGGATGGATGAGGGCAGCGCAGGACCGATCGTCATGGCGATATTTGGGGGAGGCCTTTGTCCAGCAGTGGACGTCTTCCGGCTGAAATGTTTATACGTTTACAAATAAATATAAAATGTATTTGTTTACACTTCAGTTAGGCCTCTCTCAAAATAAAATTTAATATGTAGTCTAAAAAAAAATTCACACAACAAATCTCTTTCATAGTTTTAATGAATATATCTAATGTGTATATGTATATATAAATAATAAATAAATACTTTTTTTTAAATGTAAAATTCTGTTAATTATTTATTTATATTGTACATGTAAATGTTCATACAAATTGTTGGTAACAAACACCGGGACACGAGAATTTTATATAATAAATAATCAATATATATCTAAGTAATAATTGTTACGACCTAGCCGTCTACTGTAATATTATTTTTTTACCTTATGTTTTGAGTTCTATCATTTATTTATTTATTAAATAATTATTTTATTTAATAATGGAAGCACTTGTGGCTGTAATCGTAACGGCCGCCTTATTGAAGGTAGCTACTGAAAATCAGTGTTGGGTGATACCCAATTAATATGCTGAGTAGCAAACCTTTTTGGGACAAAACACCGCAAACACCACCTTATTATATTGATATAGAATAAGCCTTACTTTAGTTTTTTCTTTGGTTCTTAACGTATGTTAGTTTTAATTAGATTAGGCATATTATAGTAATTATTTAGATAAGTTTTTCATATTATTTGTTAGATATTATATTTGTAGTGTTTGTTCCAAATACAGATATACTTACTTACTTACTTACTTATATGTGTAAATAACTTCATTGAAAACAACAATAAATTCAAACATAAAATGGTAGCTATAACAAATGTAATATCAATCTTAAAACTAATTTACCTGCAAAACAAGGGCGCTACAAGATCGTTGATGGACGCCTAATTGCTTATAAAGGAAACTTTAGGGGCTAAAATTTGATTACGAACAATTGTCAGCCGGGGCAGGAACCACATTAAATTGCCTCACAAACACAGACCGAGCCTCAACTTGGCAGGCTTTATATGTTTTGAAAAGGTGATTAAATTATTTGCATTACATTTAGATTGCTAGCTCTTATTACGATCTTGTGCACAGTTTGACATACTAACATAGACTTAATAAATACTAAAACATTAAAAAAAAAACACGCAAACACACACACACATACACACACGCACACACACATACCACTTTTTGGTGAGTTTGTTAATTATGTATAATAATGCCTTTCGGAAGGACCTAGCCTCTGAAACTCAGGGTATCCTACCGCAGTGAATAGGGCACAAAACATTCTCTAACCGTATGTTATTAGTCTTGAATATTTTTATTTTATTTTATTTATTTGGAGAAAAAAACAGAACAATTATCTAAAATATATAATACTAAAACAATTGTTCCTTAGAAATTTCTCACTAAGACTTAAAGTTTCTAATGTGACAAGTACAGTTTAATTAACTAGATATTACTGAAAAAGAACATTTAAAAAACAAGACTAATGTTACAGAATTTATGAGCTTCATTTTAGATCATGTATTGCAGTAATTCTCTTGTTTATTACATTTTTAAATTGTGCTAAATTAATTATATTAAAATCTATATCAATATCTACAGAGACAAAGTTTTTATTGAATGAATTCATAAGTCTATTAATTGGAGCGCGGAAACCTGCATTTGAATAAATGATTATTATTATACTATTTGAAATTTTGCTAAAATATTCAAACGTGCGTTATAAGCACATTAAGATTGTATATATTTTATATTGTTTTGACAATAAAACAATACATCAATCTTCAAGTCATCTCCGATCGGCTTGATTCATTGGCGTTGCGTAGAGATGTGGGTTCTCTCTACATCTTTTACCGCATTTATCGCGAGGAGTGGTCAGAGGAGCTGTTCGGGTTGAATCCAGCGGCCGAATACAACGTCTCACAGTCTCAGATGTAATTTTATTTAGAGCCTTAAAATAAATAGTTAATTTACAGTTTAAATGGGGGAACAATTCTGTCACCTAAGTTTAGACGTGTCACTAATCTGCAACGCCCTTATTATAATAATTATCCCCAAGAATATTAGTCATCATATTAGTAAAAACTGTCTCTAAATATGAAACTTCGAATTAATGTAAATATGTATTTTAAATTATAGTTTGATCACTTTTTTCTATAGCCTGCCACTTACTTTTTAGAGGACTTATCTTATATTGATTAGTCAAATGATGTTCTTTACATATAGACAATGCACCTCATACAAAATCGAAGCCGAAATAAGGCACATGCCACAAATGACACCATAATAACCTTCGACTGCTATGTCTATACATTTCTCATTGTGACCTTTCATCTGTCCCATTCTGACAAGCGGATCTTGTCTGGGGAATTGTCAATAATATTATAACATATTTAATGAAAAAATATTCGTTTTATTAAATTACTTCCGCGCTTTGCATATCAATGTTATATAATAAAATAACCTTACCGATGATAAGTCACACCATCTTTTTTTGAGTCGTTAATGTATTATTTAAGCACTTTTTATAGTACACTTAGGCTTGTTGATTGACACACAGTTGACACACGACTAAGGAGAAAAGTGTGCTTTCATTGGCTTTAAGCACACTTTTGCCGTTCCGTTATCAGACTACGAATGCTATGTCTGTATGTATAGAACGTAATTGGATCAGTCCACTAAAAAGTAAGTGACGATAATATAAAAATATAATTTTAAAAAATTTGGTTAGGTTAGGTTATGTTAGAACATACTAAGTCAAAATTTTAGTTTTTCTTTAATAACTTCCTGGATTCATTCAACACAAACATTGCGTTAATTTCACACCATTGAGGTGCAAATTTTTGTTCTGCCAGCGGGCTGCAAGCGGTGTGTGTTTATCATTGATCACACGCTGTGCTGAGAGCACTCTGTTGATCGACATTCAATTATCTCCACTCTCCACTCTCCAGTTCAAGTGATTTGTGCCTTTTAATCGGGCACTTTATTAACCAGAAAATTTATACATACAAATACATTTTTACTATAAATAAGTAGGAGTTACATATTTCTATCAGCATGCAAATTTTATAGACTGTGAGTTTGGTCACACTATATGGACTTACAAAGGGTAATTCAATTTAATATAATAAATAGAATTCCCCATGAATTCAAGAATAAGATACGACTGATGGTCACATTTCCACGTAAAACAAAAATATGCGGGAAAATTTGCTGGTAGCGGTTATTACAGAATCGTAAAGGAAAACTATGCGGGACAAGTTGCTGGAAACCGGTACTACAAACTCAAATATTGAGTGATTGATTTCCCATATTATCATATTATGAATATATCTCATCGAAACAAACTATAGAAATCTAAATGAGAAGGGAATATAAATCTTATAAGGCTTAATTTCTCGAGAGAGGCGTATGTCGCAGCTATGGATATAATAAAACGACGACAAATCGATTAAATTAGGAATCTCATAGGGAAAAATAATAATTTCATAGATTAATTAATTCAATAAAAATTTAATGTTGGGCCGGCAACGCTCTTGTGATTCCTCTGGTGTTGCAGGAGAGTGTGGGCGGCGGTGATCACTTAACACCAGGTGACCCGTACGCTCGTTTGTCCTCCTATTCCATAAAAAAAAATGTTCCAAAATAAAAATCCACTGCGGATTTAAGTGAAAACAGTGAAACGGGGTTTATACATGCATATTTTTGAAGTGAAATAAAGTTGTGCCCGCGTTGGGCACTTTTTGGTTGGGGAAAATCTTATGGGTTAGCGTCACCGACATGCCCATGGCTGGCGACGCGATAAATAATAAAAAAAATTAATATAAATATATCTATATAGTTAAACACTTTTTGGATGGGTGAAATCTCGTGAGTTCACGTCACCGAAGTGCTTATAGCAGTATATCTGTAGCTATACAGCTGACGTATTGTGCAACATTAGTGCTGTGTATATCTTGTAAGTGAAATTGAATGGATATAGTGAAAAGTTCAATATTATAGTGTGCATTATTGAAATACTGTTTTTGTTTGATTAATATAGTATTCAAAATCAATTAAAATTATGAATGTAATTGTTGTTAAACCTTATGAAATTTCAAACTTTAGTACTAAAAGTTCTAAGTTTTCACTTCTATCGGTAGTCTCTACAGCTGCCATTTTTTTTTATATATGTTTGATTTAATTAAGTTGCTATTATAAGAGTGCATTAAGCAAGCTAATAAGAAAATAGTCCGTAGGCGTTCACTTGTCTCCCCTTTCCCACAATTCCAATTAGATTTACTGTTGTTCTGTTTCAATACTCTTTCAACCTCTATCTGACATCTTGCAGGCGTCTTGAGTCTCTCCTATTGTTATACTTTACGAAACATTTTCCTTCAAACGTGAAAATTTTTTACACGCTTTTTATTACCTATATATAATATAATACAATATACCTAATATTGACATACTTTTTACACAAATTATCTTGCCCCAAGTTAAGAATATATATCCTGTGTTATGGGTTACAAGCCAACGATATATTATTTAATACAATATACTTACTTAAACATACATAAATGCATATAAACATACATAAACACATTTGAAACATCCATGACTCGGAAACAAACATCCATAATCATCATATAAATGCTTGCACCTACCGGGATTCGAACCCGGGACCTCTGACTTAGTAGGTAGGATCGCTAACCACTCGGCTATACATGTCGTCTATATATATGTTTGTTTGTAACCGACTCATTTGGGCGCGATTTTGACCCACTTTAAACGGCCAGATTTCGTTCAAACTTCGTTGATTTATCGAGGATCAATGACAATACATTAATTTGAATACATTGATTTTTAATTATTACATTTTTCAATTTGCAAAATAAGATTTTATTTAATTATATATTTTTTTCCATCTATCGTCGATAAGGCAGAAATTGATGTTTATTTTAAATTTCAACTATTATCTTTTCAACCAAAGCGTGTTTTTTAGTTTTTCTTGAACTATTTTTATTATTTCAAAACGACCTAAAAAGTAGCGTCGCACAAAATAAGAAATTAAACAGTGACAGTTATTTTTTTATTTCAAATCACAAGTGAACATAAACGAAGTGTCAATTTGTAAAATGGAAGTTATTAAAAAAGTAGCTTATCCCAAAACCTACATATTGTTTAGTTCTCTCATATCTAAATTGGAAAATGTTTTAAATATTCCTTGGTTTGAGATGATTTTCCCGTTACCATTGCTCTAAACAATAATATAAAAAACATAATAATTTATAGAAACAGAAAGAACTTAAATAAGGTATAATGCCTTATATCTCAATGGCACCTTCACTAATCACACTATAATTGGTTCGATTGGTGATTTCCAAAGTGTATGACGTCACTAAAATGCCGACCTATTCGCTTATCGAGCAGGGACTATATTGTCCCGGAGAAATACAGTCAGTTCTACTGCTACTCCTTGTACAAAAACAATATGTTATTTGCCGCTACTAAACTTTTTCTAATCTGGAATGGCATAAATCTCCCTGTTTTAATCTATATCATATTTTTAAGCTTGTGTGATGACCAGTTGAGCAGCTTAATCGAATTTGTCGCCAATCAGCTGTGATAAACGAATTAGTTCGTTACAGGCATCTGTTTTAGCATGAGTAAGTAACCGTCAAAGTACTTTTGTTCAAATTCAAAGTCAAATATTTTTATTCGAAATAGGATTCAAAATCACTTACTGAACGTAAAAAAGCTATTCCAAAAAGTATGCCTTAGATCTGAGAAGAACGGGCGCAAGAAACTCATATCGTTTACAATGTAATATCGTACAATACATTTATTTATTACAATTAATTAATATAAGGATAAATTTATTATTAGCCTGAGGGCGGTCGCTGAATTCCCAATCTGTGGTATCATTAAGAAAGTCGTTATATATGTTATAGTTAACTACTACACAACCGTTCTTTAACAATTCATTCATCATCGCATCATACATTCATCGCTTAACAAAAAGACGTGCTCAATTTAACCGAGTAACTTGGCATAACAAGTTTATGTTTGTTCCTAGTGTGATTATCACAGTTTATAGTAAAGTCGCTAGTGGGCTTAAGAACATCTAGGTTATAAATAGCGCAAATTGCCCATTTCTGCAGCACAAAGATGTCATTGATACGTCTTAGATGGATAAATTAGAATGTGTTTTGAACAATTGAGGACATAATAAAAATAAACCAGTCGCGCCGTATCTATGTCAGTTAATTAAATGTTGATTGCCACACACACGCTTCGGGTCCTTATTTTAACAAAGGAAGATTTTCTCAATTCACAAGAATCTCAACTTGAGTCAATATGCTTATAAATAAATACCTAAATAAGTATATAGAAAACGAACCTTAGAGGATCATTGCGTTGTCTGTTCATACATCTGTCCATCTTCCGATCCGACACACTTTTATAACAGCATATTATCAATTTGAAAATATTTTTTCTAATAAGTTGTTTCTGTCATTAATGTTTTCTTATGGAGGCTACTTACTCATATGCTTGACATTCGAAGCTCGTTGGTAAAGGTTGCCCTAATAAAATAACTTACCGTTTCGTTACTATCAAGGTCTTTTATTTTGTGTTGAATAACCGCCCTAATCAAATGAATAGAATATTATCATCATCATTTCGACCGGAAGAAGTCTACTGCTTGACAAAAGCCTTCCCCAAAGGTCTCCATTTTGATCGGTCCTACACTGCCCACATCCAACCTATTCCGACGGCCTACTAACACTGCATCTTCCAGTACGTGGTCGCCATTCGAGTACTTTATTGCCCCAACCGCTTTCTGTCCTTCGAGCTATGTGCCCTGCCCACTGGCACTTTCGCAATCATCCGAGCTATGGTTGTGACTTTGGTGTTCCTACAGATCTCTTCATTTCTGATTCGATCACGCATGACAACAGCATAACCTTATCCATTGCCCTCTAAGAGCATTCTTATCAGTCTCATAGTTAGCGACCACGTCTGTATACAAATAATAAAATCATAACAAAATGGAAACTGTTTTAATATAAATAAATGTATCTGTATATTTATACTATAAGTATATTAGTAAGTATATATATTGATTTATTGCCGTATGTCATGTTATATCTAAATAAAATTTCCAAAACCTGTAGGTTACCTGGAAGAGATCGCTAAATAGCGATAAGGGCTACTATAATTGTTATATACAAATTGCAACTTTAAGTTTTTTTAGTGCAATAAAGTATTTTCATTCATCAGCTGTACATTATTTTTTCTACAAACTAATTGCTATGTATTCTAAAAACAATGCCGAATCCAAACAGTATTTCATAGAATTTTCGTCTGTTTGTATGTCTGGACAAAACGCAAAGTCTAATCGATTTAATTGAAAGGCAGCGTGGATATTAAAAAGAGGCGACAAAACACAGGCCTAAATAGTATTTTTGTCTCGGGCAGTAGCTAGTGAGACATAATGGTTGAAGAGGGTTACGTAGATGCACTGATACGTAGATGTAGGTGTTTTAGAAAATCGATACCTACACGAATGTGAGTATATAATGAATATATATATATAATGAAAATGGTCTTTGTTTGAGGCTCTTTCAAGCCTAAACCACTGATCGTATCGACATTCAACTACCACCATTCGATGCGAAATTTATCCTAGATGGTTTATGGCTATTTTTCGAATTCCAACGTTACTAAATTAATTTATTTCCTTTTAAAATTCGCCCAGCAAAGCGGGCGGAACGGCTATCGCATAAAATAAATTATCCGCGCTGCCGTTTCAATGACCTGAGGCCATACCCTTGACGGGTTTAACAAAAACTCTCGCTGTTAATTCATTTAATTGGTCATAATACCAACAGCATAAAAATTAAATTGTATAGCATACTTACATTAAACAATATAATGACATATTGAAGCACAAATTTTCGAATGGGTGGGAGTTTTTGACGTTGAAAAGTGTATATCGAATATTGAATGAATATATTTGAATTTGTATAAATAGATTTCTTTAAAAGAGTGCAAATTATTAGTAATGGTAGTAAGATAATTTGTTATTTATAAGTAATCTCCATTACAATCCCTCTACAAATTTTATTTGTGCCCAAATATATGGACGGTATGAAACTTGTTTTAATGACTTTAATCTGTTCGGCCACGAATATATGGATTTAAGATCTACGACTTTAAGGTGAAAAGAGGTGTTTTCCAACCGGAAAAACATGGTTTTTAGGACTCACATTTTCAAATATTTTTTTGATGACAATCATAAGTTTAGGATTCTAGTTAGTAAGTCGAAACACGGTTGACTAAACTTGATTATTAAGGAGATATTTCTTCGGAAAAAGCAATTACATTTGCTAGTTATTTAACATTTTTCAAAGAAATTTCGTCTACATGTTCCTTAATAAATACTTCACATGATTATGATTTTATTTTATTGCGAAAAAGTATTTATTATGTATACAAGTCAGCGTATAGACAAAAAAAGATGCAACAGAGAAGATCATCTCTAACAGATATACAACAACAGAGAAAAGGTAAGCGAATCTATTGTAAACCATTAATATTGACATGTCGTAAATAGTCAGCCACCCTTGGCATTAGTTCCTTATTACTTTGAATATAAAACGCTCACTGAATTGATCACGCATTAGCGGTCTGTCAGCTCGTCTATATTCTAGTATATTCTGAGTCTGAGTGAGTGATTGGATTTATTCACTGTTTCCATGGAAATTTAGTCACGGCTTGTTCTAGAGATTTCTTCAGCTCTTATAAAGTTCGGAACGTTGACTTCCCACCAAGCTTGGATAGTTTGTGCCTCGTGATTGAGACCAGGTGTAGAGACTCACCAGTCAGAGGCTACTTTGCACAGGACGCCGCCTAGATTATGGGTACCACAACGGCGCCTATTTTTGCCGTGAAGCAGTAATGTGTAAACATTACTGTGTTTTGGTCTAAAGGGTGCCTTAAACTTATCGTCTTATGTCTCAAGGTGGCGAGCACAATTGTAGAGCCGCTTAGATTATTTGGGTTTTTCAAGAATCTTGAGCGTATCAATTACCATCAGCTGAACGTCGTGCTCGTCTCGTCCCTTATTATCATAAAAAAAAGACTTCATGGAAAGTCCATTGTAAAATTTTAAAAAACGTAAGTATTGATAACAGATTCCCCAGGATGATCTAATTCAGCACTTTGATTGAAGACTTCAATATTTTTTTACAAAAATGAAGGTTTGTGTCTTCTTGAAAAGACACCTCTTACCAAACCATGACTAATTCAAGATGATGACCACCTTTCGCTTTTCCGACCACATATTTGTAAAGCCACTTTGGTGCTTCATAGCATATCTCCGAGGGACGCCTCGTGTAGAGGCAAAACACGTATTGAATTGTTTGAAGACAAATCATAGCGGATTTTACACTCAAGTAAACTCACTATATTTGCATAAATATGGATTTCCGCAGTTACGCCTAATTCAACCAAAAAATTCATCAGTGGAAAGGATATTTTTCTTTCTTTTCACCCGCACATCGAGACATTCTTTTGATCGAACCACTTTTTCGAGGGATTGATTTAGACCATGTACTGCATAACGACGATAAGCACCAAGTTTTTGAATTTCTGATCACAAGCTTCAATATGTGTTGGTATCTATCGATAGTATGATACGAACCTGCGACTGAACCCTAGCTTTCAAGTGTCTTGAATATGACTGGCGGCTCAATATCCATTTTGTGTAATTGTGATATAATGTAAACCACGAACAAAATATAATATCAAATGATGGGAAATTATCGAATGTAACATAATAAATGAAAATGAATTTATTTCGGAAGAAAAAACTTTACCACACATTAAAACAAAATAACTTAATGAAAACAAATATATGCTTAATCTTAAAAACAATGGTGGGAAATAATCGAAGTATCTAACATAATGAATGAAAATTGGAGCTGAACTTAGGACTTTAGGAGTAAAAATATAAATGATTGTGGCACCAAAAGACATATTTAACAAAATTGAGATTTTAAAAAATTTGTTCCGATTCAAATAAAATGAATTGGATTTTTTTAAGAATTCGCGAAATCCTGGTTTAGCAATCCTGAGCGTGCCACACCCGTTCTTCTCAGGTCTTATACCTATTTTTCGAATGGGCTCATAATTTTTTTCTATATTTGATATTAAAATCCTATTTTGACTTCATGTCGTGATTGTGTACAAACCTTCGAACAGATATAACATCGACAAAAACATTTTTTTTTATTTAATCTTCTAAATTAATCGTTTTTTGGTTATTTTAAAAGCCCTTTGTATTATAAAAAATGTATCGCTCACAAAATCTAAGGTCAGACTAAACACAGTCAAACCGTAATAAGTTACTGAACTAAATCGTTTCATAAATAACAAAGGGTCAGGAATAAAGCGACATTAGCACTTAAATGTAGCCCTAGAGGGCAAATAAAAAAAACCTCAACTGATCCGAGTCTCACGAGACGTCGGCTAGGGTAAAATACTGATATTATATCCCGAATTTGATGAGCTATCAAACCTTGATTTCGTCAGGTTTCCGTTTATTATATAAATTAAGGAATACTTTATACTCGATTTTAATTTGAAAATCTGCTTCAAGTTGTTGAGGTATTTTTACAAACATTGTATTACTAAAGGGTCAATCCATCCAAAAAGCTGACAGTTGACTAAAAAGAAAAGTCTGCTTACATTGTCTTAAGCACACTTTTGCCATTCAGGTGGATCCACACATGCCGCCGCGTTTGGCCAGTGGCTTAGCCGGCGGTATTGACCCAAATTTGTATATCATTGCCGCTGTAGGCCGCAGAAGCCGTAGTATCGTTGTGATTATTCGAATGATATCTTATCCGAAGCAAAAAGACGCCAAGTAACATCTGCAGCTTTGTTGTGTAGCGCCGAATGCCGCGAACAATGCCCGGCGGCTGAACCACCGAGCCTGCCGCCGGTATTATGTGGATCCACCTTTCCGCAATTGGACTGCGAATGATACGTCCTTACATAATATGTATACTTAAAATTATATTCTAAGTATGTACAGAACATCTCAATGTGTGTCAATGTTAAATATTGGAAAATGAAATGCATTACAATTTGTAATTGTTCTAGAAAGCTAAACAGTAGAATAAATGTAAACAAAACAATATCGTAGAAAAACAACAAAAAGAGAATCCATATAATTTAAACGTTCGTTACGCAAACACATTGCTTTAGCAAATAGAATCCGTGGAATCCAACCAATCGAAGGGTCTGTTTGTGTTCGACTTGGATTTGTAAATAAATTTACGTGAAATGTTTCGCCTGAAATTTATGAACGTAATGCCTACTATGTCGGTCAATGTATATTACCTATATTTAAGTTTGATTTCTATAGTTATTCCCATTGAAATCGGTGATCTGAGATAGTAATATAATCATCCTGCTTTTGTCACTTAAATAAGCGAAGATGGATAAATTTTGTGACTACTTTTTTTTGATCCATTTTTGTTGACGTATTTTTAAGATTATTTATCTTTTTGAATGTAACCGATAAGTGTTTTCTATGGCTTTGGAAATCAAGATTGTCATGTTGAAAACCATATTTATAATCGGTTGACGAATGACAAAATATGGATTAATTAGGCTGTGTTCCATTATATTAGCTGTTATTTCGTTCTCAGTGAGTCCTACATCTTTGTGCCGTTTGGTGTTGAGACACGTGGCCCGGGGCCCAGAGGTGCGGAGAATGTACAAAGTGCTATCTTATCGCCTCAATAGGGCTACTGGCAAGTACTGGCAGCTATTTCGGTCAACGGATCAGCCTTGCTATCCAACGTGGAAATGCTACCAGTATTCTTGGTGCAATTCCCCGTTCAATACTTACTCAGTATGTTTTTTATGACCTAAGTCGAATAAAAACTATTTGACCTTGACCGTATGGTCCTTGATTATTACTTATCACTGTGACATATTCATTAGTTCTTTTCTTTGTATTATTTACTGTATGTGTATATTTAAATTATATGTATATCGATAACACCACCTACTGTTATCTTGTCAAATAAAACTATTTCTGTTTAGCCAGTAAGGTTGCCTGGAAGAAAGGCTGCCTATTAATTGTTACATATTCTTGATTTATGATCTATTTAATTATTTTGCGGTGTGCAGTAAAGATATTTTTCATTTAATTTCCATCGTTAATTATATCAGATCGAAACACTTAAGAAATTAATTTTAAATTAGGTTACATTATGTAAGTTTATAAGATTTAGTTTTTATACCACGTTACTTTTAGTTTCATACCATTAAAAAGTAATGCTTTTATTTTACATCAAAATATTTTTCGTGACGTCACAAAATGGCCCAACGGAAGACCAGGGTTGGTTTTCAAACCAGCAAACATGCTGAGCTGGGACCATTTTTTGAATCGTATATAGTACAAATGTTTCAGTCTTTTTGTTTTTTGCTTGTTTTATCAATCTTAAGTTTATATTTATTTTTATCTTATATCTTTTGTATTTGTATAAAACTACTTATACGTTTCAAATAAAAAAATTTTTCTTTCCTTCTTTCTTTAAAATATCCATTGGAAAAATGAACGAATCAGAAATTTGAATCAGCCAACCTTCTTAAAATTAAGTATCCCCATTTTAATCGCATTGTAGTGATAACGGCAGTGCCGGATTAACTGACTAATATTGATTTTTTTCTTTCATTGAGACTTTTCCTGCCGCCGAATTCTACCTTCGCACTGCACGCCACAAATTAGTATATATTCCCACCATCTGGATGTGTGGCGGTCCTCCACAGTGCGGTTTTCAAGGAGCTTTCTTCCTCGTACTACTAAGCTGTGAAATGAGCTTCCTTGTGCGGTGTTTCCGGGACGATACGACATACCTTCGATACGGGTACCTTCAAAAAAAGCGCGTACACCTTCCTTAAAGGCCGGCAACGCTCTTGTGATTCCTCTGGTGTTGCAAGAGAATGTGGGCGGCGGTGATCACTTAACACCAGGTGACCCGTACGCTCGTTTGTCTTCCTATTCCATAAAAAAAAAGACAATTCACGTCGGACACTCGGTAATCGACTATTATCCAATCTAGATCAATGGCTTTCTTAATACGGCACTGGATAACGGCCTGGCTAAATTTCTATCAAATAATTTATCTATTCCATAAATTTCAACTATCTTTGGAGGGCAGACGAGCGTACCTTTGTACGGTCAATGACTTCGTATGCAAAATTCCTGACGAGATATCTTAGACTTAAAGCGAATCATAAACTGAAGTGAAAACGACTCCTCGCATCGATTGAAGGTTGAAGATAGTGGCACTAACCTCGGAATGTTTTTGAAACCGCCTTAGATTTAAATTAAATACTTATTAAAGGATTAGGAGGTATTAATTAAAACCCAAAACTACTCATACCTAACAAAAAACAGTGGACAGTAAATTTTGCCAAAAATCATCTGTCTACAGCAAATACCATCTCAGAGGCACCAAATGATGGTAAACTGCGTAATGACAAATATGAATAAAATAAAACTACATCAGTCTCGTGCCAGATTTTGGCGAGACAACACGTCCTGAGGATGCCTCGTGTAGAGGCGAAACACGTGTCGAATTGTTTTAAAGACAAATATTGGCGGAATTAACACTAAAGAAAACTTAAATAATTTGTAAAACTACATTTAATAAAACCGACTTCAAAAACTAAAAAGTATAAAGTAACATAAAGATTTAATTGAATGCATCTCTTATGCAAACCTTTAATATTATTTTATAAGTCGTTTTTTTAAAAGTAGTATTTTTTATTTTTTTTTCCTTTTTAGTGTCATTAATCAGGTAATCTATGAGATTTCATTGCTTTTTATTGTCATTTAATTAAATTTTTAAATTAAAAAAAAAAATAATTTAAAAATAAATTAATTAAATTGAAAATTTATAAGTAGCTACGGGAAGGCCTACGAAAGGTTACGGGCGCCTTACGGCCGTTTTCAATAACGTAACACTACTTACGGATATATTGCTGTCACCGTTTAATGACAAGATCTTATCTATCCATAGTTATCTCCAATATAATTATAATCCAATGCTTTATCGATAGATTATTGAAATGTAAGTAAGCGTTAAAGGATAGATTTATCTACTCTAGTAAGTTAAACTAAGGATAGATATGTTATTGAAAACGGCCGTTAATCAATATAGATATCCTATTTCACGTTGTTTTGAGAGTCAGAAATATTGTGAAGAGCGTGTGTTACCTATGAATGACAGGCAGCCTAAGACCCACTGTTCGGCAAACGGGTTAGTAATAATAATATGTAATCAAAGAAAATGAAAACTCCTAAAAATCAGTACAAAAACTATAATAATATCAGTCACGTAAACATAAATACCGTCTCGTTATCCGTATCGTTATCGGTATACATAAAACCTAAATCAAATTGAGAACCTCCTCCTTTTTGAAGTCGGTTAAAAAACCAATTAATACAATTTTAAATCAACATCAATTCATCAAAATTAATAAACAACTTTTTTGTTTACCACAATATCTAGACACAAAATGCGAGCAAACGCTCCAATGGAATACAATATTTCGAAATATCTTTGAAATTTTCAAATTTGGAACATTTTATGTTATTTGCATTATTTACTTTTTACTACGTAGACAATTGTTTCTAATTAATTGAATGCATATTAAACCTGTTTTGTTTAAGATTCCCATACTTTTGCATATTGTTTTCGGTTTCCTTTTTTTGCAAATGGATTATTTATGAAAAATCTGAATTTTTGCAGTACGTATTCTGTTGCAATATGTATTCTGTTGAAGTGCCTAATGAATAAATAAATAAATAAGTATTAAGCCAAGTCTGTTTTTCGTATAAAACTGCATAGCCTAAACATACTTACAAAAATTAAACTACCGGCACTAACAGATCTGGATATATTTAGATAGTTATTATTATAACATTTGTTACATTCATAGATAGTTTTAGTGTAGAATATGATGATCTTATTAAATATTTTGTATACGAATCTTTAAAAAAAACGCTTAGAATACTCGCTCTAAGCTGTGTATCAAAAACAGATGCGAAAGTAATAAATTTAACCTGTTTCAATATGAATAAAATGGAATAATAATTATGGTATTTCATCATCTCTTCTGATTTATATTTAGTCGTATATCTAGTTATCTAATAGATTGAGTATCAAACGCCGTAAGGTATAAACTTTTGCAATTATGATGCTAGTAGGACAGCTAAGTTAAAGCACTATTATTTAAGTGTAATAGCGAAGTTTGCGACCTTCGCACCTGTTCTATCAATTAGATAGTAATATTTGAAATACGAGAAACGTCAAGCTTAAGACATTTAGGAATTGAATAACTAAAGTTAAAGTTAAACAACTTCGGGCTCCGAGAAACCATACAATCTTTGAAGCTAAACACTGGAACGCGTATTGCATCAGTCCAAGTTTTAATTAAAAATTTGTTTTTACAATTATTAATTCCATTGCGAATTCTAGTTAACTCTGATTGTTTTTGGAAAAGGAAGACAAATGATTGTACCTGATGTTGAGTGATCACCGCTGCCCACATTCTCCTGTAACACTAGTAATCACAGAACCATTACCGGCCTTTTTGGACCGACCCATGTCGTCTTGAAAATACAGCGCAAGGAAGTACATTCAATAGTTTATGTTTAGGTTATGTCAGAAAGTTCATTCAAAATGAAACGTGGAGGAACGCTACAGATCAGGTGGTGAGGATGCTATCCAAGTTTGTGGCATGTTGCGGGCATGAAGAATTTGGCTTCACGTCAAACAGCAGTTCGAAACACTCCCCGTAATAATGCTGTCGAAGTCAAACAATAAAGGAACGTCTTTACGCAGCGTCTTTTGTGATTTATCCAAAGCTTTCGATTGTGTTGATCACGAAACATTGGTTAGAACTTCACCATTACGGTATTAGAAATTTATTGGATTGGATTTATTGATCACTATATTCTACTATCGTGAATGGAAAGCGGTCTTCTAGATCAATCTTTAACATAACATTTCATTAACCCACAACAGTATTCGATTTACGGTCCTTTTCTATTCCTGTTTGATATTAATGATCGCCCTTATCTCAATAAGGATAAATCTCGAATTGTGAGGTTTGCTGGTGATCAACACTCATGTTAAAGCAATCCGTTGTTTAACAATTTTTGAGGATGACTGTGCTTTAACTAAAGTGGTAGGGTATCCAAATGTTTTGAGTTTTCCTTAGTGTTTATTCCGCCAATATTTGTCTTAAAACAATTCGACACGTGTTTCGCTTCTACACGAGGCATCCCCAGGACTTGTTGACTCCCAAACTCTGGCACGAGACTGAATTAAATTTACCGGAAACCGCTCTTTATACCATAAACGATAAATCGTTTAATTATTGCATAAATGCAATATATATTTCTTTCTTCCTTGCTGTATTTGTGTGTTGAAAAAGGGCGTATAAATCTAGTGAGCAACGTGCTCACTAGATACTCGGCTGATTTAGGCCCTCGCCTACAGCTCACTGCAACCCACAACCTCGTGTATAGTGAGCAATTAAGCTTACTTGTATACTATTAAGCTTACTTGTATAATATACTAATATAAAATGATAAAACTCTAAATGTAATTTTTAAAGAGTGGCGATGAGATTCTTGCTACTACTTCTCATAGCTCAACCTTTCCCGAAGTTGTGGATAAATGGTTAAAAATTTTAGTGAATATCATCACTGCAAGATTTTGAAAATTGATAATTTTATTAGTATTCCAACAGAAAAATACGTACTTCGGTGACCAGGCTCTCCTTGATGTATGTAAATGGTTGAAGAATTTGCTACTACATAAAAGTTTGATCCAAAACAGTGAAGCAGATGAGACTTCATGCTAAGAAAGAGAGAAATATTTTTATCTGGTTGACGCCAGACCATTTGCTCAGAGTTGTGATCCGTTTTTTACCCCCGAAAATCCCAGTGTAGGTATATTTAATGAAAATCGCTTGAGTAATTTCCGAAATACATAACTTTAACAAGAATAAACTAGGGTAGATATTATTATATTCCGCTTTTTTTTGTTTGTTTAAATATATATTTATCCCTTTTTGACAACTAGGTTTTATATCTCCATAATCTTTTCATCTTTTGTATGAATGAGGCTGGGTTTGTCTTAAAGAAAGTTTTACCAAGCCCTGAGTACTAAAATGGATACTTCGATATAAAATAATGCCGTGCCTTTAAAGGCTGTTTCCAAAATCGAGAAAACTGCTGTGAAGTTCAGAAAAAATTTAAACCAGTTATCATTAAGATATCATAATAAAGGCAGGCAACGCTCTTGTGATTCCTCTGGTGTTGCCAGAGATTATGGGCGGCGGTGATCACTTAACAATAGGTGACCCGTACGCTCGTTTATCCTCCTATTCCATAAAAAAAATATTATAATGATGTTAAATAAAACAAATCATAACATCGATAAAAATTTTATTTATTTCAAGCGTCCGAGAACGCTTTCGGTTATTTAGCGTACACCTCCTATTACATTTTTCTCTATTACATCATTAATTATTATTAACATCGGATTACAATACACAGACTTTTGAAGAGGGGGTGGGGCAAGGGACAGACGCGGGAGGTAGGACCGCTCGAGAGCCAAGTCGTGGAAAACGCGTCTGCTCATCACATTTACTTACATTATCTATCTAAACATCCATACATATCTAATATTAAAATTTATACAAAGAAAATAGAATTCACTCTAAAAATACTTGATGTTGAGCCAAGGTCGATCATAAGTCGACCCAGCACGACCGGATCGGTACACTAACTATCACATTTAGAGATTCATAAAGTAAAGTACAATGACCAAGTCATAAACGTACATCTTATATAGGAAGAGAACTGCTATACAATTCCTATAAGATTATTAAAATGGCTTTTACACGAAGAGGTCTTTTAAAGATGAGCATATAGATGCGTCACAACCTTCGGCTTCAGTATCCTCTGGCTTACTGACGAACCAACGCTCACCCTCGCTAGCTTTGCTTGTGCTCGGCAAGTCCCGTTTTGAACGAGTGTTATTGTCAGGCTTGGCACTTTCTTTTATTATATTGAAACCCGAAGTTGAAGGAACAGGATTTCCTGCAGCACTTTTTCTTAGGAATACTTCTATTGCACTCCCCAATGCACTTGCATCAACGACAGAGCCAGTAGGCTTATCCCATACAACTGCTGCTGAATCTCCAGCCGCTGGTTTCGAATCAGGTGCAAAAGTCACTTTTGCTTTCTTACCCTCTGTTTCCTTTTTCTTTGTTTCCAACGTTTGATGTCTTCTCGTAAACCAAGCAGTGCCAGAACCCAATTTGTCCCGTAGTGTGGACGCGTCGAAACTACTGGAACGCATGTCAGCAAGACGTCTCTGCTGTTCAGGTTTTCCACAACGGTCAATTTCTGTTGCTGAAGATGTCAGTGCGTTGAGCATGTGTTTGAGATCTGTGTCTGTGCAGACAACACCCACGCCACTACGAGGTGGTATAGGAGGCGGTGGGGGCATTTCAGAAGCGCGACGACGAGCAGGTATTGGGGGCAATGGAGCTCCTACAAAATCGGAATGCCTACGGCCGCGGTTGGTGTACCTTATGGATCCGCTTATAGGGGATCTTTCGTCAAGAGGTTGCACTTCGCACACTCGCTCATTTGAAGTGTTCCATAGCCGCATGCGGACTTTGCGAGCCTGGACAATATCATCCATAATATCGAGCTGCAAATTGTGGGTGCTTCCTAACCCGTCTGTGGCTGGAGGACCTGTAACGATAGAAAAGAATCAGATATTTTATGTTTGAAGTCATCTACAGAATAAATGGATAGCCTTACATTTTGCACCTGAATCTCTTCTTCGCCCGAGAGCAGGGAATGCTGCAATTGATTCTCGACGTCCTCTACCGAAAAGTGCTTGAGGCACTCGCGATATTGTGACCACGGAATGTCTGCAAAAAAAAACCGGGGATTGAAAATTCGTGAATATCAAGAGATGCCTATAGAGTTTTTATGCTATAATATACCTTCGTCCACCTGGCTGTGGCGGTGCCTGACTCAAGGTGGCTAGGAATGCTGCTTCACGAGCCTCGCGGACTGCTCCTTCACCACGCTCCGACAGACGACGCACCTAGCGTATAAAGAATTAACAATTTTTGGTTTAAAAAAAAAATACTTTTAATCACTTATAGTTTCACTTCAGTCGTGACAGTTTTCTAGTTTTAGTTGAAATATTAGAAGACGCCTACTTCCATTATATATGTATGTTATATGATTATAAAATTAAATTTATAAATTAGAATCGTGCTACAGAGTTAGTAATCTAGTAACATCTTGGTAACACAGCACAATCCGCCAATATCTATCAATAAACTGACATAATTATTAGATTGTCCATTTAAATTTTATTTAACACTTATGGCTAATTATTTTAATTCACTATATATCATTATTTTATTTATTATTATTTTCTGTGCGTCAGATTTTTAGGCACCTCTTTTATATTGAATTGTTGAATACACATTACACAAGCGTTATTTTGATGAAGCGCTTATCTACAATTTGGTATCAATAGACAAGTAATCTGTCTTAATCTTATCCAGAGTTATGTTTTCCTGCTTTGAAGAGTGAATAATGATTTTTATACGCTTTATATTAGCTTCACTTGTATGTATGTTTGTAAGTGACTCCTTTAGACGCGATTTTGACCCACTTTAAACAGCCAGATTTCATTCAAACTTTGTAGATTTATCGAGGACCGATGACAAAATACTAATTTGATAAGATTATTCCATTATTCAATTTGCAAGCTAAGATTTTTGTCAATTTCTATAATTTTTATCTATAGTCGATAAGGCAGGAATTGATGATAAAGTACTTAATAGTTTTAAAAATACGCTTTTATAGAAAATTTAACTAAAAATTGAAAAATATATGATAGTTTAAAAAACCTAAAAAGCACGCTTTATATAAAATTCAACTAAAAAATTGAAAATAAATTTTAATAAATTTAAATTGAAAATAGTGTAAAAAAATATATTTATAATAAAAGCGTATTTTTAAAACTATTAAGTACTTTATTTATATGCTGATTTTTAATATACAGAGGATAATAAGATTGATAATAATTTTATAATATAAGGTTTGATTTAGTTTGATAATATTATAAGAATTTTAGAGAATTTAATAGCAATGCTTTGTCTAGAAAAAAATATTTTTATTCCAACCTGACTAGCTGTGGGGCCACTGGTGCAAGCTGGAGTCGGCAAAGAATGCTTGCGTGTGTCTCGCCAAGGTGATAGATGATACGGGTCTGGAGGTGACTCCTGGTCTTCGGAGAAGCCTCGGAGTGGAGCAGCTGCATGCAAAGGGGATTCTGATTCTTCAACACCACTCTCCTCGACTACGATGAGGGGCTCACCGCCACCAGCGATCGCCATCGACCCTCGCCGCATCATTGCTGGACATCATATTAAGAAAATTTTAATATTGTACCTAAATGAATATAGATTTTTCATTTTATTTCATTAAGATATAGTTTTGTTTACTTAATTGGATTTTTTCTATTGTTACCAGTAAGGGTATTGTATGTGAGCTTTAAAAGAACACAGAAAAGATTTTCTGAAAAAAAATCTCTCTAATTGTATAACTGTAATATATTAACGATATTTAATTACACGTTATTTAACTAAACTGTGCGTTATTTATTTATTTATTGAGGCTTACCAACTAGATACATACTTTTACATATACGAATAAGATAAACATTAATAAGTGTTACTATTTACATATCTTAATTAAAGGTATGCACATCGTTACTAAACTAAAAAACTAATGCTCAAAACAAATTAGAAAAATAACAATAATGAATTTACTGCTAATACTAATACTACATAGTTACTAATCTATATTTAGGCCTTTTAATGACAAGGACACCTGTTTTTTATAAAAGTTAATATTTGAAAAATATCAATATTATGATCTTATTTAAATATTTTATTATAGCTTACACATATGAGATGAATGGGAGAGTAAACATCCGTAGTTATTTCTATAAAATTTAATAAATATTGGGGAATAAGTACCTATTCGACAATTAAATGACGGTACACAAATGCCAATATTTTGAAGTATATCTGGACAGTCTATAAGGTTGTTTATAAGTTTGTAAAGAAAAATCAACTAGGCCGCCTTTCTACGCATCCAGGGTATCAATTTCAAGATTAATTAGCCGTTATAGTATTTTAATTGGTTGTATTCAATACCTTCTTTGTTACAATATTGTTTTTTCTACAAACGTAACATAACACGAGGAATATGTTTTAAGAATTTTTGTTTTCGCCAAAGAATAAAAACTTCTTGCATGCGTACATTAAGTAAGTACACACACCCTTTTTTTTGCATGTTAATTTAAATTAGCTGAATAGAAGACACTGCACATTTAGGATCTATAATGTATAATGTGTTCGACGCAATAAATAAGTGTCATTTCATTATTTATTAATACGGCTTTACTCACGTTTTTGTCGGTGTCGGTACCGACTAGTTTCGAACCATTCTGAAGTTCTTCATCAGGGTGAGTGTGGTGGGTTCGCGATAACGTCCACCTCTTACTCAGTAAATTAATTCCATAATCCTTACTCAGTAAGAGGTGGGACGTTTTCGCGAACCCACCACACTCACCCTGATCCGAATTCCGAATGATCCGAAACTAGTCGGTACCGACACCGACAAAAACGTGAGTAAAGCCGTATTAATGAATAATTTAATAATGACTCACGAAAGTTCTAATAATTTAAGTTTCATTTCATTTGAATTTTCCCACCAGAGTAAAAGTATCCCAGCACTACGTGTGTTTCTGTTTTTCACGTAGCTAGTGAAATAACAGGTCCAATGAGATTAGTCTCTAGGTGACGAGGGCAATTGCGGCGCTGATAAGACTGACTGAGCGGCACTGCATTGTGTTCGGCAGGGCATATCAGATGCACGCCTTGCTTATCTCGTCACTTATCATAATATATATGTTACACATGCAAACAAAATTACACCCTACGTTACAACTTATAAAATTTGCAAACAAAGACTGGATACGAACAGCCCAAGATAGGGAAAAGAGGAGCGAAATGAGGAGAGGCCAATACTCGTCGAGAAGTCTTTTGTTAAAATTATGTGGAAAAGATAATGATTTTAATATTACTAAGGAATTAAAGGCTATATTATTATGATACTGTTATTAATAATTCAGTACTTAATTTATGTATCATAATCCTATATCGTGTATGTAATACTTTAAATAATATTGAGCGTAATCTTGAGCTTAGTCTTACGAAATTAATAAGTCATCATTTGTTAATGTATTCAATTCTGAGCTTCAGAGATTTCTGAAGGGTTGTTCTCTAAGCTCTTTATAGAAATAGGCAATATAATGCTTGGATGTTAAACGTTTACCCTAGCGATGCAAGTTAATTGGAATACATTCCATTCGGTTATAAAATTAAGTACAATTAAGCATGGGAAACTTTTCACAGTGGGAGGTTACATAAAACAGGACCTTAGGACCTAGGATTAATGGGAAGGGATAATCAATAGTGTGTATGCATTATAAGGCACCATAGCTGGCTTAAAATCTTGTTTCAAAGTGACGAGCGCAATTGTAGTGCCGCTCAGAATTTTTGGGTTTTTTGAGAATCCTGAGCGGCACTGCATTGTAATGGGTAATGCCCATTATTGTTATTTTTGGGATCGGTGTCCTTCCGCCGCAACCAGCTCTCGCCTCTCGCCTCCTCACGACTCAAGCACATCTCACCTATAATTATGTATATATATATACCTGTACCTATCACTATACTAGTAACAAACCTATCTTGGATGACACTGACTCCAAAAATTACAAAAATCGTAACTAGAATAACATTAATTAATTAGATTGTATAAAAATACGCTATTATTTTTATACTTTGTAGTGCACATTATATCTATTGTTTTTGAAGGCGGTTGTTTTTTTGTTAAATTTTTTTTATTTTATGATTTTTAGTGAATTTGAAGTATACTAACGTAACGTAAGTAACGTTACGTACGTAAGTAACTACTTTGCAATTTGATTACAGACAGTGTTCGGTTACTTTGTCATGGATTCCGTAATCAGAACCTAACCAAACTCTGACCAAACTATGTTTATATATTATATATTAAGTATTAGTTAAGTATTAGTTATATGCTTTCCAATAAAAAAGAATCATCGAAATCGGTTGGCGCGATAATGAGTTATTCGTAAATTTATCATCCACTTTGCTTTACGTATGTATAGCAAAATTTAAGACTTTGATGGTTTTCTCATGGATTTCAGTGTCAGATCTGGACCAAATTACTTATTACTTATTAATGGGACCACTTGGGAATCACCAGCTTTCAAATAAAAAAGAATTATCAAAATCGGTTCACCCAGTCGAAAGTTTTGAGGTAACAAACATAAAAAAAATACCAACGAAAAAAAACGAAACAACATTGGAACGTGGTGGTATTGGACCGAACTGGAGGCAGGGTATCTACTTCAAAATATACAGATTCAAAACTCGCTAGATTTGACGTGGACAAAGCGTGTATTGTAAGCGTGCTTGCATCCACCGGTGTCGAAACCGGGACCACTAGGACGGCTTTACCACTGTGCTCTGACCACTCGGCTATACGGATTGTAAGTTCTTGTATATGACAATAAGGGACGTAACGAGCAGGACGTTTAGCAGATAGTTATAGATATGCCCTGCCCATTACAATGCTGTGCTGCTCAGGATTCTTGAAAAACCCAAAAAAAAGCTGAGCGGCACTATATTACTATTTGCTGACATAAGATGTTAAGCCTTATTTGCCCAGTAATTTCACTAGCAACGGCGCCCTTCAGACCGAAACACAGTAATGCTTACACGGCAGAAATAGGCGCCGTTGTGGTACCCATAATCTAGCCGGCTTCCTGTGCAAAGGAGCCTCCCACTGGTAAATATCGATTGTTTTGGAATAGGGTTTTTGAAGGCGGTTGCTTTTTTGTTAATTTTGTTTTTTAATTCATAATATTAACGTTTAATAAGGTTGGCAATGATCGTGTTATTTCTCTGTATTCTACTGGTGAAAACTTCTAAAAATAATCAGGTTGGTTAAACAAAAGCTCCTAAAAATTATTATAATATCAGTAGGAAATCTATCGTCCGAGTGACGTGGGATAACTTGATTTGTAATCTCGATATGTAGTCCGATCGAGTCGGATATATAATATCGGACATCAATAACATCGGGCCGACACGCTTATGTAGGTCACTGTTTTGTGTTTCAAAGTGACCTGGAGAACAGTTGGCTGAAAGTGTAGATCGAAGTTTAATGTTGAACAGACGAGAGTAAACACAAAGCAATTTGAACACAAGAGAATATGTATTATGTTCACGGAAAAAGCACTAAGAGTTTCCGTTGCTGTTTGCGAATCTGATGTGAAATAAAACTTAAGTAATAAAATGTACAAAATTGTTCGCCTTGAGATCGTATTTGAATGTAATTCATAAATTTTCTTAGATTGGATTTTATTTATAAAAACTCAACGACGTGTTTGCTATAATCGTTGTATATTCAATTTTATCTGACATTTTAATTTTTTTTGTAACTCATTGACGCACAATAAACAACAAGACTCACAATAACGCTTAAAATTGTCTGAAGCAAAGGCAAATTAGGCAGAGATTTCTTTCAGTCATGCTTCGACCACGCTTTGAATACAATGCCACGCAATGACAAAGTCTTCAGCGAAAATTCAATTTTATCTGACATTTTAATTTTTTTGTAACTCATTGACGTACAATAAACAACTAGACTCCTAATAACGCTTAAATTTGTCTGAAGCAAAGGCAAATTAGGCAGAGATTTCGTTCAGTCGTGCTTCGACCACGCTTTGAATACAACGCCACGAAATGACAAAGTGTTCAGCGAAAATCTGTCCTAATAACAGCATATCCAAACTTAAGAAGGATGCAGTGTCGTATTTCAGGTAAGTGTCCCTTAAAATTAACAAAATTATGTAACTAACTTGATGTTTTTAATCATTTTGCTACAAGATTACATTTCAATTCCTAAAACAAAATGTTTTTGCCTCGTTTTCCGTATCTTTCGCACCAAAATGAATCTCTCGAGAACAAGACTTTGAAAATTAGTGCCACGAGATAAGGTGCCAATTTAAATGAATTTTTGAATCTGTATACAGATACTGATAAGTTAATGCCACCAAAACCGTAACTTGTAAAAAAAAACAAGTCTCGCAACTCAATTTTTTGCCTGGTTGCGCGTTGGGAAACCGTCAGCTTTATTTGTTTACGCACCAAGTAACCAAACATAAATATTGTATACCATAAAGCAATGAGTATTATCAAGCTTATAAAGTATTGCAGTCTTCAAAACTGATAAGTAATTGGCGTTTATTTTTGATATATAAACAACGTAATCTCTCGAAAAACGTTGCATTTTTTTAATTTTTACTGTTAACTTTTGACAGAACGAAGTCTGTCCGGGCAGCTAGAATATACTTAGTCTGGCCATAAATACTGTTACAATTAAAAATAATCAAAACATTAGATTTGAATTTTGGAATCTGTCATTTTTATTTGATTGTTCATTGAGTTTTCATATTTTGGCGCCAACACATTGTACATTATTTTGCGATATTAAAATGGAGTGGGGTAATATGTGTGATATGAAATTTTTAAAACTCTCCATAAGCTTGATATTAGTAAAATGTTTGTATACCTGGCTATTAATATGTACAATGAGACCTCCTCTGTATGTGACAGAAAAGATCTGGACGTCCACGTAGTGTTCGTACAAAAATGCAACATTTTAACAAACAAATTGACGCAAGGAAGCTTCCCAATTAGTCGACAGAGTGCAACGTTGTCCACTTATCCGACTTCAGTGAGGAGTGACTGAGCCATACATTTGTTAAAAGGTATCAAAACATCGGTACAAGTGTGTCAAGATACCATTCTTGTGAAGGTAGTGAAGCCCCTTAACAACACCATGTTCAATTACCAAAAATGGTCCTTCCAGCTAGACTCGGCACCGGGTCATAAAGCTCGGTCTACGCAGTCTTGGTTTGAAACGAACGTTTCGGACTTCATCAGAGCTGAAGTCTGGCCGTCGTGTAGTCCCTATCATAATCCGCTGGATTATGAGCGGATTATGATTTATGGTCAGTTTTAGAGAGTAAGGCTTGCTCTAAACGCCTTGATAATTTGGAGTCCCTAAAACAATCCGTACAATTGGCAGTGACGAATTTTCCCATGGCAAGAGTGCGTGATTCTATTGATAACTGGCCTCAACGTTTAAAGGACTTGTAGCCAATGGAGACCACTTTGAATAAGAGTTTTACATTTTAAATTGTTTTACATTTATGTATTTAGCTAACACGCAGTAAAAGTAATAAATGTTAATTGCAATAGATTTTTTTTCATTTTCCTTGTTTCAGTTTTTATGGCAAGTGTTCTGTTCAGCACACAAAGAGCTTAGATAGTTTAGATATCCATATAATCAACTTTTATTATGTTATGATTGTTAAAGTTGAGAAAGAAAGCCACCCAGGCTTTCTTTCTCTTATAATATTTATGTTTAGGTATACTTGTTTATTATTGTATCTTATGTTTTGGCTATCGAAGAGTAGGGCTCCTACTACAGGCAACTCAAGCCTTTTTTACCGACTTCAAAAAAGGAGGAGGTTCTCAATTCTTCGGTTTTTTTTTATGTTTGATACCTCAAAAGTTTCGACTGTGTGAACCGATTTTGATAATTCTTTTTTTATTTGAAAGGTGGTGCTTCCCGAATGGCCCGGCCCAATTGTAATTTGGTCGAGATCTGACAGTGGAATCCATGAGAAAACCATAATAGTCTTAAATTTTGCTATGGATACGTATAGCGAAGTGGATGATAAATTTACGAATAACTCAAAATCGCGCCAACCGATTTCGATGATTCTTTTTTTATTGAAAAGCATATACTTCAAAGATAGTTTGATGAGAGTTCGGTTAGGTTCTGATAACGGAATCCATGACAAAGTTACGGAACACTCTCTGTAATCAAATTGCAAAGTACTTTAGTTCATAGCTGCATTGAAAATTTTTGTATATTTACACATATTTAGACAAATTGTTAGTTAGTGTACGTCAAATTCACTAAAAATCTTAAAATAAAAAAAAATAACAAAAAAAACAATCGCCTTCAAAAACACTATTACAAAACAATAGATATAATGTGCACTAAAAAGTATAAAAATAATTGCGTATTTTTATACAATCTAAATTATTAATCTTATTCTAGTTACGATTATTGTAATTTTTGGAGTCGGTGTCATCCAAGATAGGTTTGTTACTACATACGTAGTTATAGGTGAGATGTGCTTGAGTCGTGAGGGGGCAAGAGGCGAGAGCGGGTTGCGGCCGAAGGACACCGATCCCAAAAATAACAATAATCGTAACTAGAATAAGATTAATAATTTAGATTGTATAAAAATACGCAATTATTTTTATACTATTTAGTGCACATTATATCTATTGTTTTGGAATACTGCTTTTGAAGGCGGTTGTTTTTTTGTTAAATTTTTTATTATGAAACAGAGGCCAAACGAGCGTACCGGTCATATGATGTTAAGTTATCATTGCTGCCCACATTCTCCTGCAATACCAAGAGCTTTGTCGGATCCTTAAAAAAGTGTACGCGCTTTTATTCGTATTGTCCTGGTAACACAAGGAAGCTCATGCCACAGCTTGGTCGTATGTGGAAGAAAGTCCCTTGAATAATATAATGCTTAAAAGGAGACTCCCAACACTAATGTTGTATGTTTTTGTACACAAATAAAATTTGAAAAACAAAATTTTATGAACGATGTGGGACTCGAACCCACGACCTCCGGCGTTCCGTGCCGGTGCTCTAACCAACTGAGCTAACCGTTAAAGTACCGCCTCGTTATAAAATTCTGTTTGCTTTGTTCAACTCTCAGGTTGTGGCTTCATCTACAGAATCTACTTTACAATTGATAACCTGCTCAACCCCAATATTTGCATATTAGGAAATTGACTTGAGATGTTGTTGCAATATACGATTAATTATTATTATTAATATTATTTATAGCTTGTATTTGTTTTGTATTTGTAACGCTGTGCCTTTGTCTAATTATAGTAATATCTGTCAGTCCCTTAATCAAAGAGTACGATTGTTGGCAGTTGCTAGTGTACATATTCAACAGGTTTGACCTACTTCTGTGAAAGGTGACCTCGACCCGTACAGCCTTCGTGAGAGCTTCACTCGTAACAATCTCGCTTACTGTTACATTTATCTACTTCAGATGAATCGCTCTATCCGTTGGCTGTTATGAAAATCAAAACTACGGCGCCAGTTATTGTTTTGAAGCTGGAATTAAGTTTGTTATAGATTATTTTTAGCGTGTTTGACTTAAACAAATAGGAAGTGTCATATCAAGTCGCGTTTATTGAAATGAAAACTTCCTTAGGTGTGGTGAGCATTTATTTATTTATTAAATAGGAAGACAACTTGTATACAATATCAATCGTTGTTTTATATTAAGGGACGACAC
Source organism: Leptidea juvernica (assembly GCA_949711755.1). Lineage (NCBI taxonomy): Eukaryota > Metazoa > Arthropoda > Insecta > Lepidoptera > Pieridae > Leptidea > Leptidea juvernica. The sequence continues at coordinate 3,643,945 of CATIXQ010000019.1, forward strand.
GAGCAGGACTAGGTAATTGATATGCCCTGCCCATTACAATGCAGTGCCGCTCAGGATTCTTGAAAATCCCAAAAATTCTTAGCGGCACTAATATTGCATTAGTCACCTTGAGACATAAGATGTTAACTCTCATTAGCCCAATAATTTCACTAGCTACGGCGCCCTTCAGATCGACCACAATAATGCTTACACATGACTGCTTCACGGCAGAAAAAAGCATCCTTGTTGTACCCATAATCTAGCCGGCATCCTGTGCAAAGGAGCCTCCCACTGGTAAATTGTTACTGTTGATTGTAAAGCACATTCAATAACAGGCTAACTCAACATGCATAATGAACTGAAAATGCCATTAATTGCAAGTAGTTATTTTAAAAACAACTTTATTTAGTAAATACTACAAATAAAACAAAAATTAAAACAACCAAAAAGTAATAAACAATTAAAATACCAGATGAACTATAAAATATTTCAATTTGAGAATAAAAAACTACAAAATTTAAACTAAAAGCAACAAGGTGGTGAATTATTTTTTTGGTGAACAAAAAATCGGATCTCCATTTATTAGTGTACAGATGCAGACGTTGTTTTGCCATATAATTCATAGAAACACATAAATAACTAAAGTCATTTTTATGCACGCTCAATGTATGAATTGTCTTGGGAAATGAAATGTCATTTACTGAATAATTTGTAATGCAAATATATGGGTATTTTGTAGTCAAAGTCGAAATTGACACTTTAGAGAATCGAAGAAAGCTAAACGATATGCTGCTATTGCAAGCAATCCTAAATGGTAAAATTGATTGTCCCTCCTTATTAGCGAGTTTTTCATTGAACGTCCCATCATTTAGAACTCGTCACACGCACTTTCTGGCTGTACCAAAAGCTAACACCAATTACACACAAAACTCTGTTCTGCAACGTCTGGCTCTCACCTACAATAAAGCTTATTTTAATTTAGATATGTTTTGCTTGTCCAAAGTACAGCTAAAAAAAGAAATAAGAAATATACATCGACTGCAATGATTATCCAAACACACACATACTACATACACCCTCAAATACACTACACACAACCTTACATACACGCACACACACTCCTGTAACCTTATTTTCTAAGTAGCTTATTATAGTAATTGTAAATATTTTGTTAGCTTATTCTGGCTTGTTTAAATCATAAAATGTTACTTCTTTTGTTTAATACCTATATACTGTAATCAGTTTTTGGCCTTATTTTTATACTTAATAATGTAATTATATTGCATATAAATTGTGACGCTGTAGATTACATGAAAATAAATAAGTAAATAAAAAATATAGGTCCCGGATAACTAACTAATCATAATAAATTTTATACCTTCTCCGAAACATCTTCTGGTAAGTATTATTCCGATCGGATCAGTAGTTTTCGCGGTATGACCGAAAGAAAAAACCGCTCTACAATTTATTAGTATACAGATTTTTGCTAGGTATATTTTTTAAGTAGTTTATGATATAACTTAGTGGGCCTGTAGTTCTGTAACTAAACTGAGTCTGACAAAAGTCAAAGTTCTTTATTTGTAAGAAATACTTGTAGAGGAAGATGCAAAAATGTAAATACATTACAGTTCACATTTAATAAAATAAAATTATAGCCTATTTGAAAGAATTTACGCAAAATACTTCTAATCATATTAATATTTACAAGATTAACAATGTTCTGTCAATTATTTCCAATTTATATAATGTTATTATAATGAATAGAAGTATTAATAATAGGATATTAAAATGATTGCGTAAATTATTAATTGGCGCGGGCAGTTAGTTACCAATGTCCGTGAATTGAGTACTCTTACGGCTGTTCCCAATATTCAGTCTATCTCTTACTTGAGATAAAAATCGTAACTATCGTTGACTTTTCTGTCCATTGGGACATCATGGGATCAGGTGAATTACCGTCGATAAGTTTATTGAAACTTATCGACGGTAATTCACCTTATCCGTACACTGTCTATCAATGGGACGATGTATAGCTTACCAGCGACATAAGTTTGTATGGAAATTACAATTAATGCGTCCCAATATAAGGCGATAAGAATTACTTATCGGGTCTATTGGGACAGCTTCAGATTATTGACAGGTAATTACTAACAGTAGAAGGTAGTAATTTATCTCTATCTGTAGATTGTATATTGGAAACGGCCGTTATAGTATTATATTTCAATCTATCAATATACAAATTTTAAATATAAAATAGTCTCCTCTCCAATTTGACATTTTATTTAGAGTTTTATGTCTCCACTCAGATGTAAAATTTAAAAGAACCCTTCATTGTTTCTAGTTTAAAATTTTCAATACACTATGTTACGAAGCAAATAACATATTGTGTTGACTGTCTATTAAAAGTAAGAAAGGTGGTTTGTGAAATGTATTACGAAGCTAATGTGCTGAACAAAGATAAAACTATTAACAAGTCCTCGAAAACTGAGAAAAGTCCTTCGCAAAACACTTTTAATGAAAAGAAACTTGCAGCTAAAGAATGCTTCGTTCCAAGATGCTTGTTATTGAGTTATTTTTCCATCATGTTCTTGCCTTTGTTTACGCTTGTTTTCTTCTAGTTTTCATTTTCATAAAACTTTTTAGTATTAAGTTTAATGCTTGAATGGAACTTGAACATTAAGGATTCATTTTCTTGTTATTTGACCTATCTAGTCCTAACTTTTAGCAATCAACGGATGAACAACTATGTTCGAAACAAATTTATTACAAAATTAAAAAAAATGTTAAGAAAGGTAAATAACTTTCTTTAATGATACCACAGATTGGAAATGGAGCTGCCATCTTCAGGCTATTTTATGGTACGATAATACTTTGTAACCATATTTTTATGAAAAATTGAATTTTTGTTCCCGTCGATTTTGTTGCGCCCGTTCTTCTCAGGTCTCAGGCAGGCTAAAAAGTATTTTAGAATAGGTGGTAGTTTTTGACTTTCAATATGTGATATTACATACCTATTTTGAATAAAATGCGTGTACTAAGAAATAATATGTATCTGTGTGTTGGGTGTGTGTTAGTGATAAGTAAGGTGTGTGAGGTATAATGAGGTGTGTGTGAGTCAGTGTGTATTTGTCATAAAAAAATTATTCTTTTATATGTGTGTTGTCTATAATATGTTAATACTGTTAAATTAATATTTTTGTGTTAGAAGTTCTCCAGTAAAAGTGTGTGAATTTATCCAACTTACTAGCATTTGTTTACATTCTTAAAGTTGTTTTGAATGAATATATGTTTTAATGACTAGGTTGTTTTTATAAAAAATACTTATGTAACAGGGACGGATAAACCAGTACAGTTTCTCTTATCGGCCTTTGGACAAACCCGCTTAGCCTACTGTTGAATTAGTTGATCCTAACAAATTTGCAAAATCAAAAATTTTTTCAACTAGGTTGACTAACTCGATTTTACTGAAAACAGATATCACAACTTTTGTAAACATAATAAGAAAATATTCCATATAAAAGAAGGCTTAAATCAATAAGGTCCAATCAAAATACATTGACTGAACGCATTGGTAATATTAGACTTAGTAATGTAATAAGATCTCCTTTGTACAATAACGTACTCAAGAAATGAGAATCAAACGTGATGGCCGATGAAAGCCTATCGGAAATAGATTATTATGAGCTTACAAGAAAACCTACTCGGCGGAAGGGTAAAGTGACTCGTAAAGTGAAATGAATGTATTGAAGCACTCTCACCCATTCTTGAATCTTAAGAATTCTTTAATTCTATCATATATTAAGTTGGTTTAGATTAACGGCCGTTCCCAATATACTATCTACAGATAGAGATAAATTACTACCTTCTACTGTCAGTAATTAGCTGTCAATAACCTGAAGCTCTCCCAATATTACGGATAAGTCATTCTTATCGCTTTAAATTGGGACGTGTGAATCGCAATTTCCATATAAAATTCTATCGCTGGTAAGCTGTACGTCGTCCCATTGACAGACGGCGTGTACGGATAAGGTGAGTTACCGTACAATTATGTATAATTATTGTTATTTTTGGAGTCGGTGTCCTCCCGCGGCGGCCCCGCTCGCGCCTTTTGGCTTGTCTCGTTGCGCGTGCGACACAAGCACATCTCACCTATAACTTAGTTACAAACCTACCTTGGGTGACATCAACTCCAAAGTTGTAGAAGAAGACACAATATTTTTTTTGAAAAAGTATTTTTTAAATGTCGGTTGTTTTATGTAATATGTGTAGAATCATTAACCGTGCTGCTCATATGAGACAGCGCCGTTTAAATGAAACAAACGAAGTAGGGGAAATACGCCTATCTCAACAGAGGAAATTTACCTCGAGGACTATTTCAAAAGAGACTTGCGAAGACCGCAAAAATTGATAGAACGCTTGTGTCATGTTGCTATACAGCAACGAATGTAAGCGTATTGTAATTTGATTATTGACAGTTAGAAATTCTGCCACAGATCGCTCCTTTACGGCGATTCCCAATATACTATCTACAGATAGAGATAAATTACTACCTTCTACTGTCAGTAATTAGCTGTCAATAATCTGAAGCTGACCCAATATTACTGATAAGTCATTCTTATCGCTTTAAATTAGGACGCGTGAATTGCAATTTCCATACAAACTTCTATCGCTGGTAAGCTATAACGTCGTCCTATTGACAGACAGCGTGCACGGATAAGGTGAGTTACCGTCGATAAGTTTATTGGGACAGAAAAGTCAACGATAGTTACGATTTTTATCTCAATGTAAGAGATAGACTGAATATTGGGAACAGCCGTAAGTCGTTAAGAAGTTCCATTGATCATGACTATGACATGTTCCATTGACTATGATGATTACTTGACTATAATGACGTTTCAAATCAGGATAGCATAATATTATATAAGATTCGGCCGTGTATCGTTAATATGCTCCTAAGAATTGAAGAGTTCCGTTGCTTTGTCATGGATCCCATAGTCAGAACCTTACAAAACTCTCATCAAACTACCCTTGAAGAACATCCTTTCAAATAAAAATAAAATCGATTTCTGTTACCGTGAACAAGTTATTCGTACATTGTCGCGCACATATTGCAAATTTAAGACTTTTAAGGTTTGTTCATGGATGCCACTGTCTGATCTGGACCAAATTACAATGCAACCACATGGGAAGTACCAGCTTTAAAAATCACCCTCAGGTCACCTCGTCAAAAGTTGAGGTAACAAACATCTACTTCTAAGACTAGATAGTTTACTAGATTTCACAGTAGGTATTTATAAATACAAATTTATACTACTTAAGTCACGAACATTAAATTTATAGTGAGTTTTCATCAATGTCATTGTCAATCAAATTAATATTGTCGCCATAAAAATGAGCAACCAAATACAGTAAACAAAAGTGAGCTATAATGAATCCTCTCAAAGTTAAAGGCCATTGAATAGATGGGCGTTCTGGGAGTCCAAATATCACCTTTCTAGGAGGCTGTCGAGGTTTAATTACGTCATTAGGGAGGTTTGTCTGCTCTTCTCGTATAGCCGGCCACTTATTCCGTTTACGAGTCGAATAAAATCGCGATTGATAATGTGTTTTAATTCAAGTTTAAGTTCGAGGTGTGATTACTTCATTGTGTGACGTTATACCACATTATGTTAGAGGGCTATTCGCGCTATTTATAACGTAAAACTAAATTATCATTAAGAGAAAATTTTGAATAAATAAACGTTTTGACTGTTGCATCTCCATATATTCTTGATAATGTTCTGCATTTTCATTAGCACATTAACGAATTTATAATGTTAACACGAAAAACAAACATATAGTTGTTATGCCTACTACTCGGCTTAGACGAGCTAGTAACTGTTTTATTAGGCGATGTATATGCTTTTACAACATCATCCCAGAAAATGTACAAAACAAATGCGTCACGAATTTTAGAGAGAATTGTTTAAAAACGTTTGTGTGGCAAAGGTTTATTTTTTATAACTTAAATGAGTTTCTTAATGATACCACAGACTGGCTGTTTAATTATAAATTTTTATTGTACGATATTACATTGTAACCCATACTTGTATTTAAAAAAGGCGGCTGAGTTTCTTTCCTTTTCTCAGGTTTGAGGCACACTATTTCGAATTAGGGTGGTTGTTTTTGACGTTCAATAAGTGATTTTGAATAAAAATATTTCAATTTGAATTTATACCATTTTCGAGTTTCATTGATTTAATTACTTTTTTAACTTATACAACATTAATGCAAACTATATAAGATTATTTGTTTTTTGTTATATAGTTATAGTTAAAGTGATAGGACTGTGAAATAATAATAATAACGGAAAAAATTTACTCTGTCTTAAAAGTTGTCCATTGGTTTAAGTATCGAATACTAATCACCTTTTAACTATTCATTTTGAATAAATAATTTATAAGGATTAAAACACACGTAATTGTAACTGTATTTTACCTTAGGTTTATTAATTTAAGTCGTCGTCTTCGCTTCAATCTATAAAACAGTATAGTTATCAAGGTTTTTCAGATATTATATCGCAGCGGTGCTGGACTATGAATTTTCTACTTTATTATCACATACTAAGACTCAAATTAAAATAACCAGAAAAGCGTTTGTTAGTGTTATAATAATGCTGAACGAAATTCTATAAGATATTAAAATAGTTGTGAAGATATTTCAGATAAGCTCGCAACGTTGCGAGATGATCAATTTTCAAACAGCTTTTCTTATCACGTACTAACACTTAAATACAAATAAACAGATAAGTTAAATAATTAAGTTAACTAAATTTTTTAAGTAGTGGTTAGCAATAGTTCTATATACGTCTGTGTTTGTTTTTATTTAATGTTGAATTTTTTGAAGTGATGAGAAAATGGGTCGGGAAATCGCTTCGTAACGTAACGCGTTACGGCGCGGGGATGTCTGTCTTTCCTTTCTCTCACGCATACGGCAGCGGTAGACAGGCTCCTCCTTTCGCACACTATCCAATTATTACTTTTATAGGATGAAATAATGATACTAATTATGAACATACACAAAATTCTAATGTACAAATTATTAGGTACGTATAAACCACAATATAAATCGTATTTATATAAAAGCGTATAATAAAATAAATAGTCTACAGAACATGAAAAGTAAATCCATTTTTTCTGTATATTTCTATCATTTTTTTATAAAAATAGGGGACGAGACGAGCAGGACATTCTGCTAATGTTAATTGATACGCCCTGCCTATTACAATGTAGTGCCGATCAGGATTTTTGAAAGGCTCAAAAATTCTGAGCGGCTACAATTGCGCTCGTCACCTTGAAAAATAAGATGTTAAGACTGAAGGGCGTCGTAGCTAGTGAAATTACTGGGCAAATGAGATGTTATCTTATGTCTCAAGGTGACGAGCGCAAGTGTAGTGCCGCTCAGAATTTTTGGGTTTTTAAAAAATGTTGAGCGGTACTGCATTGTAATGGGCATGGCGTATCAATTACCATCAGCTGAACGTCCTGCTCGTCTTGTTCCTTATTTTCATAAAAAAAAGGATCGGAGTGCACCAAACGTTGCAGAAACAAAAAAACATCAATGCCATAATACAAGTAATAAAACAGTAGCGTAACTGAGCGGTCTCCTTGAAATTTATACCAACGTCTGGGCGTAGTGCTAGGGTTTGTACACACAAAAAGATTTACGACGCAGCGCAACTATTTAAACTCGGACAGCGACCAGTCTCGACGGCGTACGGCGTGGCAATCAATACTTTTGTCTCCCCAAGATTGCTTCGCGGCCGTGTAAAAACGTGTGTATGTGTGCGTGCGTCGATCCGAGCTCTCTAGCACAGTATGTTATTAAAGTACTGTTCTCTTCTTGCATTGTGTCAATGCTTGGTTTGTTGAGGAAACCGCTCATGAATGATCGGCTATCTAGAAAGACCAGCCCATAAATAATGATGAACGCGATGATGAAGGCCGTTTTGGTTAAGTAGAAAGGAATCAGAGGCGTGGTATGATGTTATTTAACATTATGGCTATTTACCCTCAATATCAGCCCATTTGCTGGAAATGGGTAAAAGAGAAAAAACTTGGTGCCTCATCATTAAACTGATGTTGTGAATGTTAATAATTGAAAATTGAAGGTAACTGTTTGGTGGCCACCTCTGTAATTGGCGCCTGGTATTATTTATAATACATTTAATAATTTATCAGGATTGTACTGAACTTCGAACAATGATGGCGAAACTTGCAGGGAGACAGCCTCAAGTCACAAACCGTTTTAACTCTACAGGTACATTTAAAAACCCTTCGTCATTCTCCGTACTCGTCAGAACTGGTCCCAAATACCGCGATTTCGGCAGGTTTTTACTTGTTAAGAACAATTCCTCTCACAAAGATAAAATGTATTTACAGAGTACTTACATTTACATCCTTCCCGGGAAATGGCATATATGTATTGATAACGGGGATACTATAAATAGATAATTTATAAGTATAGAATCTAGTTAAACTATGACAGCTGTGAACACGTCGAATAATAGCGGGGAACTGCTAACATCTACTTCCAGCAGAAAACGCACTTAGACTTTGATTATAATAATAATAATTCTTTATTTTTTGCAAAAAGAAAATATAATTTTGCTTAAATTTGCCCTCGACCCCCAAACTAGTACAGCCCGTGGCATGTAGGGTCAGTCTCTCCCCAGTAGTGCAATGTAAAATGTCAAAATAACAAACATCAACCTATCTTAAGGTGACTAACAATTGTAGTTATGCAACTAATAATGAAAACATTCACTAAAAATCTATTAAAAAGGAGTTTGAATTTTTAGTACAAACGTGCGATTGCATACATACCCCACAAATTTGTTGAATTCGATGTTTTTTATATAGAAAAAGAACAAGAGATGAAACTTATGCGTATACTAATAAAATATTAAATAACTCAATGAGAACTCTACACATATCACTTCCATGACAAGGTCTCATTAAACGGTTGAAAATAATTATAAGTACTAAAATATGGGCACTATAAAAATAAACGTTAAAGCTAAACATTAGCGGCCTTACAAATAAACTTGGTATAAAGTTATAACTGATGATAAACAAAGAAAATGCAAAATGTTTACAATATCGTTGACAACACTGTCAATACAATGATAATTCTGAAGTGTTCCGAATGACAAGCTGACTTGCAAATAAACGCGTGAAACGTTATACGTCCGAACAAACCAAAAACTCCGCTCGCATTAAAAACAAGATAGAAATTAATTTACAATTCACAATAAATTATTTCAGTACCTAACATTTTAACTCTCACAGTTTATTCACAGCGGTAACAATTACTCAAAGGCTTGTTGAAAATATATTTAGCAAGAAAAAAAGAGATATTATTTATTCAAGTCTTATACGAGATAGTTGTGTGATCTTTGAATATAAGAAACGGCCATTTAATTATTTGTACTATTTTATGTTCGCTACAGACACATATGTATACACATTAGTTCTGTCTTTGGACCACAAAACAAAATTCTTTTAACTTTTCGATACAATTGCGGAAAGTATGTCAATTCTGCACGAGTTATCGTTATGTCAATAATAGTGGAAAGGAAATCAATCAAACACAGTGTTATCCTTAGATAATAAATAATTACAATCTGAACGACTGTTAATAAAAATGTCAGAAAGGAATAAATGCTAAATTACACAAAAAGCACTGTGCGGAAATGAATAATTTTTCGCACAATATGCACACATTGAAACGTCTACTTTTTCAGCAATTGTATTAATAAGTTAAAAAACACCAATTCAGTATAGGAAAAATTAATTAAGGTAGTCAATCAAAAACAGTATAATCCTTAGATAATAAATAATTACAGTTTGAATAACTGTTAAGGTCAATAAAAAAGCACAAGTGCGGAAAATAATAACTTTCCGCATGCTAGATGCTAGACTCATTAAAAATATCCAAATACATATTAATACAAAACCAAAAGCGATGATCATTTAATATAGCAAAACACATGGAATGCTTAAACATTTTTATATTGAATGCATTGGCTTATGATATTTCATTCATAACTTATCAAAAGAACCGTGTTAAAACTGATAAATTTTCACGACGATGAGTTGCTTATTGAATATATGATATTGTATTCAGTGCTAAACAGTTCAAACAATATAATACAAATGAAAAATCGTGTGTTCCAGTCTTTATTTCACACTATTTCGGCGTAGTTTGGAAACTATTGCATCATAACACGGGCAACACTTAACACTGTTGGTTTTGGCCAGTGCTTTGATGTACAGACGTAAACACGGCGAGCGTAAACCAATCAATTACGCTAACCGCATTATCAAATGAATAGTGGTGAATAAACTTAGATATTCGCAGTGCTCTTGTGGTGCAACTGTCTTGATTATTTACACGGACGAGTAAAAAAAGAAGGACTCCGCGCCGTCATATTAACAAGTAACAAGCATCTTTATGCTAGTGTGTGTATGGCTACGAGGGATACCAGTTACACAATTTTTTCTCCCTTAAATAATCATATATACCATAAATACCTTTATTGTATCGTTTTTGCACTTTTTCACAAGGCACGACCGAATTTTTAAAATATTTTATTGCGACGCAAATTGATCTGTCACAGACGATGGCAAATCTCATAATGGCGGCCGATCGGCTTGTATTAGTGTAAGTGTATGCGTGGGGCTATGTATTTACACGTTTACCGGCTTGTTATGGTTCCTCACTGTTATGTAAGATCACACGGAGTCCTTATTTTTTACTCGTCCGTGATTATTTAATAGTATTTTAATAATAAACATAGCTTCAACACAAGAAAAATTACATTATCTTCAAGGCCTTTGAGGCTGCCTTTTTTACTTGGAATACAATTCTATTTTCCTTTAATACCATTACAAGATTGGCTTCATATTGTAAGTGGAATAAAAATACAGATGATGCATAAAACAGAATAGGTTTCACGTACCTGCTTTACGGCTCGTTAGAGCCTACGATATACGATAAAAGGGTCTTGTTCTTAGCCTATGAATTACGAGTATTTTTACGATCCGTTGAGTTTGACAATCTTGTTGCTAATGTAGTTAGTTATATTCGCAGCGCTGTATCTAAGTATTTCATGGATCTAGACATATTTCTAACTACAAGTCTATTTCGGGTATTGATTGGATGTTGCGCGTTATTGAAGCTTGATTTGCATATTATTTTGTAATTGAAATGATTTGTAAAACGATGGAAATGTAAATCTAATATATAAAATTCTCGTGTGATGGTGTTAAAATTTGAACTCCTCCGAAACGGCTTGACCTTGATCTCATGAAATTTTGAGTGCATATTGGGTAGGTCTGAGAATCGGAGAACATCTATTTTTCATCCCCCTAAATGTAAAGGGTGGTCCGCACGAATTTTTTTTTTGATTTTTTTGACATTTTTTTAAATTTGTTTGATTATGAGTCAGCATTAAAAATACATACAACTTCAATTTTCACCCATCTACGATGAACAGTTACTTTTGTATCGCGATTTTAATATCGGCAATACAACGTTTGCTGGGTCAGTTAGTCTTGATAATATAAAAGAGTGGCAATGAGTTTTTTGCTACTTCTTCTCATTAGCTCAACCCTTTACGAAGTAGCGGTAGATTCAATAAGAAACATATTTTTTTGACATTCATAAGTGTCATTTCCGTGACCTACGTGAATAAAGTGATTTTGATTTGTTTTGATTTGAAGCATGTGTATGCGCAGGCAGTTGCAGGTTTCTGGAGTAAGAGTCAATAAATACTGACTTTTTTTGTAACTTTCATCAAAGTGAATCTTGAGAATCATCCCCAATGGGATGAAACTGTCGAAAGAAACAGATGTAAGGATGAGGAAGATAGCGCTTTGTTCGGCATTGAATCTCCTGCAATTGATGATGATAGTAGATTAAGCCATTTTTTAAATAATTAAGTATCACCTCGAACTTTTAAGATGTTCACCATTAAAATATGCATCTTTCTAGATGGCGTTATAAAAATGAGTTTTAGTACAAAATTTCATTTTTTCAGGAAATACATCTAAATACACAAACTTTAAGCTTAGCTTTATCTAATCAAACATTTTAGTTAAAAAAAAAATAACCAAAAGAGCCTTTTTTGAAATAAACAAACAAAAATTATTCCATAGATAAGAATCGCTTGTTTTATTAGTTTAACTGTTCCATAAAGTTGCCTGAATATAAATCCTTCCATTACCGGCCGTTCCCAATATTCAGTCTATCTCTTACTTGAGATAAAAATCGTACCTATCGCTGAATTTTTTTTTACCAAATAATCTTATCGACGGTAACTCACCTTATCCTTATAAAGTTTCTATGGAAATTGCAATTCACGTGTCTCAATATAAGGTGATAAGAATGACTTATCGGGTACATTGGGACAGCTTCAGATTATTGACAGCTAATTACTGACAGTAGAAGGTAGTACTTTATCTCTATTTGTAGATAGTATATTGGGAACAGCCTTAAGTCGATTTGCTATTCCCGTAAACATTCGACTAACTAAAGTTAGTTACGGCCGTTCGCAATATTCAGTCTATCTCCGGTTGTGGCCTACTTGAGATAAATTCGTAACTATAGTTGACTTTTCTTTTCTGTCCCAATAAACTTATCGATGGTAACTCATCTTATCCGTTCACGCTGTCTGTCAATGAGACGACGTATAGCTTACAAGCAATATAAAGTTTGTATGGAAATTGAAATGAACGCGTCTCAATATAAGGCGATAAGAATGACTTATCGGGTATATTGGGACAGCTTCATATTATTGACAGCTAATTACTGACAGTAGAAGGTAGTACTTTATCTCTATTTGTATATAGTATATTGGGAACAGCCGTAAGTCGATGTGCTATTCCCGTAAACATTCGACTAACTAAGGTTAGTTACGGCCGTTTCCAATATTCAGTCTATCTCCGGTTGTGGCCTACTTGAGATAAAATCGTAACTATCGTTGACTTTTCTTTCCCAATAATCTTATAGACGGTAACTCACCTTATCCGTATACGCTGTCTGTCAATGAGACCACGTATAACTTACCAGCGATATAAAGTTTGTATGGAAATTGCAATTCTCGCGTCTCAATATAAGGTGATAAGAATGACATATCGGGTATATTGGGACAGCTTCAGATTATTGACAGCTAATTACTGACAGTAGAAGGTAGTAATTTATCTCTATTTGTAGATAGTATATTGGGAAGGGCCGTTACAGTAAGGGAGCGATCAGTGGCAGTATTTCTAACTGTCTATAATCAAATTACAATACACTTACATTCGTTGCTGTATTGCAACATGACACAAGCGTTCTATCAATTTTTGCGGTCTTCGCAAGTCTCTTTGGAAATAGTCCTCGAGGTAAATTTCCTCTATTGAGATAGGCGTATTTCGCTGACTTCGTTTGTTTATGTTTTATTTTTAATGAAGTACACTTCAGTTGTGTGTTGTGTGGTAAAGGTTACTATAACATAAATTACTTTCTTAATGATACCACAGATTGGGAATGGAGCGACCGCCCTCAGGCTATTAAATAATAAGTTTAATTGTACAATGTTACTTTAATTGTAAAACATATTTTTGATGAAAAAAAAAAACCCGCTGAGTTTGTTGCGCCCATTCTTCTCAGGCCTGAGGCATTCACTTTGGAATGGGTGGTAATTTTTTTGACTTTCAATAAGTGATTTCACATCCTATTTTGAATAAAAATATTTGAATTTGAATTTGAAGTTACACTAAAAATAAAAAATAAAACTGACTTAAAAAAAAACTATTCCAAAACATTATAATATGAAATGAAAAGTAAAATAATAATTGGGTATTCTTCTGCAACTTAATAATCAACTGAGTTTTAGAGTTCTCCTAAGTAAAATGAAATGTATAAGTCATTCTTCGCATCTTTCTAACTTATATGAGACTAACACTTATAAAATGAAGATTGTGATGGATAAATGCCATCTTTGAAAATAGCAGATTCTCGCATATTTATTCTTTCACAGTATTTCACACTCATGTGTTACTGATATGAACACCGTCACAAAACCAGAAACACATCATTATTTATTTATGCTCAGTACCTGTTATTCAAATAATCATGTTGTACACTTCAATGAACAAAGAATTTCACACAGAGAATTCCTCCTATTTCCCTCTCTTTATCCATTGCAACGATTTCTTTTATAAGGATAAAGATAAAATTATCTGTTCTTAAGCGTCTAATAATTAATAATTGTACAATCTGTTGGGCTTAACAGTCTTTAAAAAGGTTTCTTATTTATTCGAATGTCTGTAAGCGACCGTGAGATGATTCACTATTTCATTTTAAGGCGTTAATATATGCCTTGTTCTTAGGGCGAGGGCGTTTGACCAGGGTACGAGTCGAGTTATTTTATTATTAATTAATAAAAATTTATGACCAAGAAAAATTAAGATATACAATCGATGTTATTTTCTTTTCTGCATATTTTGAAATAAAAATTATGTTATCTGGAGTTAATAACAATTTATGATTTTTTAGTTACCTCATGTGATTTGAAATAATAAAAAAAACAACAACTATCCGGCGTATTATATCATATACTATAATATTATTTAGTACTGCTAGTTATATTAAACAATTTGTTATGTTTTAAAGTGATAACTCTCACTTCTGGGATTAATAACACAAATAATTATGAAAACAAAATTTTTTGAACGATGCGGGACTCGAACCCGCGGCCTCTCGCGTTCCGTGCGAGCGCTCTTTACAACTGATATCCAGTGACGTGTCGTTCATTAAATCTTACACGGTTTGTTCGACTCTCAGGTTGTGGCTTCATCAACAGGATCAACTACAGCTGACAACCTGCTCAACCCCAATATTTGCATATTAGGAAATTATCTTGAGATTCTTATAAATCTAAACAATTTGTTAAGTTTATAGTGATAACCCGAACGGTTGGCTCATTTGGAAAGAGCGCTCTCACGGAACGCGAGAGGTCGCGCGTTCGAATCCCGCATTGTTAATAAAAAAATTGTTTTCAGTTTTATTTGTACAGTTAAATTAAGTTAGAGGAAAACGGTTATAACCAGAGAATTTTTTTAATACAAATTTTGTCGTCGTCAGGTCGTTATTTCAGAAATAAACTCTTTTGTGGCTAATTAATTAACTTTATTGACATTTTATATTTAAGAGGTAATCGATATAGTTAAAGCTTGTATTCAAAGTTTACAAAGTCCCTGGCCTACTTTAGCGTCGATACTAACTATTTTGGGCTTAATCAAGAATGTATGCGTTCCATATAAAGAGCTTAGTCCAGAAATTCGGTCGATCCCAGTATAATATCTAAAATACGGACCGAAATCTGTATTCAAATAGACATAGATTAATTTAATTAGTTTATTGTGTATTCATAAGTTAGATTACCTTTCTATTATATTTTACTTTACGTGGAAAATTGTTTCTAATTAATTTAATACATATAAAACCACTTTTGTTTAAAATTTAAACTTAGAACATTTATACGTCTAGATAGACTATGACAGCTGTGATGTGATAAATTCGAAAAAAAAATTGACTTTAGAACTAACCTCTATTTTGAGCAATTTACGCACACTACCGCAAAGTGTCATACAAATCAAGAGTGTAACATCTTACGGCCGTTCCCAATATTCAGTGTATCTCTTACTTGAGATAAAAATCTTAAGTATCGTTGACTTTTCTGTCCCAATAAACTTATCGGCGGTAACTCACCTTATCCGTACACACTGACTGTCAATGGGACGACGTATAGCTTACCAGCGATAGAAGTTTGTATGAAAATTGTAATTTATGTGTGCCAATATAAGGCAATACGCACGCAACGGGATACGCATCAAAGGAAAAACAAATTTGTTGTTTTTATTTAATTCCGAGCATTTTCCTATTTATTTACCTTTTAAACCTTCCCTGTACTTCCACAAATAATTCAAGACCAAAATTAGCCAAATCGGTCCAGCCGTTCTCGAGTTTTAGCGAGACTAACGAACAGCAATTCATTTATATATATAGATAGATAGATTTGTTCATTTCTTAAATAATTTATAAGTCTTGAGATATATAATATACAAACTGTGACAGCTGTGAACCCGTCGAAAAAATTACAGTGAATTGTTAACCTCTTATTTTCAGCAAACGCACGCACACTAAAACAATGTGACTGGTGTGTCGGGAGTCTAAGACATAGTGAGCTGTCACGCACACTAAACTAATATTCCTGGCCTGTTTTCATCGTTTGTCTAGCAAGAGACTCTATCTAGACGTAAAAATTATCGTATATAATAGAAAAAAGGGACGAGACGAGCATGGCGTTCTGCTGATGGAAATTGATACGCCCTACCCATTACAATGTAGGTCTGAAGGGCGCCTTAGCAAGTGCAAATACTTGTCAAATGAGACTTTACATCTTATGTCTCAAAGTGACTAGCGCAATTGTTGTGCCGCTCAGAATATTTGGGTTTTTCAAGAATCCTGAGCGGCACTGCATTGTTATGGGCAAGCCGTATCGATTACCATCAGCTGAACGTCATGCTCATCTCGTCCCTTTTTTTTCATAAAAAAGTATATTCTGATTGGACATTTTTTTATTGTTTCTAGTTTAGAAAGGGTTCGCTAAAAGAAATCGCATTTAAGCCGGAATGCAATTCGCAATGTGTATAAACTAATTTTTTGTTACTTTTCATATCAAATATTTTTCTATAAATTACTTCGTTCATTTTCAGTTACGTTTCATCATAGCGCGAAATCGTTAATTGCCTCCGTCTGGTCTAAACAATTCGAAAGTGGGGAATAATAAGCCGATCTCGACTCGCGAGCAAAACGAAAATTTCTGTTTTTTTCTCAAGTATTCTTCGCTGAATCGCTTTCGAGTTGTTTCCGCGTGAATCACTCGCAATAGAATATTAATTTGCTAGGGATTTTTCGTATCGAAATACAATGAAGATTCCTGGCTTTTTGCATCTCAAAAAAAAATCTCTATTGGCCGTAGTTGCTATATCCTCGTTCATTAGTATCGCTCGTTATTTTCACCAGTGGGAAGCTGCCGTGAAGCAGTAATGTGTAAATATTACTGTGTTTCAGCTAATGAAATTACTGGTCAATTGTGTCTTGACATCTTATGTCTGAAGGTGACGAGCGCCGGTGTAGTGCCGCTCCGAATTTTTGGATTATTCAATAATCCTGAGCGGGACTGCATTGTTATGGGCAGGGCATATCAATTACCATCAGCTGAACGTCCTGATCGTCTCGTCCCTTTTTATGATTTGAATAAAAGAAAAAATTACGAATGCTAGAAGCAAAATTTTTACCCACATTTAATAGTTATACGTGGAATTACAATTAATGCGTTCAATGAAGTTTACTAATTCTATCGTTTAATTTTTAGTATTCCTTACTTATTATGTAGTGAAATCCGCCGACTATAGAAATGGTCTCTTGGATCAAGCTAAATCTTTCCAAATCTCACGTAAATCAGGCGGAGGGGTGCATTGGCAAAAATCATGTTATTATTTTCCGAGACTCCATGAACTGAATTAAAATAAACCTTTCCTTAATTTTTGTTTATAATATTCACAAATAATAGTAGTCTTTGGTAGTCTTCAATAAAAGTAATATGTCAAGTTATGTGTTTTTTTTTCTAAATAATCCTACACGTTTACAGCCAACATTATTTTGAGAGGGTTGAGAAAAATCTTATGATAACTATTCTACGATACCAAGGGGGCAGGAGGGGTTAAAAATTGTCAAAAATGCCTCACATAATTAATGGACGCCCCATTATTATGGACGCATTAAGAGCTATTCTACTTAATAACTGTAACTGCACTGCTGCGCTCCGCCTGTTAAAAATATCAATATGTCAAAAAGTACTACCTGGTTAGTAAATGCATCAAGCTATTTTGCAGGAATGCTGCTGTGAATGAATAGCCATTCCACCAACTAAATTGCACTGATACTGTATTGTTTTTATTTTAAGAAAATAAGGGACAAGACGAGCAGGACGTTCAGCTGATGGTAAATGATACGCCCTGCCCATTACAATGCAGTGCCGCTCAGGATTCTTGAAACCCCAAAAATTCTGAGCGGCACTACAACTGCGCTCGTCACCTTGAGACAAGATGTTAAGTCTCATTTAATTTCACTAGCTACGGCGCCCTTCAGACCGAAACACAGTAATGCTTACACATTACTGCTTCACGGAAGAAATAGGCGCCGTTGTGGTACCCATAAACTAGCCGGCATCCTGTGCAAAGGAGCGTCCCACTGGTAAAACTACTGATACTGTACTGTTATTGCTAATTAATCATGTTCTGCTAAACTATTTTGACATTTGATAAATAAATTACAAAAAAAAATGTCAATTCCGCCAATATTTTTGTCTTTAAACAATTCGACACGTGTTTCGCCTCTACACGAGGCATCCTCAGGACGTGTTGTCTCGCCAAAATCTGGCACGAGACTTAATTCTTCTATAATTAATAAACGACAGCAGTTTTAGTGCAGTTATTTTGCAGGCTTACTGAAGGAGATTGTCAGCAAGTTTTGCACATCGGTTTTGGGAAGTTTCAAATCATTCATTAAAAAAAATATTATTATGTCTGGGGTTTGGTGATAGATATTGGACAAATTAAATTTAATTATGAGTTATATAAAAATAGAATCACTTTTAAGCTTCTTTAACATAACAAAATATCACTAATTATATTATTATTCAAAAAAATAAAATTCGTACCTTCTCAAATGGTAACTAATGTTTACTTTATCACAATGAAATTGCCAAAATATATAATATTTACTTAAATACGTGATCTAATTGCATAAAGATGTTTTAATTACATTGAATTTAGAAACGCTTCTTAAAAACTTCAAATATATCAAAAACACACATCAATATTTATAAATTGTAGAGCAAGTAGATTGTACTTTTCAATAAAACATTTGTTAAAAAGAGATATTACCTAATAATTAAATACGATAATATCAACCAAAGAATATATTTATTCTAACTAAGATAAATGCTTATTACAAATTAAGTTGTAAGTTTTTTCAGCTTTTAGTAGCGAATTATATTAATTAATTCATCTATTCGTGCGTTCCATTGGTGCAAATTAATTTTGATTATAATATTGTATCATAGCTTGTTGCAGTTTTATTACAGGATTCATGCACTTGCAATGCAGTAGCAATGCAGCTAAAATTAGTAGAATACGTCATCTTGCTAGATTGCATCTTGCACTGTAACTGCACGACTCAAATTACAAACAGTACGGTTGCAGTTACTTCATATAAATGGACGTAGTTCCTGAAAAACGTTCCAAGCCACAAACATCACATTTTAAGGAATTTGTGTTTAAAGTTAAATAAATATCAAGGTATTCCATACACGTGGGTAGGGCTACTAAGTCATAAAGTTATTTAAAGTGTGACAGTAGGGCTGCGATTACCTCTTAAACTACACCAATAAAAAATATTTAAAATGTTATAAACGGTGGATCTTGTAAAATTACTGAATTATTTTTCCCCTTCTGGGCCGCTTGTAAATACAATTGATTTTTATATAGGAGCATATGCATACAGGAGTATGATTTTAAAATGAAAACCTAAGTATACACAATGAAAACCCAAAATTAAATATTTTTTTCTGAAAATAAGGGACGAGACGAGCAGGACGTTCAGCTGATGGTAATCGATACGCTCTGCTAATTATGCAGTGCTGCTCAAAATTATTGAAAAACCCAAAAATTCTGAGGGGCACTACAACTGCGCTCGTCACCTTGACACATACGATGTCAAGGCTCATTTGCCCAGTAATTTCAGTAGCTGCGGCGCCCTTCACACATAGTAATGCTTACACATTACTACTTCACGGCAGAAATAGGCACCGTTGTGGTACCCATAACCTAGCTGGCATCCGGTACAAAGGAGCCTCCCACTGGTAAAACTATAGGCGAAAAGACTTAACTGACTTAATATATTTGTGATTATTTATCAGGTACCTACTGCCACATAACACACACTTTTATATCAGTTTTATTACAGATTTTTGTATTCTTCTAATACTTGTAACAATAGTAATTGAAATTGTACGTACATTGAAATTATATTTGTAATTCAATACGTATTTTTTTTTATGGAATAGGAGGACAAACGAGCGTACGGGTCACCTGGTGTTAAGTGATCACCGCCGCCCACATTCTCTTGGAATACCAGAGGAATCACAAGAGCGTTGCCGGCCTTTAAGGAAGGTGTACGCGCTTTTTTTGAAGGCCCATGTCGTATCGTCCCGGAAACACCGCTCAAAGAAGTAAATTCCACAGCTTGGAATTGGAAGAAAGCTCCTTGAATACCGCACTGTGGAGGACCGCCACACATCCAGGTGGTGAGGATGATAACCTAACTTGTGGCGTGTCGTGCGAAGATAAGGGGTTATATTGAAAAGATCATCCCGCGAAGTGGAACTGATGAAGAATATCGCAAAAGGCCACCTGAACGATGATATGTATTTCACGGACGACAAGATAGAAACAATTAAATCCGGAAATATTTTAATGAAATTAGAATAATCAAAGTTATCTGGCGATGAAGCCAGGCGTCTTAATTTAACCCCTTATCTAGCACATAAATAAGCTTATTAAGAGGTTAAGCTGAGGCCTCTTGCCGTTACACAAACATTAGTCTTATAAGGACAGTTACTACAGCTCTAACTAAAAAAAAACGTAAGTAAATCTGATTAAAAATTAAAACAATCAGGGTTTGTTTCTCGGCAATTTCCTCCTGAAATAATTAAACAATCACAACGAAACTTAATGAAAGATCTATGTCAGACTGTTTTGATTTTTTCGGTTATTGTTCTCCAACACTAAGCCTCTGTTTGAAGGCTTTATGATGAAACCGTTTTAAACACTTTTTGAAGTACTCTAGCACTGACCAAAACAAAACTATCAAAAAAAGCAAAACGTAAGCAGCAAAAAGAAAATCATATTAAATACTAGTCCGGTCAATTTAGACCAAAAAATGAGAGTGACCTTACATAAAGTCCCAACAAGCTAAAAATCAGTGAAATTATTCAAAACATAATTATAAACAATGTTTGAAAGTTCCCCATCATTCCCGTGTATGGAAAATGTTTTATTCAAGGTCAAAAGTCAAAAAAATGAGTTTTTCGCGATTTTCAGCAAAACGGTAAGTTTTATCATAAAAGTACCTCAGACAAAAATTGTAGATCATAAAAATTATCTATAAAAAAATGTATCAATACTTTTTTCTTACGAGCCACCGTTTCTGAGATTCAAAAAGTTAAAAAAACGCGCTAAGTACCCTACCTCACATGTGACGTAGTGTACTTAGATGCATATTATGACGATAACAACATTATAACTTTTTGAAACGTTATATCTTCTGGAGTTGTAAAAGCAAACTCATTGGATGCATTATCATTGAGTGCAGATGCTTGTATAGAAATTTCAATGCAATTCATTCTGCTATTAGCAATTTGAAGGGCACCGTAGCTACTGAAATAAATGGGCTAACCTTTGAGACCTCTAATGTCTCAAAGTGACGAGCGCAATTGCGGTGTCCAGAATTTTAGGTTCAATCATAAACTTGTTACTACTCGGTTAAGTCGATCCCCGAAAATGTAAAAAACAAATGTGTTACGAAATTTAAGAGAATTGTTTAAAACGTTTGTGTGGGAAAGGTTACTATAGCATAAACGATTTTCTTAATAAAGGCATAGAGGCATAAAAGGCATTTGTTTTCTCAAAATTGATTCCTTTAGAATTCTTTTTGATGTCATTTCTAGCTCTGAGAGAGAAGAAGCGGCGCAAGAAACTCTCCCAGCATTCTTTTTTTGCGCTCTTTTCAATAAAAATATACAATATTGTACAATCATTTATATGGCTATAAAATAATCACAATCTAGTCCCAGGCTGTTCGATCATTTAGATATTCAGCAGTGGAGTAATAGGATTTACGACAGAGCCATTTTTTTATAAAACATTTAAATTTATTTATAGATAATGCCTGAACAGTGGCTGGGCCTTTATTATAGAAGTGTATACATTTACCCTTAAAGCTATTATGTATCTTATGAAGCCTACTAAAATTAGTTACAAGCAATCCCTTATTTCTAGTGTTATAATAATGAAAATCACTATTAAGAGCAAAAAGGTGACGATTCTTGTGAACGTATATAAAATTTTAATAAATGTACTAACAATGAACAGTCATAATATTTATTTCTTTAAATTTTTCTTTGAGAGACTGTCTATAACCAAGCTGATATATAGCACGAACAGCTCTCTTTTGCAGAGCAAACACTATATCAATGTCAGCAGCATGACGCCATAGTAAAATACCGTACGTCATGAATGATATCACAGACTAGTAATGAAGCGAACACCCTCAGGCTCTTTAATTATAAATGTTTATTTTATGTAATCCATATTTTTATAAAAAAAGGCCGCTGAGTTTCTTGCGCCCGTTTTTCTCAGGTCTGAGGCAGTCTATTTTAAATGGGTGGCAGTTTTTGACGTTCAATAAATGGTTTCGAATCCTATTTTGATTAAAAATATTTGAATTTGAATATCAAGAATCCTGAGCGGTACTGCATTGTAATGGGAGTGAACGCCATTTCTTCTCATAAATAGCAGGTGTCAGTGGTTTAATTCAAATCTCAGAATATTAGGCCCCGTGTAAATAGCCTGAGGAAAATTTATGAAAAACGTTTCTTTGATTGAGAGTAAATGAGGTTTTTGTGCCATTGTTTGCACTCAGAAGTATTCTAATTATTTGAGTTTATTTCAATCAAGCGAGTTTATTTTATGGTCATAAAACTACTTTGTTGGGTAGGTATACTATTATTCTTATGAAAAAGAAATCATTTTTGAACATCCTCCTCCTCTTGTAATAACAGAGGAATCACAGGAGCCTTGCCGATCTGTTTTAAACTAAGAAGATATGAGTACTTAGTATCTATATAATTTTGTGGATGGCTTCAAACACGTATTAAAAGGCTTCTTTTGCTAAAAATGTAAGATATTGTATATTTATAGATTATTTTAATTGAGATAAGCTTGATCTATGAAAAGAATAGAGTTGAAAGAATAAACTTCATAAAATCGCGATTTTGTACTTTGAATATATTTATTTATATATAAGAGAGAATAATGAATTTATGATAAGTACGATTTTGAGAAAATTGTGATTTATTGCCATGCTGTACCTTACACGATCTACATTAACTATTATTCGCTATGAAATATTATTAACATATTCATTCATTTGTATGTGTAGGGCATAATAGTAATAAAAAAAATTGCCACTTGTAGAGAGTGAGGGTAGACGGGAAAACTTAGAGCTTTTGGTAATAAAATTTGTAATTTCATAATGTCTAACAATAATTATATTATTAATTTATTATCTTATTTTTAATATCAAACAAAAACACAATTTCAACAATGCACAGTATATATAGATTGAACTTTTCACTAAATCCATTCAATTCATCTTATAAGAATACACAGCACTAATGCCGCACAATACGTCAGCTGTATAGCTACAGATATACTGCTATAAGAATTTCGTTTTTTTTTGATATATATATAATTTATTTTTTTAATTATTTATTCATCGCGTGCGCCAGTCATGAGCATATCGGTGACACAAACCTGATTTTCCCCTAACAAAAAGTGCACAACGCGGTTAAAAAATTTTTCACTTGAAAATAGTCCAAATTCATTCAAAATGTTTTAATATAGATTCCAAAAACACTTATTTTATTCATCAAGTATCAAATTTACTTAGTATTCAGTTCTTGATCAAGTATCAAAATTAGTCATTCAACTAACAATGAAGTTCAAAAACATTATATTATCTTTTGCTACGTTTTGGAACACAAAACCAATATAAAAATTCTATTGATTAATTCGTAGCAATAACCCAAATGCCTGGCATGGCAGTCACACAATCCAAACACTCCATTGTTCAAACATTCAACAAGTGTTTAACGAAGATATATGAATCTGCCTGTTCGCGTTTGATTTTTGAGTTCAATTCTGTTGTATTATTTCCATTAAAACAATTGTTAAAAGCACTAGTGTTGATGTTGAAATCAATAAATAAAATGGACTGAAAACATTTATACAAATCATCTAGTTGTAACAATTCTAGTTCTATGCTAGATGGTAGTTGAGCCCTCTCATTACACATTGGCATATATTATTTATTTTTATCGCATTCAGGAGAATAAAAACTAAAGCTGATGTTTTCAACAATAAACACGCAATAATTACAAAGTCATGCTTCTAAAATGTGTTACGATTTTGAAGAATTGGAAAACAATTCAATTTTATATCGAAGTACGCGTAGACTATTTATTTTCCGGATATGTTTGTCTCTGTTGAATGAATGTGACATAAATATTAAATAAATTAAAATTTAAGAATAAAACTTTAATATTAAATCAATTTATAATTAGATGTAATTGCCGTTATAATGTCAAATTTATAAAATTAAGCACAATTTGATTCATGTCTAAGTTCAAATTCATATAATCGTTTAAGGGTCTACGAATTATTAATAAAAAATAAAATAATCTAATTAAATTAAAGATCGAAGTAGACGCCATTAAATAGTTATAGTTCAAACATCGAAATACAAATCTACACGTGTATAGAAAGCCTTAAAAGCGCATGCAAGACACAGTGAATAATGATCGCGAACAATCACTTCGGTTCGCAATTAATATCCATCTGAAGGTCAAAGGGGTGGTAGGTAGGGTGGGTAAAGGCATGTATATTCGCGTACCGGCGGGTGCGTTATGCGTGCGCAGCGCGGCCGCAACGTGCACTCACTGCGACGGTCGAACAAGCACTGCGCGGGACCGGGGACTCAGCTTCCCTTCGGGCCTTCACCCGGACCATCCCAACCAACATCTACGCTCACCTATAATCTATACTACAATCTATCTACAAACAACATCCATTGCTGTTTATCTCAGCTCTTTAACCGTATATCTCAAATCGAGCTCGCAATAGACAGGCTACATTTTAACATTCACACAAGCGTCTGCTTATAGGTGTTTCAGCTATGAAACTTTTGATGCACCATTTTCCCGTGTCTGGTATAATTCTGAGGCGATGTCTGCTTTATTGGGACATCTCCGAAATACGATAGGGTGGCCTGTTAGCTATCGATTTAATAAAATGATTTTTAGATATTTGATAGGCCACTTATCTGACTCTTCTTATCGATATAACTGATGTTTATTTATTGCTGAATTTTTACGTTTTCTTGTGATACGTGCAAATAAACAGCATGCATCATCACTACATAATAAGAAATAAAGTCGCTTCCCAATGTCTGTCCCCATGTATCCCTTAAATTTTTAAAACTACGCTACGGATTTTGACGAGTTTTTTTTTAAAATAGATACAGTGATTTATAGTAGAGAAACATTGATAATTTTAGGGGTTAGGTTTAAATAACTTTATTCTCATTAAGACCTTTTGTCACTTACATGAGAAATAACATATTAACAATTAAAGTAGGTACTTACAAACAATGATTTTGGTAGGTATAGAATGCAATACAATGTTAGGCAAATAGATAAGACATAAAACAACTTACATATGTTATTGAAACGTTTCATAATTATTGAGTATATGCCTTTGAAGGCTCGCTTTAAAAGAAGTCAATGTTTAGGTATTTCTTATTTGTGAGGGCAGGTTGTTATATATCTGAACTCCCTCAAAGGTTATTGTCTGTTTCTAATGTGATGTCGTAAATAAACACATTTTTTCGCTTACATTGTAAGCGCTGGGATGAACCCTACGAGATTGATCAAAATAATGTACTTCAGTATTGTACACCTTAAAAATGTCTACAAAGATGATGGTATATATAATAAAAATAATATTGACACACTTTTTACACAAATTATCTTGCCCCAAGTTAAGCATATATAGCCTGTGTTATGGGTTACAAGACAACGATATATTTAATACAATATACTTACTTAACAATACATAAATTCATATGAACATACATAAATACATTTAAAACATCCATGACTCGGAAACAAACATCCATATTCATTATATAAATGCTTGTACCAACCGGGATTCGAACCCGGGACCTCTAGCTTAGTAGGTAGGATCGCTAACCACTCGGCTATATATGTCTATCTCTTACGGATAACCGATAATAATCATTATTTATTCTTTACTTTTTACGAGAAGTAATGGCTTATTTACGAAGCGAAGCAATAAAGCATTAATCCTTATCCAATTAAGTACCTTAAATACATTGTGCATTTAATATAGATTAATATGGCCATTACAGTATGTAATTTAAATGAAATATTTTCGAAGATATGACAGATTTAAAATGCATGTTGAGACAAAAATAACGTATTTAATAACGATGTAAATAACGGAAAAATAATAGTATAAATAACAGGATCACTCGGTATATTATTATTATTTTATTTTGACATAACGAAGTCTGTCCGAGCATTAGTTAAGTATGTTTATAATTATATCAAACACTCGCGATTTCATTTGATATATTTATATTAAACTAACTGACCCAACAAATGTAGTATTGCCATATAAAGTAATTTAAAAAAAATTGTGGATGGAACAGAATAATATAAAAATCGCGACACAAAAATATCGTGTCTTTTTATTATGCTGAATCATAATAAAATTAATTAAAAAAAAATTGTCAGAAAAAAATAGGGATGGACTACCCTTAACATTTAGGGGGATGAAAAATAGATTTTGTTCGATTCTCACACCTACCCAATATGCACACAAAATGTCATGAGCTTCGGTCAAGCCGTTTCGGAGGGGTTTAACTACAAACACCGCGACACGAGAATTTTATATATCAGATTTTAATTTGACACAACGAAGTCTGTCCGTGCAGTTAAGTATATTTATACTTATATCAAACACCCACTATTTGATTATATTAAATTTAATCGCGAGATACAGTAATAGTTTACATTACTAACTTGTTGCGTTGAAATATATAAATGAAAATCCAAAGCTGGCATTAAGCTGCTTAAGAATCTCAATGTTCTTTCTCATAGCTAATTAAAAAAAATTTATTTTCATCTTCCAAAACCAAAATTATATTAACACTATTATTTTAATATATTGTTATAAATATTATTCAATTGAGTTTGAGCATTACGTAGTTCTTAGTACAATGTGAGATAATAATGTACAATTTTTTGTTGAATTAGGCTTTATTTTGCGAAAATCCATAATTATCCAAATCTGCCTTCTTGAGTGTCAATTTCTTCTGCTTCTTTCTCTTTCTTCAATCATTTCGACACTTGTTTCGCCTCTACATCTTGGCATCCTCAGGAGATGTTGACTCGCCAAATTCTGGTACGAGACTATAAGTCCAGACAGTCTAGAGACAGACGAATCATAGGGATATTAACACTCAAGAAAGCCTTCTCCACAGGACTTGGATACCTTGTACGATTTCTTCATTGTCCTTCTATCCATCTGTCTGTCATGGGTAATTTTTCCAGAAAGGCGTCGAAGTTGAAATTCAAGAAATTTCATTTTCATTCAGAAAACGCGCTTTCCTGAAACGCGCGTTGTTCTGCGCGTTTAAAATATGCTATGTGCTAGGGGCCTAATAGAAGCTTAAAACAAACGCAAATAGTTTCTGGAAAATATTAAATTAATTCAAGCTATGAAACAAGACCCGCAACGGGTTTTATATAAAGGACTAAGCAGCTTTTAGCGACTCCATTTTATTTTACAACATGAAGTATTACTTACATTGTTTTATCAAATAATAGTTAGAATAACTTTAATAGCCGGCCTTGAGGGATTTTACGAGGATATAAAGGTCTATTTTTGATTCTTGTTGGAGTTTGCGTCATGTTGTAAGGTTTCCATTGTTGAGAGATTTGTCTTTCAATAGACGTGCTGAGTTTCTTAGGCGCTAAGATATAGCCCATTACTAATATTGCTTCTAGAAGATTCTACAGATAGCGCGTGAGTTGAATGCAGTCGGGGCCTAGGGTGAAGAGCGAGAGCCTCTCCCCCCGCTGTCCGCACGCCTCACCTCGCGGGCCTACAGTGTACTGCTGTGCCGTAGCCATCGCTTACACGCTTACATACATTACACAATACATCACCGCACTCGCCGACGAGTGTGTTCTTTTTACCATTTCATTTCATCCTCATCATCATCTTTTCTCCTTCCCACAAGCACACAGTCGGTCTGAGGTTTGAGTCTCCTTAAGGCGAAGAGTAAGCAGAAAACACGCAAACATGGTGTTTTTAGACAAGTTTTGTGGTGAAAGTATAGCATTTCGAGCTATGAACACTACTTAATCCTGTTACACATATCCATAAGTCTTATTTGTAGGTTGCTAATGCTTGCTGTTGGTTATAGTTAACACTGCCGAGCCTTTTTGAACTACCACTTTTCTTTGAAGTTAAACAAGTGTTTTGGCATGGCGTGACGCATTTTTTTGGTACTTCTCTCAGAAAAGTTATTCTTATAGCTTGTACTTTTTTGTGTAGGTTCATGTATTCGGATTAGTAGTGAATAACGCGGATTGTAAGCATATAAACTGTTTTCCACCCAAGAATTTTGAAAATATTGGCTTTGTTACATAGATGGCGGGCCGGCAGCCGTCGACTCATATCGCTCAAGGTCGCTGGCATTTAGTGTCGCCTTAAGAGACGCCCCGCGACTGTTGTTGCGTAGTCTTTGCGACCTCCACGGCCCACGTCCTATGTCGCTGTAAAATCCTTCAGGGCTAACAGCATAGAGGTAGGGGGTGTCCGACATATGGGTCTCGGTTCGGGGTCTTCAATACGTAAATGTATTTCTCTCCTCTAAAAAAAAAGTAGTCGTCGCTTACCGTGTGTATTCCTTTAATACTAAAGATGTTGTAATAATGACTGATCTGGGTCAATCGGATTGCGTTCCAAAAAAAGTTTTTGTTCTTGTTTTTGTTCATCGCTGAGCACGAGAAATGGCGAAAAATGTTCTAAAAATGTGCGTAAGTAGAAAGGCAGAACAAAAATTCAAGATTTAATTATTAGGTTAAAATGATAAATTTGAAGCATTGTTTAAATTTATCGACACTTTCATTATTATGGTCATTAATAAATTTGGTCATAGCACTATCGCATTCCCGAACTCTGCATTCAACTCGCGCGAAATCTGTACCTTTAATATTATAAAGTTACTATAATATTCCCTGATCGTCAACTATTAATTCGATGATCAGAATTGGCCCTCAAAATTCTGCGATCCGTATGCGACACCTTCTAGAAAACTCAGTTTTTAATAGAGTTTCCAATGTTTTATGACATACATAAACAAGCCTGGTTTTTTTTTACTCATTATAAAGTAATAAAAAACAAACTTGTTTTTTATAAAGTTTTTGTTGCGTCATTATTGTAACCACTTGCACGTAAACTCCGTCAAGTTATTATTTTTACTAGTGGTCGCTCAGAGGTCAAAATTCGAGCATAATTCATTTAATTGAAGTGAAAACTTCCTTAGCGGTGCTAAGCACTTTTCTTGGGATATTTTTAAGATTGAATATGCTGATATGCTTTTATTTGGACAATTTTTCACTGAAAACTTTGTCATTGCGTGGCATTGTTTTCAAAGCGCGGTCGAAGCACAATAATGCTTAATAGTAGGCAGAGTTTTGCTTCAGACTTCTTGAGCGTGGTTGTGAGTCTAGTTGTTTATTGCACGTCAATGTTTGAATGATATGAGCTTATTATTAGTCTGAATAAAAGGCTTTATAAAGTGAATTTTTTATTACATCGTCTCAAGCTTTTTCGTCTGTGTGTTGCATGTCGCGTGACGGTCGGGCGGCGCCTATAGTTCGCAGCAGCTGACCGTGTAGTGTATAGACTATTACTCATTTGTGCCAGTGCTACACGCTATTTTATTTGTTTTTTTTCAGTGTTTAATGTAGATGTTGTTATTTGTTAAAAGTCTATAATGTGAAAAAAAGTTTCACTTTTACCGTGAGTCATAAAACCACAGAGTCCTTTTTTATTACTATTTATTTATACATATTAATAAAACATCGTAGCCAATATGATTTCGCAACATGTTGCAGCTAAAAAGTATAACCGTTACATTTTACAGTTCAAATGAAATCGAGGAGAGTGATTATGAAAACAATTAGAAACTCATTTATTATCATCAACAATAATAATAATGCTGCTTCGACTGCCGAAGACGGCAAGCGTCGCAAATATGTTGGTCTCAGTGAGACATACATCTTAGTGCCGTTTGTTGTCGAGACACTTGGCCCGTGGGGCCCAGAGGCGCGGAGAATGTTCGAAACACTATCTTCGCGCCACAATAAGGCTACTGGAAACCCAAGCGCTGGCAGCTTTTTCGGTAAACGGATCAGCCTTGCTATCCAACGCGGAAATGCTGCCTGTATTCTTGGTACGCTTCCACGTAATGATAGTTTTAATTTTATGTAGTAATTGTAAATATGTTAAGATTTGTTTTGTTTGAAAAATAAATGGTTACAATAATAATAATAACTCTTAGGCGTTAAGAAAACCGTAGAAAGAAATTTCATTAATACCATCACATTGATGGATAGCTATATAAAACAAATGAGGTACACAGTACTCTCATACGACCGTGACATATGAGGGTTGTACGTGACGAGAGAAATACATTACTTACTATTGTGGCTGTCATTTCAGGCGACGGGTGTCGGGCACTTCATTGAATTAAAATATGTTTTATTACCTTGGCTTTATAGCAAAAATGATCTTTATTTACAGTGCTCTGAATTTGTTTTATATTCACTGAACGTATTTAAGATTTACACTACATAATATGAGTGCATGTCGTAATTTGTCTGATAAACGCGAGTTTTTTTTTATTATAGATATACCCCCTTATTCATAATGGTCCGCTAACTTTAATCAGCCGCTAAGGAGTGTTTTTTCTCATTCTGACTTAGGTCAATAGAAGAAGACAGAGTGCGAATAAGCTATGCTTTAAGTTAGCAGACTATTATGAATAAGGGGGATAATATATATTGCAATTTGTCTAAGGCGACATTCAGCAATATTTATATTATGTCCATTGACAAGTCCGCTTTATTACAATCAATCTAACCTATGGGTTTTTAAAGGTTTGAGAGAATTTTTAAGAAATATACATTTTCACTGTTGCATTTCCTTATAATTATATTATATACTCGATAATGTTCTTTATGTTAAACTGTGACAATCATAATGTTAAAACGAGAAGCAACATAACCTTGTTATGCCTACTAATTGTTATGCCTAATAGGTTAAGTCGATTTAGTACGATTTAGGGCGACGTATATGATTTTACAACATGATCCCAGAAAATGTTCAAAACCGCCAAATTCAAAAGAATCGTTAGAAACGTTTGTGTGGTAAAGGTTACTATAACATAAATGAGTTTCTTAATGATACCACGGACTGGGAATGAAGCAAACGTCCTCAGGCTATCTAATTATAAATTGAACTGTACGATAATACATATAATATTGTAATAAAATTAAAAAATAAGCCCGCTGACCTCGTGCTCCCTTTCTTCTCAGGTCTAAACAATGACGTTCTATACACAAGAACGTCATTGGGTCTAAAGCATATTATTTCGAATGAGTAGTTTTTGACTTACAATAAATAAATAAAGAAAATAGCCTTTATTATTACCAGTGACTTATTTTTCTTATAAAGCTTAACTAGTAATTTGTCTCTCGACAAAGTCCTCCTCTCAAGACTTCCACCTTATTCGAGCTACTCTCATCCAGTCCGGTCCAGCTATTATTTTAAAATCTTCCTCCCACCTTCTAATCTGTCTACCTTTCCTTCGTTTCCCGTCTCTTGGATACCATTCTGTAACGGTTTTTGTCCATTTCTCTTTCTTTTCCCTCAGAATGTGTCCAGTCCATTTCCACTTTTGCTTTTGACAGAGCTTGTGTGCGTTTTTGAATTTTATCTGACTCTTAATGTTCTTTAACTTAACTTTGTCTCGTCTCCAAACTGCAATTACGCTCATTTCTATGGAGTTTTGGCACAATTTTTACTTTTTCCGAGAGATGGTCTGTTAGAGCCCAAGTTTGACATCCATATGTTAGACATGGGAGTATACACGTGTTATAGACTTTTCTTTTTATTCCTATAGATATTTCGGGGTTTTTCATGATTTCACTCAAATACCAGTATCTTTTCCATGTATTACAAATGCGTCTGTCTATTTCTTTCTTCATGTTATTCCAAGGGGTTATTAACTGTGGGAAGTGTAAAGTGATTTTAAATCCTCTTAACTCTATTGCACTAAATACGTGTAGTGGTGGTAGAGCGACATTCAACTCAAAATTTATCTTTTGAAATATTAAATTACAAACATAATATCGACCAATATTCAATGTGAAACTATTTTCAATTTTAAATGTATTAAACGTTCTTATATAAAATATCTCTATTGACCATCTAAGCCCAGAATCACGAATTCAATTTCCTCTAGCTCGTAATTTGTCGTCCTGATTTTCCTGAAGATTGTATTTACTCGGATATTTTGAGAGTTTAGAATAAAAACAGGCTTTAGCCTTATTTGATGATTTAAATCAATGTTTGAACGATATATAACATATTTTAAAATAATTTGAATGGTGTTGACCCTTTTCTGACTTATCATGCTGAATCCTCAGGATCGCTCTTGAATTGTATGATTATTTTTTTAAATGCTGAAGCTGTAATTATAAAGATGTTAATAATTCCTAAATCAATAGAACGGCAATGAGTTTTTTAACACTTTTTCTCAATAAGCGTTAACATTTCTGAAGTGATATACTTATTCCACCTTCGCACGACACGCCACAAGTTAGGATATCATCCCCACCATCTGGATGTGTGGCGGTCCTCCACAGTGCGGTTTTCAAGGAGCTTTCTTCCACGTACTACATACCTGTCGAATGAGCTTCCTTGTGCGGTGTTTCCGGGACGATACGACATGGGTACCTTCAAAAAAAAAAGCGTACACCATCCTTAAAGGCCGGCAATGCTCTTGTGATTCCTCTGGTGTTGCAAGAGAATGTGGGCGGCGGTGATCACTTAACACCAGGTGACCCATACGCTCGTTTGTCCTCCTATTCCATAAAAAAAACTTACAATTTTGTTAATCGTAAGTGCTTTCAATTTAATATATTGTAATAGTTTCAGATATTTACACAAATAATTGCTATGCAACTAAGGGCTCGAAATATAAGCACCATAATTTTTTTAAATGAGTTTTAATACGCGAGCATATTTTTAGCAAACTCATATGACTAATGAACTGCTCTTAGCACATACTTAACGTTTTTTATTTAAATGTTATAATTATTAAGTGTTAACTTGAAGGTAAATGCATCATTAATAAACATTCAAACATTCAAAAAATATGCTACATAATCTTTACGTATAGATAAACTGTGACAGCTTTGAACACGTCGAAAAAAATGGCGTCAAACTCTTACCCCCTTATTCATAATAGTCTGCTAACTTAAAGCATTGCTAATTCTCACTCAGTCTTCTTCTATTGACCTAAGTCAGACTGAGAAAAAACACTCCTAAGCGGCTGTTAAAAGTTAGCGGACCAATATGAATAAGGGGGTTAGCCTCTATTATTAACAAAGGCACACACACACACAAACGAGTATTTCTACTACCCCGTACATAAGTTCAGCTGTAGTACTGTGTAGCAAGTATATAGCTGAAGGCCCAATATAACAATCGAGTGACGTTTAAACTAATTTATCACGATTAAACGTGAGGTTAAATAAATCTATATGTCCTCTATAGGAATTCCTCCCAAGTTCTTTTTAATTCAAAATATAGTTAGAATATTTTCAGGCAAGATATTTCACTCAGCAGTTACAGTAATTATTTTCAATACATGAAGTTTATCTCTGCTTACCTTTCTCCATTTATTTTTGTTCTTTTTAATTATATATTGGGAATCTTCAAACGGCATTTATAGGGATTAATTAAGATTTGTTTAATATTCATTACCGTTTAATAAGTTGGCTGGAGTTCCTTCATAGACACACATATAATATCTTAAGGCACAAATTTAAGAAATATATTACAGCTGCTTTTTTTTTTTATGGAATAGGAGGACAAACGACCATACGGGTCACCTGGTGTTAAGTGATCACCGCCGCCCACATTCTCTTGCAACACCAGAGGAATCACAAGAGCGTTGCCGGCCTTTAAGGAAGGTCTACGCGCTGCTTTGTCAAAGAAAGGCTTACTATAGTATAGTAGATTATATGGAGGATAATCATGCATGGTTATTGTCTGGTTCTGCGCAGGCCACATAAAATTGTATAATATTATATTAAGTTGATATATGATTTAACGTGATAGGAGTTTCTTATCAGTTCTTCTCTCCGTGTCAAAGCCCCTTTACGAACTGATGTAGTTTCATGACGTTTACCAAGTGTTGTTGCAATATGTTATGTTATTATCTTTTCCTATAGTATTTTTTTACGAAAATAAGGGACGAGACGAGCAGGATGTTCAGCTGATGGTAATTGATACGCCCTGCCCATTACAATGCAGTGCCGCTCAGGATTCTTGAAAAACCCCAAAAATTCTGAGCGGCACTACAACTGCGCTCGTCACATTGAGACATAAGATGTTAAGTCTCATTTGCCAGTAATTTCATTAGCTACGGTGCCCTTCCGATCGAAACACAGTAATACTTACACATTACTGCTTCACGGCAGAAATAGGCGCCGTTGTGGTACCCACAATCTAGCCGGCATCCTGTGCAAAGGAGCCTCCCTGGTAAATAAAAAATAAACATATTTCTATTTCTTAATTACCCGTCACTATATGAAACAATCTATTTAAGTATATTTGATCTACGTCAAATTAAGCCAGACGATACCTCATATGGTGCAAAGTTTTATTTAAACAAAGAATAAATATATATGACAGAGACAGGGAGTGCGGAAGCCCGACAGAAGTAATAACTTAAACTAATCTAAGTTGAACTATCTAATATTGAAATTGCTTAACTTGAGAATAGCATACGTTATTACTTAAATTATATTTATATTAATATGATAATATAAGGGAAGGTTAGTTTAAAATATATTTTATTCTTATTCACAATTCTTGAATATGTACATTAGTATTTAATGTTTATACATTATTGGTATTATGATACTGACTAAATAAATACTATAGGATTAAGTAATCATCTTAATCCTATAAAAGTAACAACTGGTTAGAGTGAGACAGGATGAGTCCGCCTACCGCTGCCGTATGCGTAAAAAGGGAAGCCAGATAGTGTGGCACCGTAACACGTTACGTTACGAAGCGGCTTACCCTCACAAAAGAAGTTATCACTTCAAAAATCTAAGGTACTGGTATCCGGTCTAATAAGACTTAATATTTTATGTCGTATAGTGACTTGGTCAATCTGGTATAATGAGACTAACATAGTGTCGAGCATAATTGTGAGGCCGCTCCGAACTTTGAGTTTAATCAAGTTCTATCAAAAAGTATTCATCCCTTCATTCGGCTCATAATATGGCATATTGTTTATGGCTTTACCCGTGTCAGCCCTGGGTAAAGTACACCCAGAGGATAATGAGCGTTATCAGGATACAATATATTGACGCATATCGTCAACGTGATGAAACTACCACCTACCAAGCCTTCATGACATGTCAGACGTAGGCAGGATAACCGATTTCTTCAGGATCATCTGATCTGGTTTTGCAGGATTTTGGAACAGGTTGCAGGCATCTAAACGTACCATCATTTCATTCTTGTGAAATGCTTATGAACTGCTTCTTCTTATTGCTTATGAAATGCATTGGACTCGCGGGCATTATACAAAAAATCGCAAATAAATGATTGTATAATTCATGATTTCTTAACTGTGGTATGTAATTCTATGATTTATTTTTTACTTTCGTAATTATTGCATCTTCCCAAAAGACAAGACGGCATTTTAATGTTGTACCTATATCAAATTGTAAGCAATTCTGTCAGCAACAAATGCGAGTGTACCGTTTTCGTATCGAGAGAGCGACTACGACCAAAGGAACCAATTGACTCCATTTAGGCGATTGATTTTCGGCGCGCTAGTGACATATTTACCTCTTTTAATACTATAATATCATTGAAATAAATGACTCTGTTTTTTGACTGATATGTTACGTATGTATTTGTACTACTCAATGACATTTTATACATAAAGACAAATCACTTCATATAAAAATAAAGCCGAAATATGAAACATGCCACAAAATACACCATAATAAGATTCGAGTGCGATATCTATACATTGCAGCATTTAATCCAGTTGTTTAAATATTCTTCGTGAATAAACAGCAATGTAAGTCATTTATTCAGTTCAGGTAACGTATGTTGAATTTAGAACCGATTCGGACAGTGACAGTTGATAAATGACAAAGAAAAAAAGTGTGCTCACATTGTCTGTAAGTAATTACACTTTTGCCGTTCCGCTATCAGACTGCGTATGATATGTCCATAAATGTGTACAGAACGTCATTGGTGTACTACGAAATATTGTTATATGAGATTTTAATGCCTCAAATAAAGATTCATTATTATTATTATAATTAAAATAGTAGATAATTTAAATTATTAAGGCGTGTTAAATAAATTAGTAATAACATATTTGTTCTTATTATTTTTGATGAATTTGATCATAGAAATGTGTTTTATAACCCGTACTTAGAATCAACTGTCAAGTAATCATTATTCATCGATATTCACTGAAAAAGTGTTAACAGGCTGAGTTAAGGCGGTGGAAAACTCACAGAAAGTAGGTGAGAGTTGTCTCGAGTTGCCATCAGAATATATTAGACGACAATCAACTTACTTTAGACATGACACTGCCATTGAAGATAGCATAGTTCTTTTCATCTATTTACCAGATTCGATAAAAGCATTGTTTTGATATAAGGATCAATAATATGTTACTACCGTGTGCGTTACAAATAAATTAATAATTATTATTGTATTTATAGTTCCCTATTTTGGTGATAAGGGCTTACACATAATTTTTATGGCTTTTTATAGGACTATTTAAGATAAACATTTAATTATATGTAGATTGCTGAGTTTGTTGCGCCCATTCTTCTCTTTTTGGAATGGGTGGTAGTTTTTAACCGACTACAAAAAGTAGGAGGTTCTCAATTCGTCGGATTTTTTTTTATGTTTGTAACCTCAAAACTTTCGACTGGGTGAACCGATTTTGTTAATTCTTTATTTGAAAGCTGGTGATTCCCGTGTGGTCCCATTGTAATTTGGTCCAGATCTGACAATGGCATCCATGAGAAAACCATAAAAGTCTTAAATTTGCTATACGTATGTTGATGATAAATTTAAATTTAATTTTAGGTTTGTCATTGCTGCATTGAAAAAATTAGTATATCCACACATATTTAGACAAATTGTTGGTTAGTGTACTTCAAATTTACTAAAATTCAAAAACTAAAAAAAATTTTACCAAAAAAAAGAACCGACTTCAAAAACTCTATTCCAAAACAATAGTATGCACTAAAAAGTATAAATATAATTGCGTATTTTTATACAATCTAATTACAGTCAGGATTATTGTAATATATGGCGTCGTACGGAGAGTACAAGTTTGAAGCTGTATGTATTTTTCAATGCTAAATCATAATAAAAGTAAAAAAAAAAATATTTTGAGTTGGATCACCCTTATCATTTAGGGGTATTATTCTCAGACTTACCTGATATGCACACAAAAATTTCATACAAATCGATTCAGCCGTTTCGAAGAGTATAATATAATAATAATAATAATATTGACACACTTTTTACACAAATTATCTTGCCCCAAGTTAAGCATATATAGCCTGTGTTATGGGTTACAAGACAATGATATATTTAATACAATATACTTACTTAAACATACATAAATACAATAATATAATATATAAAATTTATTTGTTTATTAGATAGGAAGCCAACGTTGTATAAAATATTAATCCTTATTGTATAGCACACTCTTAAGTATATATATGATATTAATTGTACACCTCACTTACAGGCTTAATGAACATGCATAATAAAAAATAATTCAATAGATTAATTGCAAGTGGTGAAAACTTACATAACTAAAAAAACACAAAAAGTAATATGTGTAAAAAGTGATAAACTATTAAAATACAATAATATTAATTATAAAAGGCATTTATTGATTCCAACAATCTTTAACAACATAATATTATCTTATGACTACGCGTATAGTAGTAAAAAAGAATATGGTATAGAAAGATAGGAAAGAAATATGGTAGAAAGTAAGAAATATGGTAGGAAAAAAAGTATAAGGATGGAGGGCATACCTTGGACAGCACAACGAACGAATGTGTCGATCCTGAAAAGGCTGGGCATTGTGACTAAGCTCTCTACCATCTGATTGCGTAGGGTCCTAGAATACTTCGGCCAAATCGCCAGAAGGGATGAAGACAACGTGAAGAGACTAATGGTAACAGGGAAGGTGGAGGGAAGAAGACCAAGAGGAAGGAGACCCATGCGATGGACAACAAGAAAAAAAAAAAAAGAAATTATGCAAAACAACATTAAAACTATAAGATGTATTTCTCGGTGGTGAATATTATTGTAAATTGTCGTTTATATATTAATTACTTGCTGATACCCGCTACTTCGTCGTACATGTATGACTGGGAACGTAGTGCTTATAAAAATCGTTGTTTCTTGAAACTTTAATAACTTTATATCAAATCGTAATATCGCAATAATTTTTGATCTATTTTATAGTTGTTTGATAACCAACTCAACCCCAAATATATTAGAAAATTAACTCGAGGTGTCGCTCTTTGAATTCTAAGCAATTTATTATTTGATTGGGATATTTTCAATAATTATATTCATCAGAACTAAAATTAATAAAACATAGCTAAGACGAATTGAAGTGAGTAAATTGATGAGAGCTCGATTGGCAGTATTGCCAGGCTTGTCTCAGTCGCCGTGTAGGTATCGAAATCAAATCAAAATGACTTTATTCATGTAGGTCACGGAAATGACACATATGAATGTCAAAAAAATATTTTTCTTATTGAATCTACTGCTACTTCGTAAAGGGTTGAGCTAATGAGAAGAAGTAGTAAGAAACTCTTTGCCACTCTTTTATATCAAGATTTACACTTTCATCGTTTTACAAAATATAATTTCAATTACAATATAATATGTTAAGTTATGCAACAAACATACTCAAACGTCAAATAGTCAATGCCTTACACGAGTAAGTCAAAAAAGTAAATGTAAATTAATACAAAAGTTATTGAGTACAGTAGCTGCACCATCCACACACACCGTAAATAAATAAAGGTAATCATAAATATACGCGGCGTGTATCCAATTTCTGCTTTGCTTTTACAACAATAATATCAAAATTATATTATTATAGAGCAAATGATGTAGATATTATGGTATCATCACCAAGCGGAAGACACTAACTCTTGGATGAAGGCCTCCCCTAAAGATCTCCACGACGATTGGTCCTGCGCTGTCCTCATCCTATTGATGGTCCTGACCAGATCATCGGTACATCTTGTTGAGGGGTCTTCCAACACTATGTCTTTCGGTACGTGGTTGCCATTCCAAGACTTTGCTGCTCCAACGCCCATCTGTACGTTGGGCTATTATAGCACTTCAGTTTCGCGATCATTTATGCTATGTCGGTGTCTTTGGTTATGTAATAACCAAAATTCTTAAAAAATCGTTTAGTTGAATTTTATATTATTGTATGGTATGTAATTTTATCTTTTTGTTAGGAGGAGGCCTCGGCACTCTCGTAACTTTTAAGAAGAACTGTACGTGCTGTGCGATAGATTGGCCAGGGTTAAGGGCTCCTTCATATGTCTTGGTACCAGACAATATACTTGGACTCACTGAGCACAATTTCAAGAAATATATAAAGGCTTCTTTGACAAAGAAGGCTTACTATAGCGTAACAGATTATAAAGAAATGCATGGTTATTGACTAGTTCTGCTCAGGACAACTAAAATTGTACAATATTATATTAAGTATTTTTATATGATTTAAAAAATGGTCTGGGAGTTTCTTCGTTATTATGTATCAGTTCTCCTCCCCATGTCAACATGGGGAGAAGAACTGATATAACATAGCTTCAAGACGTTTATATACCAAGTGTTGTTGCAATATTTCATGTTATTGTCACTCCCAATAGTAAATAAATATATTTGTAATCTATACTATATAATAGGCCTCTAGATTGATGTCTTAAAACATAGAAATAGGAAGTTATTATTATCAATGATAAAAATTATCAGATAAACGCTTTGCCTTTTCGAATTCCGTCACGAATTATAATAATCTTATGATTGAGATATCGTTCATCTCTCTGGTACCAAGCTCTATCTCATTAATCGTAATTATTTAGACAGAGTGTAAATTTATTTCAGCAACTAAATTATAAGTACTTTTGATGTTGTTTCAATCTATACCGACATTATGAAGCGATAAAGTTTGTGAGGTTGAAGGAGGTAATCTCTGTTTAGTTAATTACCAATAGAAAGCCACATTATTTGTATTTTACCAGTGGAAGGCTCCTTTGCACAGGATGCCGGCTGTATTATGGGTACCACAACGGCGCCTATTTCTGCCGTGAAGCAGTAATATGTAAGCATTACTGTGTTTCGGTCTGAAGGGCGCCGTAGCTAGTTAAATTACTGGGCAAATGAGACTTAACAACTTATGTCTCAACGTGACGAGCGCAGTTGTATGGGCAGGGCGTATCAATTACCATCAGCTGAACGTCCGGCTCGTCTCGTCCCTTATTTCATAAAATAAAAGTATTATAGCAACAAAAATCTTTCTTACGAACGCTGCCCATAATGATGAGGGATTGTTTTGTGTACCTAGTTTTTCCATAAATACTGAAACAAAAAAAAATTGTACAATGTATTGGCGCCAAAATGAGAAAACTCAAAGAACAATCATATAGAAATGACAGATTCCAAATTCAAATGTAATATTTTGTTTATTTTTAACTGTAACAGTATTTATGGCCAGACTAAGTATATGCATGTGGCAACATTAGAACACCTAATTTTTATATTTATAATATACTCATATTACAACCATTGTAAGATTCTCTATTTGATTGAAAGAAGTGGCCGCTGAGTTTCTTGTATGTTCTTCTCACGAACTCTACTTTTTCCAATCATATGGTAGATTCAGTAATTTAAAAGCAATGTTTATACTAACGATTCTAAAGTTTAAGCCTAATTGAATAAAGTTTATTATAGTAGCAGCTAGTTTTTAATATAGTTAAAACAGATCAAACATTGTCTTAAAAATATTTTCAACTAAAGCGTCTCTTTTCTACAGTAATTTATTATAAAACCAAAGTATTTTAAATAATTCCCCGAATGTGTTATTTTTAAAATGACATTTAGACAAGGGTCAACTCCTGTTTAGCAGTTAACCAATTATAAGAGGTTTTAAAACAAAATTTGTAGCGAGATTATAAGGGGTCACCGGGCCTCGATATGTTTTAATTAGAACGTTAAACATTATTTACATATTTAGAATTGTATTTGTTTAGGTTCTAAAGAATCATTAAGAGAAAA
Organism: Leptidea juvernica; assembly: GCA_949711755.1. Classification (NCBI taxonomy): domain Eukaryota; kingdom Metazoa; phylum Arthropoda; class Insecta; order Lepidoptera; family Pieridae; genus Leptidea; species Leptidea juvernica. Next base: position 3,685,689 of record CATIXQ010000019.1, read on the forward strand.
AAACTAGTCTAGTGCGAGACGGACCCAGGGTTCCGTACATATTAAAAACTAAAAACTAAACTTATAAAAAATATTAATATTAACACTTATAAAAGGGAAAAAATATTTATTTCCCTTAGGTAGGTACGTAGATGTAATAAGTTTCTATCATTCTTTGTCATAAATCGAAAGCTTTATGGGTACATAAACTATATATAAACATACATACATATACATCATAAAAATATTTAAACACGGTTAACTTCATTCAGAATTTCCGCAGTTCCTTGCATAAATTCCCTGGTTTTAAATGATATGATTATAAATGTAAAGTTTTCAAACGTTTCCTTTTAATTTTCTTAAAGATTCCAGAAATTGTAGACTTGAGTATATCGTTTTGATTTCAAATCTATACCATGTTTTTCCGAGATAAAGGGTCTTGAAAGACAGACTTGACAGATATATTTTAATATTTGTGAAAAGGAGTAAATACTTCAAAGGTCGTCACTAGTTATAAATAATTCACTCTCAGATTTTGTAATCCAAATGAACAATATAAATTTATTTCCTGTGAAGATTGGAAGCGTATTTCTTGATGAAACATAATATAATATTTAAGACTACAACCGCAAATGTGGTCGATAGCTACTTCATTATTTATTTTAAAACAAGCTTCTGCCCGCTACTTTGCATGCACAGATTCAATTACGTTGCAACTTGATCAATGAATCGGATTTATTTATGGTGAGCTTGAAGCTTAATGATGAATTTAAAAAAAAAATAAGGGACGAGAGGAGCAGGACGGTCAGCTTATTGATACGCCCTACCTATTACAATGCAGTGCCACAGGATTCTTGAAAAACCCAAAAATTCTGAGCAGCACTACAATTGCTCTCGTCACCTTGAGACATAAGATGTTAAGTCTCATTTGCCCAGTAATGTCACTAGCTACGGCGCCCTTCAGACCGAAACACAGTAATGTTTACACATTACTGCTTCATGGCAGAAATAGGCGCCGTTGTGGTAGACCTATAATCTAGCCGGCTTCCTGTGCAAAGGAGCCTCACACTAGTAGGAGCCTCCCACTGTGAAAGAGCTTGTACCACCTTAAGTCAAGAGTCAGATACTCTTACATCAGCTGTATAATTATTCATGTAATCTCACAGCCATATAGTCCAATTAAATATAAAAACATAGTTAATAATATGGCCAAAAGTGTATTACATATTTAAAAGTACGATAGAAGGCTTAACTCCTGTTCCTGTGATGTGTGTGTGTGTGTGTGTGTGTGTCTGTGTGTTTATTATATTCTGTGCCAGTTTGTTATTTCAGATTTTAGTTTATATTTCGACAAATTAAATATGTAGATCATAATCATAGTATATAACAAATAGGATGGTTTACTTTTACATAATGCATACCGAGGTTAAAATCTTGGACAAAAATCCAGTTATGTAGGTCCAATTTAGCGAAAGAGGTCACTCATCGAATCCAACTCGCATGGAAGCAGCTCGGGAAGCTCTGTAAAACCTACCGTCCCAAATACCTCAGTGTCTGAAGACGAAGGTTTTCATTCAGTGTGTGTTGCCAGTGATGACGGTGAAGCAGACGAGGTCGCTAACTATGGGCCTGATGAGAAAGCTCATGGTCGCTTAGAGGGCAATAGAGAGGGCTATGCTCGTAATTCAGAAATGAAATCGATAGGAGAAACCAAAGTCAGTAAATCTTGCAACTGCTCAACCCTAATAATTCCATATTACAAAATTGAGTTTTGATTTCGCTCAGTTTATAATAAGTGAGCTAAGTTGCTCACTATACACGAGCTGGGTTGCAGCCCGAGCTGTAGTTACGCCCTCGATTAGGCAATGAATTAATAAGCCGAGTATCTAACGAGCGAGTTGCTCACGAGTTTCATGCACACTAACGAGGATAACAATGTGTGTGCATAAATCCTTAGAAAAATATGTAATTCATGGTAAATGATGGCACGCACGATATTTTTTGTAAGGTGTTTGATATAACTTACTAATGAATATTTTATAACTAATTATTGTGGATTACAAATGATTTGATACTAATAAATATTTTAACACATTTGTTTATTCTAAAATTGTAAATGGATTATCAGCGCCATAAAACCTCTTTGTTGTAACAAGAAAAACTGTATTTTCCAGTTAAATTGAAGATGCTCTGTTTACTCTCTTAAAATTTGCAGTTAGGTACTAAGTTAACTTTGTAGGGATAGTTCTATTATGCACTAGCGTGTAATATAGTTTGGTTTATGGCCCTAAGAACGTCAACGTCATGAATGTCATAAGGCTCAGTTTACGAACAAGTGTGTTGAAAAATCTATATATCTTATCTAATATATAAAATTCTCGTGTCACGGTGTGCGGGACCGAACTCCTCCGAAACGGCTTGACCGATTCTCATGAAATTTTGAGTGCATAGTGGGTAGGTCTGAGAATCGGAGAACATCTATTTTTCATCCCCCTAAATGTTAAGGGTGGTCCTAACGATTTTTTTTTAATTTTTTTGCCATTTTTTTTAATTTGTTTTATTATGAGTCAGCATTAAAAATTACATACAAGTTCAAATTTTCACCCATCTACGATATATCGGCAATACAACGTTTGCTGGGTCAGCTATAATATATATAAAGTACGTGACACGTTATTTGTCCGCGATGGCCTCCTAAACTAATGAACGGATTTTAATGGGGATTACTTCATGGAGTGCAGTTTAGTCCTACGCGAGAGATAGGATAGTTTTTATTTCGATTTGAGACCCATAACTATTTTTATTTTCAATATTTGTTTTGTATGGACATATTTTCTATGAGAGAATTTATTGACGCACGATTTGATAGTTCTGTTGTGAAACAATTACATTACAGTTAACAACAGGGAGCAATGACGGTCTATACATAATATAGAAAGTCATTGACAGGGGGCATATTTTACAAAATAATTCTTGGTGTTATGAAATACTAGCTGACCCGACAGACGTCGTTCTGTTCATAATAAAAAAAAACTCTGGGTAGAATTTTGGAAACCCCGTTCTTAGCTGACCTCTACTCAGTGAAAAGAATATTCCTACCAAATTTCAAGTCCTTAGCTCTAATGGTTCCAGAGATATCGTGATGAGTGACTATATACGTGGAAATCTATTATATATATACAGATTATTGACAAATACATAAAAAAAACAGTATTTTTTTATTATGCACAGAACAACGTCTGTCAGGTCAGCTAGTATATATATATATTTCTTTTGTGCGTCTGTTGTAACTGAACTCCTTATAAACGGCTGGACCGATTTTAATGAAACTTTCTGTGTGTCTTCAGGTGGATTCGAGAATGGTTTAGGATCACAATTGAATTACCTCCTAAACGGCTGGACCAATTTTGATGTTTTTTTTGTGTGTTCCAGTGAATTTGAGATTGGTGTGTGTCTTCAGGTGGATTCGAGAATGGTTTAGATTAACAATTGAACTACCTCCTAAACGGCTGGACCGATTTTGATGAGTTTTTTGTGTATTTCAGTGAATTTGAGATTGGTTACAAATTTAATACGTGTATACAGGACAACGTCTGTCGGGTCCACTAGTATAGTTATAAGTTTTGTATTGTTTGTATAAATTTATCAACATGCCATATAATAGTTATGCAAAGCATTGCTTCATTGATTACTTCAATTAAATAAAAATGAATTAAGAACCTTCCTGCCTTGAAATCGGCCGAAAAATGCTATCGCCAATTAAAACGACAAATATTTAATTACCAAGAATATAACCAATGTGCTATTTTTCTACAGTCAAGGTTATATTAAGTGGGGTTGGAAGCGTTTACCTTGTCTGGGTATGTCGTATGATAATGGAAGTTAGAAACAACGACGTGTTCGTTAGATGAACTCGAGTTTTGGGACCAAACTTACATCGAGTAAATAATATAAAGTTTGCATTGTGTTAAGTTTACCCTTGGCTTGATATTCAGACACCAATGATATAAAGTATAAACTAAGTCTTGAAATTAATTCAATTAATTATAGCTATAATAAAAAAACATTGTGTAACTTAATTTTGTAAATAATTTAGTTTTTAGACTTCTAGTTTTGTATTTCTTTCTTCTTATTGTTTATATATTACTTTAATTAATTATTAAACTTTAGTTATTCATTATGTATTAGGTACTAATAACACTATAAAATCAACCTGTGGGTAACAGTGTGGGTTCTCATTAATAATTAATTGTATGATGTATTGTGTGAACTGTTTGTTATCCCAAAGAAATAAAATAAAATAAAGAACTTACGTTAATTAAGCCTTTGCTAACGGATAACTAAGCATATTTTCAATGTTCTAGTATTTTTTTCGCTTTTATGGAATATGTAGTTCACAAGCAAATTACGATTTTTTTTAAAGTAAATCGGTTTCGATAAAAATAAGTATCGAACTATAACCAGTATTGGCAACTAAAAGGAAAAGCTTTGAGAATACATATACAGGATGTCCCAAAGTTATGGCACATGAAGGGAAAGTACCTTAAATATCGAAGATAGGCTATTTTACTGAAAGAAGACTTTATGTTATTTTTAAAAGTTAGTAATTCTGCATTCAAAGATTTTCTAAAAATACTTGCCTCGTCTGGGAATCGAACCGACTTAAATGTAAAAAAAACACCCCTACTTTTATAATGCCAATCGAAAGAATGGCCAAAAACTAATAACTCTTCTTAAGTAACATAGTATTTTAAAAGAAAGGAATAACGTAAAATGAATGTTTTCATACTTGGATTGGTACGAATGGACCGATTAGATGGCCGGCCAGATCCCCGGACCTTACACCATTAGATTTTTTCTTTTGGGGATGCGTGAAAGATATGCTATACAAAAAACGATACGAGAACGTGGGCGAGTTACAAACAAAATTGTGCCATATCATATCGAGTATTCACCATAAAATGATAAGAACATCAACAGGCAGCGGACTCATTAAAAGATTGGCGATTTGCGTAAGACTAGAGGGGTCACATCTTGAGCATTTAATTAATTAATTTACAAAAAAATACCCACTTAATTGACTACTTCCTTTTAAACACTATGTTACTTAAGAAGAGTTATTAGTTTTTGGCCATTCTTTCGATTGGCATCATAGGAGTAGGGGTGTTTTTTTTTACATTTAAGTCGGTTCGATTCCCAGACGAGGCAAGTATTTTTAGAAAATCTTTGAATGCAGAATTACTAACTTTTAAGAATAACATAAAGTCTTCTTTCAGTAAAATGGCCTATCTTCGATATTTAAGGTACTTTCCCTTCATGTCCCATAACTTTGGGACACCCTGTATATTGAAACAATTTGTTATTTAAAGTGATATCCCTCAGTTCTGAGATTAATTACATTAAATTTGTAACCAAAACTTATGAACGATGTGAGCACTCAAACCCGCGACCTCTCGGGTTCAGTCCAAGCGCTCGTCCAACTGAGCCAACTGTTTGAGTGACGTATAATTCGTAAATCATGGTATGTCTTGGTATCGCTTTAAAAATAACAAATTGTTTAGAATTGAAAGAGCGATATCTCAAGTGAATTTCCTAATATGCAATTATTGGGGTTAAGCAGGTTGTCAACTCTAAAGTAAATCCTGTAGATAGAGCCACAACCTGAGAGTTGAAATTGTATACACGGGCCATGCTGGTCTCTTTCGTTACATCGCCGGAACAAACTTGCTTTCTTAGAAGGTTGCGTAATAAGGTAAACACAGCGTGTTCAAATTAAGCCCCAGAAAATTTAAGTTTGTGCGTCAACCACAAAAAGTCTATTTGGCGTATTACCGCTCTCCGACAGCTCTCCAATATTTTTGCTCTAAACTAAACGGCGACTTCACTTGACTTTTGGGACTTACCCAAAACTTAATCAATTAATAATGGCAATGCTAAAGTACCTACGTAAATTCATGTGCTAGTATTTTTTTCGCTTTCGCGATAATCACGTTACGATTTTCTTAAAAGTAAGCATCATTTTCGATAAACAAAAGTCTTCCAATCGTGTTTTCACTTTAGGCATAGGAAAAAAAATGCTGTTAATTTTCATATATTTAAATTTCTCTTTGATAGGATATTTCGTTTAGTTGTAAAAACTCGTCAAAAAGTCATATTCTTTAGGGAGCCTAGCCTTAATTAAATATTGACAGTACCGTTGACACCGTATACACGGGCCATGCAGGTCTTTTTCGGGAAATCGTCGACCAGTCCCGGAGCAAACTCTACTTAGATCCGCGAATATAGGAATTGGGTCGCATATTTTTAATCCGCGAATAGTGAACACGTGATGAAGGAAGCGTGCATAAGGAGGTTTTACTGAATTGTATTTTAGAGTTGTATTTATTCTACAATCGCAATTTTAAATATTTAAAACACGATAAAATTTGGGAAATGACAGAAAGTAATCACAATTTGTACCATAATTTGGACGTTTTAAAATTATGTTCCCGAAATGGAAAATTTGAACATTTCAAACCAAAAATATGTACAGCTAGTTAGTAACTTCTTAGCAGAGCTCTACATTCGTCTCAACAAAGAATGAGCGTTTGTTAATCAACGTAGATCTATCCTCAGAATCTTTCAGAGTGTAATTGGCTTCGAGAGTTTTCTATCAGTTTAGGCTGAACTAGTTAAAAGATTATCTTTTCTCCGGTAGTTCTGTTACGAACAAAAATTTATTTGTTATGGTTTAATGTAATCTAAATATATAATAATAGAATAAAATATATTATAGATATTAACTCATTTTGATGAGTTAACTTTTTTTTGTTAGTGGAGTTAGAGAGCATAGCTTAAATGGCACTGCTCGAAGCAGCGTAGTGGGGCGGGTCATACCCTAAGATATGTGCGAGGGTAACAGTGGCTGGTCCATCGTGCTCGTGAACGGGTATCGCTTGTGGTGCCTGGTCGGTTCTGTCTTCGGGGATTGTTCTTTTATTTTTAAGTTGATAATGTACCATTTTAAGCTATGATGTATAAATTCCCGGATTGAAAACGCTATAGCCAACTTTGTGACTGACACTGTATTACGTCCGTAAATGACACAGATTTTTTTCATATATTAGAGGGGAGTAACGGGCTAGAGACTCACGTGATGGGAATTGGTAAAGCAACCGCCTATGATCATCCCCAACACCAGGGATCAAGAGATGCGTAGCCGGCTCTATGCTTCCAGGTCCCTGAATCGTATCGTTTCAGGAAAACAGGAGCCATTATCTGATTCCACGAAGTGTTCGATGCCGGATAGATTATGGGTACCACAACGGCGCCTATTACTGCCATGAAGCAGTAATGTATAAGCATTACTGTGTTTCGGTCAAAAGGGCGCCGTAGCTAATGAAATTACTGGGCAAATGAGTTTTAACATCCCGTCTCAAGGTGACGAGCGCAGTTGTAGTGCCGCTCAGAATTGTTGAGTTTTTCACGAATCCGGAGTGGCACTGCATTGTAATGGGCAGGACATATCAATCACCATCAGCTGAACGTCCTGCTCGTCTCACCCCTTCTTCACATAAAAAAAGACGTCAACGTGATGTGGGTGGTATTAAGCATTTTACCGTAATGTCTGGTGGTGGAATTCGGCCGCTGGTATTAACCAACTTCCTCTGAGCACTCCCCGTGATGAATACGGTAGAAACTTAGATAATTTATTAATACGTTTAGGCTTCTTGCTGCTAGACAACCGATGAAAACAATCCAGGTTTATAGCTTTAGTGTGCGTGACAAGCTACGTCTTACACTCGCGTTTTGTATGTCACTTTGTGTTAGTGTGCGAACACTGCTTATAATAAAGGTTAACAGTCACCCTCAATTTTCTCCACGCTTAGGTAATTTATACGTCTAGATAGAGCCTCTTGCCGCTAGACAACCGATGAAACAGGCCAGTTTTATTATTTTAGTATACACGACAAGCTACGTCATACACTCGCAATACGTCAGTCACTTTGTTTTAGTGTGCGTGCGTACTAAAAATAGAGTTTAACAGTTCGCCGCTATTTTTTTGACGCGTTCCAAGCTGTCACACTAAGATCATTTGTACGTCTTACTTCTATTTTGAGCAATGCACGCACAATAAGACAAACTGACTTACAAAAACTTTTACTAAGCCTGGCCAGTTGTTATGCGATGCCTGACAGCAAAGGGCTCTATCTAAACGTATAAATTGTCTAAGCCTCCATAAAATATTTCATAATACCTAGTTGAGAACAATTCGAATCCCAACCAAACTTCGTACAATATTATTAAAGAAGTCACGTCGGTCCTCATTGTTATCCTAGGATTTATTTATATGATTAAATGGAGCATAATGGAGGACGTTGGCTTTGTATCTGAACACATGCTTCAATATTAATATTATTTATAATAATATATATACTAAATAAATTGTATCTTTGATGTGAAATCATCTTTAGGCTAGGGTTACTATGGATGCAATTTCTGACGAAAATTATCACAACAGAGATATTTCTCGGTAAAAGTGGGAGAATGTTGCTATAGAACTCAACACTAGCAGTATGAGTAAGTAGAATTTTTTTATTTTGATGTGGGGTTAACATTAATTAGGTACATGAGCAATTAGAATGAATGTTTACATTTTATTTATCAAGAACATGACTTGTAGAGCTATAGATTATTACAGTAGGTTGTATTGAAACGGAATTTCACCTGCTGGACTAACAAAATATTTTTTCAAGGATTCTCTAGTCTCATTCGCGCTTCTTCCGTAGTGATTATATCTCCGTGAAACTGGCGCATTGTGTAGGGACTCAAAGTCCACCTCGGGAATATCAACGGAAGTAAGACCTTCTTTTTCGATGTCAAATCATATTCATCAAATTCGTCCATCTTCGCTGGACGGCAGAAATGAACTGACTATCAGAATAACAGAAAACGCGCACAGAAGAAAACGCCTTGTTCTGACGAGGATTTCGGACGTACTCATCAGAACAAATTTTCGTCAGAAATCGCATCCATAGTAACCCTAGCCATAGCCGCGTTAGGCACTTTTTGGAAGGGGAAAATATTATGGGTTCGCGTCACTGACATGCTCATGACTCGCGCACGCGATAAATAAATAATTAATAACAAATATACTTAATACTTATAGTTAGACACTTTTTCCATGAGTGAAATTTCGTGAATTCGCCTCACCGAAATGCTTATAGCGGTATATCTGTAGCTATACAGCTGACGTATTGTGCAGCATTAGTGCTGTGTATATCTTACAAGATGACTTACGGTACGCAGAGACGTGGTCGCTAACTATGGGCCTTATGAGAAACCTCATTGTCGCTCAGTAGACAATGAAGAGGGCTATGGCCTGCGAGATCGAATCAGAAATGAGGAGATCCATAGGAGAATCAAAGTCACTGACATAGCCCAAAGGATTACGATACTGAAGTGGCACATAGTTCGACTTTGAAAAGGAGGAGGTTCTCAATTCGATTAGTATCTTTTTTGTGTATGTACACCAATTACGCTGACATTTATGTATATAAAAACCAACGAAATCAGTTTCCCCGAATAATTAAAAAAAAAACTACGCTTAAAAAAACTTACTTCAAAAACTCAATGCTAAGCAAAATAGCAGGTACCTACACTCGCCACGCGTGACTTTGAGTGGGATAGCTTCGTCTAGAACCAAACAACCCAAGCGGGAAAGTACCAACTTAAACCCTATATAGTAAACCAAATAATAGTATTATATTAATATTAAAGGTATAAGATGTGTATTAAATTAAATCTCTTTTAAGTTACTCAAAACTTTTGAGTTTTTGAAGTCGTTTTTTTAAACGTAGTTTTTTTTTATGAATACGGTTAAATAGCGTGTGTTCATTGAATGTCGCGATTATTGCGCCACGCTGTAATATATTATTGATAAACAGATACGTTTGCGACCAGATTTTAGGGTATGTTCCGATATGCACTGCGAGCACTGCACAGTGCTATCACTGTAGAAAAATTCGTTCCATTATGGACTACCAGTATACTGCCGCAGTACCCTAGGGAAATATATGACGTCATAAATCGCCGCCATATTCTACTGTGAGCGTTTTCGAGGTAAGATACTCGCAGTACTTTGATCAGGTGATCAGTCAAAACCACTCGAGTGTCGAACGTTTTATAAACAATACCTACAGTTTAATCCCAAATATTTTTAATTTGACAGTACTCCAACAACAGTTATTTTTAATGAACTAGAAAACTTTAATACACTCATTTGAATGCTGCGTCAAAAAATGCGGCTGACAGTATACGGGCTATATAGGAACGGCTTCACAGTATACTAAATTGACGTGACACTGTACAGTGGTCGCAGTGCATATCGGAACATACCCTTAATCAAAAATGTCGAGGTATACGTCAGTATGTATGAATGATGATCATGTTACTTGAGATATATGAATGATCGTTACAACATTGCCAAATATTTTCTTTGCATGATAAACACAATATTTTTACACAGGAAATTTTACATTGTCTCGTGAAGCAGAACAAAACCAAATGGATTAAAGTGTGAGAGTAGATTCTCGTACAATTTTGGAAGTCGTTTTTTCTGATTATTGTATCTATAATGGAAGAGATTTGGCACATTTGATGATAAGGAATATGGGAAATGATTATGGAAGATTTTGTTCATATATAAATCATTGTTTTTGTTTGATGCGATAACTAATTATGACAGTAATCACGACTATCACGCCCACGAAGCATCCTTATACAAATAATAAATTCAACATCCAAAGTTTAAGCTTGTACATGTAATATACGTTAATTTATATTCACACTCTTTATTTTTTATTTCTTTTTATGGATTATTTGATACTAAATGCTTTTTAATTTGGACATTATTCATATGAGGGAAGCAACACCTTACATACTAATCTGTTATGTTACCTACATAATACAATTACAACGATTGTAAAATGTTCATTGATTTAGGGAGGCCATTTCTTGTATGTTCTTCTCACGAGCTCTACTTTTTCCAAACATAATATGGTATATTCAATAATATGAATTCTTTAGATAATCTATCTAAAGTCTAGATATAGCCTCTTCCTGCTAGACAAACGATAAAAACTGGCCGGTTTTATTATTATAGTGTGCGTGACAAGTTACGTCTTACACTTGCGACTTGTGTCACTTTGTGTTAGTGGGCTATATCTCTATTTTAAGCAATGCGTATTGCTTTAAGATTAACTATCAACCTCAAATTTTTTCCGCTGTTTTCACAGCTCTCACAGTCTATCTGGACATAAAAATGACCTAAGGTAAATTAAATATTCATAATGACTATTCAAAAGCGCTTAGTTTAAGCCTATTTCAATAAAGTTTATTTGACTTTAACTTACAATCATGAAAATTTCATTTACGCATTTATCACGGGGAGTGTTCCGAAGAGCTGTTTAACCTGATTCCGGCCGCCGAATTCCACCTTCGCACGACACGCCACAAATTAGGATATCATCCCCACCATCTGGATGTGGATCCTCCACAGTGCGGTTTTCAAGGAGCTTTCTTCCTCGTACTGCTAAGCTGTGGAATGAGCTTCCTAGTGCGGTGTTCCCGGGACGATACGACATGGGTACCTTCAAAAAAAGCGCGTACACCTTCCTTAAGGCCGGCAACGCTCTTGTGATTCCTCTGGTGTTGCAAGAGAATGTGGGCGGCGGTGATCACTTAACACCAGGTGACCCGTACGCTCGTTTGTCCTCCTATTCCATAAAAAAAAATTTTTCAAGGAAGCTAAACAGAGTGACACGTTATTAACTCTATTTGAAATAATTTTGATCTAAGGTTAAAAACCAAGTAGAAAAATGTCGAGAACGTTTCTATTGAAAAATTATCACTAAAGCTTTCTCTCAAGGCAACGTAAATTTGTAAGAGAAGTTTAAACGGAAACTTCGTGTCAAGGATAGTGTTTGCTGGCTATGTCGCTTAAGGCTATAAGAGCCTCAAAGGAGACTATGCAAATCTTAATTGCTTTACGGAAGCACTTTGCTTGTCCTCATACATTTTAACTTGCATGAAAATCCTTATTTATAGCTAGGTTGAATATATTATTCCTACAAGTCACTCACCCTATCTCGATAAGCCTAAATGTACAATTAGACAACAAAGTGTTGCAAAGCAAACAGATACTACGATGTTTACCTATTTCTGTATTATTGCAAATTACGTAAGGATGCCTGCTTTAATAAAATACAGCCCAAATGTGTCTGTGTAAAATCCGGCTCGAAGGACCAATATGTTGATTGATTGTGCTGTAGTAGACTGTTGTAATTATTATGTCAGTGCACTGGTACTATATGTAATATATGTATATTTATGTATAATTATGTGGTAATAATATAAAAAATATTCAACTCGAGCCTTTGAAAGACATAAGTGTTACGGCTACCTGAACAGATTTTATATGAACTTCCCGCTTATCTCGTTTACTCCACCTGGTGCGGTATTGCAGCCGCATTACCATTATATCGCGGCGATTTTTTTTTTCATTTACTTATAACAAAAAAATTGAGAACAGCAATCATATCGAAACCTTGGAGATCTGCTGGAACAAACTGAAAAAGAAAGACAAAAAATAGTAAATGTACTCGATTTGTTCTATTGCGAATCGGTACTGGTATTTAGGTATGTTTTTTACTCAAAACCAAATCCACCCTCAGCACTTTCTCAAGCCTCAAAATGATTTTGCTACATATCTAATGAAATATTTTTCAAATTAGAAATATTTTATTTTGAATAAGCGAACCACTTCTAAATAATTTGTTATTTTTAATTGATATTCTTCACTTCTGGGATTAATTATACAAATTACATTAAAATTATATTATTATAAATAATAATAAAAATACAAATTCCTCGCACGGAACTCGTCGCGTCAGTCGCTGATTCAAGTGTCCCGCGTAGTTCATAAATTTTCGTTACAAATTTAATATCTATAATTAAACCCAGAAGTATCACTTTAAAAATAACAATTTGTTTAGATTTTAAAGAGTGACATCGCAGGTCAATTTCCTAATATGTAATCACTGGGGTTGAACAGGTTATCAACTGTAAAGTAGATCCTGTAGATGTAGCTACAACCTGAGAGTTGAACAAGACATACTAAAACGTAGGTACCACTTCTGCTGTTTTTTGTGACAAACCTATCGCCGAACAGAGGAGTTGACCCATGTATATAGTTATTACACATATATAAGCAATATAGGTTCATACGGGGAATATATTTCTTTAGCTCTTGCTATGGTGTTAGGTGACGACTTAAAAGTAATTTAAATAAAATCACTTTCATAATTGGACGTAATTCCAGAAAAACGTTCCAAACCACAATCATGTCGAAATCGAGTTATGAACACAAAACTGGCCAGGTGATTCATATTTACGGACTGGCAAAAAATGGCAGCCCTAATATCGCTTTAAATGACATCATGACTTAGTAGCCCAACACATGCATGGAATATACTAATATTTATTAAACTTTCAACACGAATTCCTTAAGGCTACACTAAGTGCCAGCGACCTTGAGCGATATGAGTTCACGGCTCCTATGTAACGAAGCCAATATTTTCAAAATGCTTCGGTCGAAAATGTAACAATTTAACAGGTGCAAACTGCTTAATTGCTTACAATCCTCATTATTGATTACTAATCTGAATAAATGTACCTACATAAAAATGTTAAATCTATAAGAACAACTTTTATGATAGTAGTATACTAAACAAATGCATGATGCCGACAAAAAACTTGTTTAACTGCAAAGAAAACTGGTAGTTCATAATAGCTCTGGAGTGCTAACTTTAACCAACAATTATTAGCAACCTACAAGTAAGACTTAAGGGTATGTGTAACAGGATAAAGCATGTGATGTTTGTGACTTGAAACGTTTTACAGGATCTACGTCCAATTACAATATTGGGAATAATTTATTTAATTGTATTCAGCGCTGGCAACTCATCTCTTGACCCCTGGTTTTGCGGATGTCCATGGGTGGCTGACCTACCCCTTACCATCACATGAGACTTCTCTCCGTTTGCCCCCTCTTATATAAACTTTTTTTCTCTGTCAACTACCAAGCCACCAATTAAGTCAACATAATTTGTGTATTACAAAATAAAACAAATAATTTTAATTAGATTGTTTAATTCTTAAGTGGAAGTAGTGTACATTTATTTATGGCACATCGTTCCTGACTGCTTAATAATTCTAAAGATTCTTATTCTAGAACCACCTACTTATAAATTAAAATTATTTTCGTAAATTACAAAAAAATACTGCGAATAGAGAGAAAACATAGAAAAGTTGTTGGCCGACTTCAAAAAGGCTGAACGTCATCAATGAACCCCTCAAATGAACAGAGTTATTAGAATTCAATCCAAAATCTTGAGTTAAAATCAGGAGAAAAAGGCGCGCAAGCCCTTCAGGCATATCATCAGTAAAAAGTTGGCCACGCTGAGGGCAATAAGAAGTCAGCTCGAAACACAATATCCATCTGAATAGTTTCGAGCTAACCCGGGTCAAAAACCAACAGTCTATGTCAAGAAATCAGATAAAACCACTGCTGGTCTACGGCAGACTGTTGTTAAGGGTGTCAGTGATGGCAAACTGACCGGAGACATCGTCGAGACCACGAGGAAATCAACGGGAGATCTCTAAGAACGCCATATACAAAAATGGTTTCGATGATGTTTTAGCTTGTGGCGTGTGGCGAAAGTGGAATTGGGTGGCAGGAACCAGTTTAAACGGTTCTTCAGAATACTCCCCGTGATAAATTCTACAGATGACGTATACAACAATGCTGCGATATCAAATATCTATGCTTAGCCGTCAATTGTCAACTTCTAAAAGTTGAATAATGGATGGTTATATATTATATTTGAAGTCGGTTATTGTATGTTATAACTTTACATTTCTATTCACGCGTCCATTTTTTATTCGAAAAATAAAACATACTCCAAATTATCATTCCTTGAATTATTAGTTACGTGTCTAATAAATTAATTTAAATTATTTACTTTACATTAATTTTTGTACTTATCATATTTGCAAATTAACTACTAAACTCAAAACGTGCATTTACCTAAAGTACAAATTATTATGCATACTTACATACTATAATTTGAATAAATACTGGTGTATTTTATAACTATTTTTAATACATTCTATGCCCCAACTGCTCCTATTTAATATCTTTAAAGGTATAAATCAAAGTTAAAACGAAAATTGACTTTAAATAAAAGAATATTAATATTTTTTTGTTATAGAGATATTTTTGTACATAGTAGATGGGTTTAAATGCGTGGTATTTTTTTTTATGAAAATAACGGACGAGACGAGCAGGACGTTAAGCTGATGATAATTAATACACCCTGCCCTTTACAATTCAGTGCCACTCAGGATTCTAGAATAACACAAAAATTCAGAGTGGCACTACGATTGCGCTCGTCACCTTGACACATAAGATGATAAGTCTCATTTATTCTCAGTAATTTCACTAGCTACGGCGCCCTTCAGACCGAAACATAATAATGTTTACACATTACATGTTTCACAGCAGAAATAGGCGCCGTTGTGGTACCCATTATCTAGCTGGTATCCCGAGAAAAGGAGCCTCCCACTGGTATTTGTTCAATAAAATACAAATACTAATTACAATTGTTAGTAATAAAATATAGACGAGAATTATCTTTGACAATTTTTGGTTTTGAGAGTTAAGGCGACTCCACACCAATTTTGCCGCAGCGTTTAACGTGCGATTTGTTGATTTAATACAGCTGTGTGTCAGTATTTAATTTATATTTCTCATTTGGAATATAACGTAAAACTGAATTCATCTATTAGCGATTAAATAAATATGGTAAATAAGTGCGTTTGCAATATTTCAACTACAATATCAAGTTCAATATGCATTCAATGATCTACATTTTTACAAGCGTTACAACAGTATTTTCTGAATAGGGATATTACACAGTTCCTTTGTAGTTGTTCTTTGTTGAATAGTTCGCAGTATTGTGCGGTATCTGTGGTTGGACACGGCGGTCGTGTGGGGCAACGTCTCAGTCGGCACCGACGGCGACGCTCACGTGGTTTTTGACCGCAAAGAACCACGTCCTGAGCAGGACAGACTAATGGGCGGTATGATACACCTCGCCCACATGTTGTTGAACACTGGAATTATTTAGAAAGAGTTGTAAGTAAGATTATTGTATTATGATCATTTGACGAACAATTAACAACTAAACTCACAATCGCCAATTAAAAGGTCGTCAAAAAATATCCAAACAGCGTTAAAAACGTCAAGTGAGCTTGAATATACATAGTATATTCATTCTTAATGGTGCCAGTTGGACAGTTAATTTGAACAGTTTTTCACTGAACACTTTGTTGTTGCGTGGCGTTGTATTCAAAGCGCGGTCGAAACATAACCGAACGTAAACTCTGCCTTATAGATGCGTAGGCAGAATTTTTCTTCAGACAATTTTTGAGCATGATTATGAGCCTAGTTGTTTATAGTACGCCAATGATTCAGATAGCGTAAATTACATTGAAAGTTTACAACGCACTGTCTAAGTCTATAAATTACTATTTTTTATTCTAGATTACTTCACTCTGACTAGGTCATAGATTGCATAAATTAATAAAGCATATTTACATATTATGTATCAGGAGATTGGATATACTTTGAAATACAAAATATTATAATATTTAAATTTTGAAAATTGTAACTTTGTTTGCACCACAAAGTAGAAGTTCTTTTAATTCAGTGCGGTACAATTTAAAAGTACTTGAATTAGTTATTAATGCAACTGTTGTGTAATAAGGGGTATTAAAACACGAATGTGGGTTTATCACACCGGGTGAGGCCGTGTGTGATAATAGTATCACATGAGTGTTTTAATACCTAATTATCAACAGTTGTATACAAGACTTTATCTACACCAATAATATGAGTCCTCTATAAAAGATTTTGAAACAGTTACCTTACTGCTAACATTAAAAAAGCCAGTCCTAGTAACCATAATATCAGCAAAAGGAGTGTTATAATGAAAACGGATGATATAATGTTATACTGAATTTCATTATAACTCTCGTTTGGATAATGTAATGGTTATTAGGACATTGTGTGTCCCAATATTGGCAATAAGCTAACTGTTTTAGAATCTTTAAGAGTGGATTTAAAGCATGGGTGTAGATAACATCACTTGCGTGATTTGTGATGTGGGCTTTCAATGATAATGTACTGAATAACCGTGAAAGGGTAATTAATACAGTTTTATTAGTCTACTGTACATTATGTATATAAAAATTCATCTTACCTGCGTCCATGGCATCTCTTGCCAGTATACAGGACATGGCACTCTATTGCATGCTTGAATTTTACTAGGCGTCGATGCGGGGCATAGCGCTGGCGATACACTGCGTCGTATTAGCTCTCTACGTGTTGTTATGCTACAAAATTAAAAGGCATAAAAGGCATTTATTTTATCAAAATTGATTCCTTTAGAATTATTTTTGATGTCATTTCTAATAACTACTAGATACTACTACCGCTTCGGAAACAAATGGCGCAAGAAACTCTCCCAGCATTCTTTTTTTGCGCTCTTTTCAATAAAAATATACAATATTGTACAGTCATTTCTATCGCTATAAAATAATCACTATCTAGTCCCAGGCTGTCCGATTATTTAGATATTCAGCGGTGGAGTATTGTATGTATCAGGATGTACGACAGAGCCATTGTTTTATAAAACATTTAAATTTATTTATAGATAATGCCTGAACAGTGGCTGGGACTTTATTATAGAAGTGTATACATTTACCCTTAAAGCTATTATGTATCTTATGAAGCCTACTAGAATTAGTTACAAGCAATCCCTTATTTCATATATTATCATAATTGAGAAATATATAGAATTTAAGAAAATATATCATGCTGTTCATAAGTAGAATACGCTGCCTTGTTATTGCTAAACATCTATATTTTTCATGAAAACTGAGGCTAAAGAGCGTATTTGTTATCAGATGTTAAGTGATCACCGCCGCCTAAAATCTCTTGCGATACCAGAGGAATCACAGGAGCGATACCAGAGAAATTACAGGAGCGATGCCGGCCTTTTTAGAAGGTGTACATCATTTTTTTTAAAGTAGTCATGTCGTATGGTCCTGGATAACCATGCAAGGCTGATTCCACTGCTTGATTGTACGTGAAAGAAAATTCCTTGAAAAATCGCCATGAAGGGCCACACATCCAGATGGTGGGGATGATTTAGTAAGAAACAAATAATATAATCCTGCCAATGACTTAGGATTGAAGAAAGCTGATTGTTTTTTTATGGTTTTAGGCTGAGTGGCTGAAATAAAACTACGTCTTAACAAATAATTATGTAAAACTTTGAAAAGTTATCATTTAAAAACTACTACTACGATATTAATTAAACAGACGAAGATTTTAGAAAATATATGTTTTTCAGCGTGACATCGAGCTTAAAAAAACCAGTGAAGTGCAAAATACGGTAGGAATCGTGTTTAAGGCGCGGTCATATAATAATATCTACAAAAATTGGTTTCTTAGTGAGTCGATTACAACATGTTTTATGTTGTAATAATGTAATAAAGCAATGAAGATATTCCGACGCAAAAATACAGCGCACAAATAAGGACTTAAAAAAATTTTTCAACCGAATAGAATATTTATATATAATTTGAAATATCCAATAAAAAATTTGAAAGTTGCTTCCCAAAAATAGACTTTGGAATCAAAAATCTCTGAATTTTCAGCGATAAAAACATCATTTTTTTAAGAGTTTATTAGAATTAGTACTTTTCTAAAACTTAAATTATTTGAATAAACAAAAGTAAATCAGTGAAATATATGCCTTTTTGCAGTTTAGCTCACTTTGATGAACACAAATATTGTAGCGTCGGTTGTAGCATTTACAATCCTAGTCAGTCCGCGCCTTAACCTTATACTATTGATTTATTTCAGACTCCAATCGAAGCATATTTTTCAAACTTAATCAATAGCTATCTCTTAAATTACTAGTCCTTATAATAACTAGTTAATATATTTGCAACATTATATAAGTCTATGTTAAATAAAGATATCTAAAATGATTTATTTTGTGACAAATACCTAAAACTCAGCTTTGTTATAATTCGCCAACGTCATTGTTCAAGATTGATATTGAAATACAATAAAATTTTAGGATTAAGAAAAAAATAAGGAAGAAATATTAACCTGCTATTGGCAGGAACGCAGAACAGCTGTCTTTCTTGCACGCCGTCAGCACCACATGTTGCGCTGCACTCTTCCCACTCACCACCCGCCCATTTGAACTCGCAACTATCAAAAGATAACGTGGAAAACATTCTAAATAGGTATTCATCATCATCATCAGGCGGAAGACGTTCATTACTGGACAAAGGCCTCCTCCAAAGATTTCCACGACGATCCAACGTATTCCGGTGATTTTGACCAGATCGTAGGGCCATCTTGTGGGGGGCCTACCAACACTACATCTTCCGGCACGTGATCGCCATTCGAGGACTTTACTGCCCCAACGGCCATCTGTCCGTCGAACTATGTGCCCTGCCCACTGCCACTACAGTTTTCGCAATCGCTTGGACTATATCGGTTACTTTGGTTCTCCTACGGATCTCCTCATTTCTAATTCGATCTCGCAGGGAAAATATAGGTATTATCTAATATTATTTTGCTAATTAAAGTAGGATTATGCAACCTAATTAAATAGACATTGTTATCTATGATAGCAGCTTGTATTTACAATTCCTACTGTACAGTTAGTAAAAATGTAGATTTCGCCTATCATACTACCTATTCATTATATCTATTTATATTAATAGACTAATAATTTATTGTATGTATATTGAAAAAAAATTGAATTTTGAAAAAGAAAGAAAAAAAAAAGTATTCACACTTTATTGAATTAGGCGTTATTTTGCGGATATTCATAATTATCCACATGTTATGAGTACTGTTGTGTATTAATTCCGCCGAGTTCTTGCGAGTACAGGTGAGTCAACATCTCCTGAGGATGCCCCGCGTAGAGGCGAAACATGTGTCGAATTGTTTAAAGACGAATTTTAGCGGAATTAAAACTCAAGAAAACTAATAACATTTGGATAGTATTCACACATTTTTTATCATATTATTCTATGATTTACTAATTTATAGCCTTGAATAAACCATGATAGACATATATCGCTAAGGCATTAGATAATCTATACGTCTGTTAAATAACGCATGAAAACAGGTTAGGTTTATTACTTTAGTGTGCGTGACAAACAACACCTTACACTTGCGATTTGTGTGTCACTTTGCTGTAGTATGCGTGCGTTGCTGAAAATAGAGGTAAACAGTTAACCGCTATTTTGTTCGATGTGTTCACAGTTGTCATAGTCTATCTAGAACTGTAAATTATCTAAGGCCTAGCTTCAAATTTTTTGAAGTATTCATGTGAGTACATAAGTTTTTTTAATTTTCTCATTTCTATCAGAGAAAAAATACCTAAACAATATCAATTAAAATAAAATATATGAATCTGACATAGATGGATTAAATGACTCATACAATGGAATGTCAAGGATAAATCAATGTTAATAAAATAACTTTTCCACCGCTGCCGCACAAGCGGTGTGAATGAGCTTTTAGTGCGCATTCCGTTTAAATTATAGAACATAACTACATTGCAGATCTGGCAGCTTGTAAGTGACTTATCTTAGCCGTGCATCGCTGGAGACGTGATCAAATTATATCCAGGTATCTAGCCGGTATGTGAGTGTCGCATCAAATTAATCGATAGCTAGATATATATATCATATCTCGATATCTGAGACCGATATTATATGCGTTAAATTGATTATATTACCTTGCATGGGCACAACAACAATGCAACTAATTAAAAAAAAATGTAAAATAGATATAATATATAATTTACTTATCGTACGTATTAATTTTGTATCTTTTTCATTTTATGCTTTACTTTATAATTATAATAATTAAACATTCATCAAAGATGATTCTGTTATTGGAAATTTTGTTTCATATTTTTATATTTAACTTATTTAATTTATTTATAATGTTATGTATATATTTTCAGTCGCTTATAAAATGCTCCCATAATACCTTTATTTATTTACAGTTTCTAAGAGAAATCCAATAATACGGAACGAGACAAGCAGGACGTTAAACTGGTAATTGATACACGCTGTCCATTACAATGCAGTGCTGCTCAGGATTCTTGAAAGGCCCAAAAAATCAGAGTGGCACTACAATTGCGCTCTTCACCATGGGACATTAGATGTTAAGTCTCATTTGCCCAGTAATTTCACTAGCTACGGCACCCTTCAGATCGAAATACAGTAATGTTTACACAATCCTGCTACACGGCAGAAATAGGCGCCGTTGTGGTAGCCATAATCTAGCCGGCATCCTGTGCGAAGGAGCCTCCCACTGGTAAATTGGTTATTGATTAAGGTGTAGAGGAGGGAATTGTCGATGTTTTCGCAAATGTCAAAGCCTATTAAGACGTATCAATGATCTAAGAGGTAATTATTAATAGTTTCTCCTTGGTTCCTGTTCCTCTTGATAACTGACATAAAAATGAAGAAATTCAGTTGTTACCTGTGCATGTTACATCGTTCATGACGGGTCGGCGCACACTGCTGCCCTCTGGCGCATCGCACACGAACCACACGGAACCCTCCGCCACACGAGACTGAACATGGACCCCGCTCGCTTTGCCATCTGAACATACATTTTTTAAACTATGATTTGGGGGTTAAAATACATAAAATTATATAAATAATGTGGAAAAATCGAGGCTACTAGCTAGGCAGCCTCTGCTCTTACTGTGTCGAAGTTTTAATTATATCCTCAAGACCTGCTACTTTTAAGAGGCGTAGGATCCTCAGAGGGCTTAGGCAGGGCACTTCCTCTGCTTTGAATATAGGTACTTTAAGATATCCCAGCCTGGCCTCGCATTACAGTAGGATGCACTTTGGTCTTCACTGGCTTCACAGCAGAATCTGCACAGGTTTGATTCACTGAGATCCATTCAGGCTAGGTGCCCATTCAGCTTGCGATGGCGGGTGAGGAACCCCGTGAGAACTCTCAGTTGTCTTCTGTCCAAGCTTATGCATTGTTTGGCGCGTTTACGTTGATAGTTGCCTAGGAGCATCTTAGCATGCCGGTGGCCTGGTAGCAAGGACCAGTAACTGACTGCTTCGAGCATTTCTTGATTCCATATATGCCGCTGAATTGCTTTTCCGAAGAAAGGTATACAATGGTGTTCTATTTACATATAAGGACATATCATTCGCAGTCTGGTAGCGGAATGGCAAAAGTGTGCTTAAAGACAATGTAAGCATACTTTTCTCCTTAGTCATGTATCACTGTCCGAATCAAATCCTAATAAATCTTTTACATTGGCATGGTTTTTCGAAGTTTTACTAGCTGTCATAGTCTTAATAGAATCTAGACGTTTAAATGAGCTAAGTGTAATCTAATAAAAATCTTTGTCACTTGTGGCCTTAAACCCTCACTAACTTTCGGGAACCAGAGAATAAATCTGGCGCCTTAGACTACTCTGCCAGGCTTGAAAGCAGTAGTTGAAACTATTATTGATTCAACTTCATACCTACTCCGAGGACAGCAAAAAAATCTTAAAGTTTTTCGCTTAGCTCCGACTGCCAAGCCAAGAAAAGGAAGTTTGTTTCAATTAATATGACTTCAATTTGAAAATGGATAACACATTGTTTACGTTTTAGAAATCGAATCGACTCCTTCCGAATCATATGCAACTGCCCTATTCTCTGCATTTTCAATTATATTTAAGCTTTTATCATTTCCAGAGTTAATATAAGGACTTTTTGCCAATCCTATTTGCTTAAAATTCTAAATCAAATTATTACATTTTACAAAGCCACGGCTTAAAATATAAATTGGAATAAACGCAATTGACATAAAATTCGAACAGTACCTATCTAGTTGGAAGGGTCGAAGTTTTAACAAGAATTTTTACTGTTAAAGCTTCAGATATTTGCTGGGACGACATTTTAAACAGCAGTTAGCGTCGCTTTATTTGAAATAGCAATTTCAGCATTTTCTACGAAATTGCCGTAGTTTGAGATTTATTTAACAGTTTTCTGTTTTGTTTTTGAATTTATGAAGAGTTTAAAATAATATAAAAGGAAAATATTTTAATAGTTTTATATTTTTCAATACATTAATATTCCATTACAAATATAATATACGTGGTGCTAACCCTTCATGTTAGGTGATCACCGGCACCCACATTCTCCTGCAACACAAGAGGACTGTAACTCTCTCGTTGCCGGTCTTTTAGGACGGTGTAAGTACATGTACGTTCTTTTTTTAGAGGGTACCAATTTCGTATTGTCCTGAAAACAGCAACTGAAACAGCAGAATGTTCCTTGAACATTGCAGTGTGGAGGAACGCCACACATCCCGATGGCATGGTGAAATCGAGGCCTGCTTGGCAAGTGTGTGTCTTTGGAAAAGTTATAATACACACGATTTCTGTAAATAGTTCTCATGGCATTATTGCTAAGTTGACAGGAACTTTCATATACGTAGCCATATGTAAACAACTTGTTTTATCTATCTTGTTGTTTATGACTACACCGTTAGAGAACATTTGAGAATAATCCTTAAAGAGGTATACATAGAGGCATAGACACTTGATTTATTGTACTGTCTTCTACCGCATAAACCATGGGTGGAATGCAAAATAATTTTTCCGGTACCCTAGTACCGGAAAAATTATTTGAACATTGCAGTGTCACCTATGATACTAGCAGCCGAATACCAATAAATTACTTTATTCTTATTTTTATTACGGATCGTGTTCTCTTCTGGTAGATATTCTTGCCCCTTGAGGAACTGCAGCTGCAGTTTGCCCGAATATATATTTTTGAGCATAAAACTTAAAGGCCGGCATCGCATTATGAGCCTCTTGCCCGTTTGAGACTAACTTATATAAAATCGTAAACGAAAAATAAAAATAAAATAGAAAACAAAGTAAATTAATTGCATCATAAAATAACATAACAGAGAAGTAATTATCTTGGACTAACAAAATAAATACAATTAAAATAGCTTAGCTATGTAAAAGCTAATCCACTATTATATACCTTAATAGCTTCCTTGTTCAGATTGTCACATAAAACATTTTTAACTTAGCCACAGAACTGAGCTGCACAAAGCGAAAGACGTCAAAGAAATAAAAACTGACAACTCAAACGAGAAATGTCTTTTAAAAAGGCGACTACAATTTCTGTAGTTAATTTAAAAAGCTTTGCTTCTGTGCTTTTTCCGAGATTCTTATTTCATCGGGACTTGGTTTAATAGAAAACTTACAAATGTTATCTTGTGAAAGAAATTCTTTTATACAAGTTATCGAACGTCAAAGGCTTCCACATTTACGTCTATCTGTCTGTTATATTGGAAATATGCGGCTCGATAAATGTCTTAAGTCGCTAATTCAATTTACCTGAAATTTTGATTCTGAGACCTTGGAAAGAAATAAGAATAGTTTTTATCCCGAAATCAACCCGCGTGGGGTGAATTTTGCATGGGTAATTAAACATTTACCAAGTACGTCTGTTGTAGAAGTATAGTATACTGACCTATATTCCATAGGTCTGGACCGCGTTGCCGGCGTACTGAAGTTCACCAACACTTGAACTGATAGATCTTCGTGACCCGTTGGCTGTTCTGGAATCGCCTAGAATTTTCGACATCATGTTGTAGAGTGCTTTAATTACAATTCTGATTCAAATTGTTTTGTGACATGTTTACTCATTCGAAAAGACATGACAACTGACCTGACATGGGCGGGAATAAGAAATTCAACTGGCTTTTTAGGGTTCCCTAGCCAAATGGCATAAACCGGAACCCTTATGGATTCGTCCGTCCGTATGTCACAGTCACTTCTTTCCAAAACTAATAGAAGTATATTGTTGAAACTTGGTAAGTAGATGTAAACTGTGAACCGTATTAACATTTTTACACAAAAATAGAAAAAAAAATTTTGGGGGTTAGAAATGAAATTCATAAATTTTTTTTCATCAAACCCATACGTGTGGGATATCTTTGGATAGATCTGCAAAAATGATATTAAGGTTTCTGATATCATTTTTTTCTAAGCTGAACAGATTGCGCGAGAGACATATCCAAAGTGGTAAATTGCGTGGCCCCCCGTAACTTCTAAAATAAGAGAATGATAAAACTAAAAAAAATATATGATTTACATTACCATGCAAACTTCCACCGAAAATTGGTTTGAACGAGATCTAGTGAGTAGTTTTTTTTAATTCGTCACAAATCATTTAATTAAATAAAATACACTATTACTAAATCATCGATTAAAGTTACAACGAACTACAAGAAATTGTATATTATGTTACTTGCTGCTACGGAACCCTTCAAGGGCGAGTCCGCAATTGGCCTCTCTTTTTATAGATATAATTGCATAACATTAACCCCCTTATTCATAATAGTCTGCTAACTTAAAGCATTGCTAATTCTCACTCTGTCTTCTTCTATTGACCTGAGTCAGAATGAGAAAAACACTCCTTAGCGGCTGATCGGACCATTATGAATAAGGGGGTAAAGATTTACGTGACGATATATCCTGTTAGCAATTGCCCGAATTCCTTATATCATAATAATAATTTGATGGTATTTCGTACTCATTAGGCACTTATTTAATAGTAGTAGTATTCGCATATATAGTCTGAAAATATACTTGTAGTAAGCAGCTCCATTACCATATCAGAGGCTGTACATAAACCATACTTTTATTTGATTAAAACTTTCCCAATTAATTTCAACGACGCACAAAGCATAGAGTTATAAAAGAACACTCGTAAAGTACTTAAACTATACGAAAGTTTCGTAAAACAACCTTTTTTAACACTAAAACGTACTGTGAAGTACTAAGCTCCGCAATTAACTCCGGCGGGTTGAGTGTTCTTGAATAATTAAAGCTCAGTACGTCCCTTATCTTGGTTTATTCCACTTCATTTCATAGCAAGCTTGCTGAGCATTCCTTTGTTGATATTTTTATAATCTTGACATTATATTCGTATCACGAACTATCATTATTATTATTATTAGCTTGTAAATTTCCGTTGCTATTGCAAGGAGATTAAATTATTGATCGATTTTTGTAGTGAGCCTTTTTTATGACGGTAATGACGAGCAGGACGTTCAGCTGATGGTAATTGAGACGCCCTTTTTATATCCATTATAACAATGCACAGGATTATTAAAAAACCAAAAATTCTGAGTGGCACTACAATTGCGCTCGTCACCTTGAGACATAAGATGTTAAGTCTCATTTGCACAGTAATTTAACTAACTACGGCGCTCTTCAGACCGAAATACAGTAATGCTTTGAATATTACTGCTTCACGGCAGAAATAGGCGCCGTTGTGGTACCCATAATCGAGCCGGCATCCTGTGCAAAGGAGTCTCCCTGGTGGTGAAAGAATGGACCGAGTTAATGACCATAATAAGCAGTACCTGTCATGTCGCTGCTAATAAAAATGAAAATACGACCTAAATCGTAACGTCTTAAATCACAAAACGATCTAAAGCGTAGTGTTACTCGATAATATTACAATGTCAAATCTTTAGACTAGAGGTGGAATTTCTAATGTCTCTGTAATAACAACGACATCATCACGACAGCACGGAAATTGCTTCTTAAACGGGCCGTGCCAACATCACTTGGAATGTAATATAAGAATAATCGGGACAAAATTGTACCTACACTTGAGAATGCTATGTAAAGTCTCGGAATAGGGCCGGCTCAATTTAGTCTAGCTCAACCCTGAGAAGACAGGTGTAAATCATTGACGGATAGCAAGTTATCTCCAATCTTGATTCTTTGGCGCTATGTAGAGATGTGGGTTCCCTCTGAATTGTCTACCGCATATGTTATAGTTATAGTTATAGTATTTGCAGGAATTATTTTGGTTAATATCAGCAGTCAAATTTTATCTAAATTTCACAAGACTCGTCTTGCCTAGCACAGCTACTTTTTAGAATTATCTCCCAGCTGCAGTTTTTCCAAGCCGATAAGACTTAGTAGCTTAGGAAGCTTAGATCATACATTTCAAATGCTGCCACCGCAACTTTCGACCTATGGTGTTGCCAATGGATTGGCAATTGACTGGCTTTCACTCTCAAATATGTTAATCACTATACCCTTTTAATTTCAACCATGAGACCATTTTATTAAAAAAATGGCAGTTTTAGACATTGCCGATAAAAGTAAAAACTCAGAACTTTTAGTATTAAAATTTGAAATTTTATGTTGAAAATCAATTAAATTATTAATTTCAACTTTACACTAAATTCAGTCATT
The DNA here is from genome assembly GCA_949711755.1 of Leptidea juvernica. Classification (NCBI taxonomy): domain Eukaryota; kingdom Metazoa; phylum Arthropoda; class Insecta; order Lepidoptera; family Pieridae; genus Leptidea; species Leptidea juvernica. The sequence goes on from CATIXQ010000019.1 coordinate 3,713,132, forward strand.
TTCACTTATGAGATATATACAGCACTAATGTTGCATAATACGTCAGCTGTATAGCTACAGATATACAGCTATTAGCACTACGGTAAGTGCCTTACCAAAAAGTGCCCAACGCTGCGAAAGAAATTTTCGAAAACGCACACTCTTAAAAATAAATACAGCAGTCCTAATGCAGTGCTTAGCGCTAACTATAAGTGTGGTGGAAAACTACTTTTTTATACCAATACGGGACGAGACGAGCAGGACGTTCAACTGATGGTAATTGATATACCCTGCCCATTATAATGCAGTGCCGCTTAGGATTTTTGAAAAATTCTGAGCGACACTACAATTACGCTCGTCACCTTGAGATATAAGATGTTAAGTCTCATTTAGTAGCTACGGTAATTTCCAGTAATTTCACTAGCTACGGCGCCCTTCAGACCGAAACACAGTAGTAGTATATTAGTCGTAGTAGGCCTGGGACTTCCCTATTCTTTTGATGCCCCGGGGAACCACAGAGCATAGTATGTAAAGTATATGAGGTATTTCTCCATGGTATCAAAATCTTATTCAATAAATAATTGAAATTTTTACTGTATTTTCATCGAATAGCAGTTAAAGTGTCTACAACTGATAAATTATTTATATCAAGAAGCAGTGAAGCTGAATTATAAATATTTCACTATAAATGCAATTCTTAAGGCCAAACGTATCCGGGAATTTATATTGAGCATTTAGGATTTCGTTTTTCTTCTAACCAACATAGAAGATTATTAAGTATGTAATAACTTTTGAAACTTTGTGGAAGCCACATTACTGCTTCACGGCAGAAATAGGCGCAGTTGTGGTACCCATAATCTAACCGGCATCCTGTGCAACGGATCTGCACTGGTAAACTGGTCTTCTATAGGTCTCAGGGTATCAATTATATTTAGGTAACAAGATTGAGTAATAGCGGGGTGCGGTATGAACTACTTCTACCCGCGGTAGCCTCGTATTTTAGAAATGTCATGTATGCAGCGTGAAGCTTAATTGGCGACATTAAATGAACACACAGTATAAACAGAATAAAACAGAGAATAGATAGTAATTAAACCATAGCTAGTGAAATTACTGGGCAAAGGAGACTTAACATCTTATATCTATGCCACTCAGAATTTTTGGGTTTTTCAAGAATCCTGAGCGGCATTACATTGCAATGGGTAGGGCGTATAAATTACCATTAGCTGAACCTCCTGTTCGTCTCGTGCCATAATTAATCTAGTAGCCGCGTGCCAGCATAGGCATTGACAAGTTGTTCCACACCGCGCAGTAGCCATTCAGAACTCGTAGGTGATTAGCGCCCACGTAAGGGTGGTTAAAATTTAGTTTTTTAAGTATGCGACTTATTTTTTTTTATTTTTTTTATTTTAACAGCACAGTAGTGTTACATTTTTTTTTAACAGATAGTATTTTGTGAGGAGCTGGTGTCTGAAGTAGGTTGACCCTGTATTACAGATCACCAGGACCTCACCCCCAGATATAAGGATCACAATGATTAAAATAGTACACATCCGTACTAGTAGCTAGAAGAGCAACAATAGATCATAACAATAAATGACTTTAAATTTGTAAATTACTAGTAATAAAATGTGTGTGTGTGTGTGTGTGTGGGCGTACTCTACTCTCAGTTACTATTAGTGTAGAAGGTTTTCAGTTGAGGTATAGTCCAATTTCTGTAACCGCTCTGTCAAGATACGCTTGCATTTAGTTCTGTTGAGGTGGTAAATTGACAGCTCTTTGTTTACCTTATTGTAAAGGTTATTACCTTGAACACAGAAGAATCTTTGGGAGAATCTAGTAGTAAACAATAATTTTTCACAGATTCTATCTTTTCGCCTTTGCGCTTTATTTTTTTCCGGATCGTAACTGGTAAGGCTATGTTTTTTTAAAACTGTATGAAGGATATAAAGCTGACGCACAGTTAGAACCTTTGATAGTTTATAGAGTTCTGTAGTGGGATGGTAGATTGGTAATGAGTTACTTACTTTCAATATAGCTCTTTGGGCCCTTTCTATTTGAGGAAGTGTGATTTTGTAGCGCCGCCCCAAGAAGTGATGCAATATGTTAATATCGACTGACACAAAGCTTGATATATGTTTTTCATCAAGTCCTTTTCAGCTACATTTCTCAAATTTTTAAAAATGACTATTAAGTTTCGCACTCGTTTTGCTAGTTGTCCTATGTGGCATTGAAAATTTAACTTGGTATCTACCATAATACCAAGATACTTGATGGTCTCTGATTTCTGTATTTTGGTACAGGGACAATATAAGTCTTCAGAATTACCACATGAGTGGTACATTATATTATGATTGGTTGTAAATTCTGTATTTCTTAGAGAAAAGGTAATATAACTGGTTGTAACTATATTTAATGTCAGGACATTATCATTTAGCCATTCACTGACGGTATTAAAGCCCTTTTGTGCACTCAAATACACTTCTTCCCAAGTATCTCCTCTAAACAATAAAGCTGTGTCATCAGCAAAGGTAACTATTTTCGCATTTGGGATCTGTAGTTGACATAGGTCGTTTATATATACTAAAAATAATGTAGGGCCAAGAATACTTCCCTGAGGGACGCCAAAATACACTGCGGCTTCATTACTTATCAGATTACCTATTTGGACGTATTGTGTTCTATCACTGAGGTAGCTTTCAAACAGTTTTAGTTGTATACCCCTAATCCCGAGACGATCAAGCTTTTCTAAAAGGATAGAGACAGAGACTGTGTCGAAAGCTTTGGCCAAATCCAGAAAAATGGCGATGGTTTTTTTTTGTTATCTATATTTTTAACCAAAAAGTTAGTAAGTTCATGTACGGCGTCAGCTGTTGACCTTCCAGATCTAAAACCGAATTGAGCTGTTGATAGTAGACTGTTTTTCTCCAAATAGCTGATGAGTCTTTTATTAATTATACGTTCTAGGATTTTTGACAATGTGGGGAGTATCGAAATAGGTCTATAGTTATTGACACAATCTCTGTCCCCACTCTTATGAATCGGGTGAATCCTTGATTTCTTGAAAGCAGTAGGAAATTCACCAGTGGACATTGCTAAATTGCAAATAAATGCTATTGGCTCAGATAAGGTATCCACATTGGTTTTTAGTATTTCTGGTGGAATGCCATCAAGGCCAGCGGTGGTATTAAGTTTGAGGTTATTAATAATTGTTGACACTTCATGAACATTGGTTGGGAATAAAACAAATGAGTGGGGATGAGACTTTAAGGCAATTGGTGTTGTTTGAGTGTTAATATTTTTGGTTATTTTCTCAGCTAATGTTTTACCAACGCAGGCGAAGAATTGGTTTATATTATTAATTTTTTGTTGTGGATTAGGTGTAGATATAAGTTCTAAGTTAGATTGATGAGGTTTGTTAGAATACGTAATCTCTTTGATAATCTTCCATAATTTTTTATTATTGTTTTTGGCACCTTGTAACTGCAATTTTTCATAATCAATTTTTAATTCTTTAAGTAAACTTGAACAGTAGTTTCTATATCTTTTGTATATTGTATTAAGAATTGTATTATTGGGGTGTTTTTTTAGTTTTTTATACAGGTTGTCGCGATTTCTAATACATTTCAAAACACCTGGTGTTACCCATGGCTTAAGAATTTTTTTACGCCTTGAAATTATTACACTTCTTGAATTGGACGCAATTAATGTTTGAAGCGTATGTATGAAAAAATCAGTAGCATTATTAACATTTTGAGACAGGTAAAGGGGGTTAAAATTTGAATTTTTTAAATCGCAAGATAGGGATACACTGTCGATACATTTTTTTGTCCTGGGCGTACTTGTTTGTTGCCAAGAGGCTAAATATAGCACGACGCTGTCATGGTCAGTAAGGGAAGTTTGCAGGACTAGACAGTGAGCATTTTTTTTCGTCTTTAACAATACATGGTCGAGACACGTTTTGCTATGAGTGGGGAAAGTGTGAGCAGGTAGAATGCCATAGAAAGCAAGCATATCCAAAAAAGTAAAGTTACTAACGTCCTTACAATTTTCACCAATATCTATGTTCATATCTCCTAATACTACGATATTTTGTATAGAAGAGTATTTTAGTAATACGTTATGCAATGATTGAATAAAATTATCAATATTTTTATACCCGGGAGGACGATATATAGTTAGAATTATTGTGTTGTTGCTCGGTTTTACTAGTAGGCAATTTGCATCTAGAATTTCGGGCTCTTCGATTGTAGCAATTAGATCTTGTCTATAATATACGACAACACCTTCATTTTGAGTTAATTTTTTTATTGTTGCTGAGAAATTATAGCCTGCTATGGTAGGGATATAGGGAGTGGAGGGAAGCCAGCACTCTGTCAATACTATATAATCCCAGTCAACATTACTTTTCATGAGTATTGGTAACAACCCATCAATGTTGCGCTTTATGCTTCTTATATTTTGTTGAAATATTTTTAAGCTTTTGGTTTTAGGTAGGAAGGTTTGACACTCCTCTATACTACAGATTGAAGATTCGGATACTTTAAACAAGTCAATTACGTTTTGAATTATATCAATATCGTTGAATTTTTTAAACAATTTGCATCATGAAGCGTCTGTATTGGTGTATAATATTGGGATTTGATTTGGATTGCTTAAAATGAGATAAGCATTCTTCATTCTCAATATCTTTTACTAACTCTGATAGATGAAAATTATACAGTATCGTTAAAAAATTATTAACATTCGCGAATTCTTATTAAATATAAAACAATGGAAATAATCGAAGGAATATGACTTTTTATAATAATACTATCGATACAAATTATCATAATTGGATGCAGTAATAACCTACACAACTTCCCAAAAAAGAACACTTCGGTCTCTAGAGACTTATTTGTTAAACAGCTGTATGTAATACATTTAGATTTTACGCTTTCATAATGGCACAAAAAATGTATTTGTATCGAGTGACCGCTACTTAACAGGATGCACTTCAAGCGACAATTTAGTGTTAATTTGGATGTCTTGCATAGATGTTCTTTGTAATGGCTAGTGAATAAAGTTGTGGAATGAGTCGTGTACTGACCGATATGTGTCATAAAAAAGTGATTTATGTTCCTCTTGATTCTATTACAATCAATATTATAGACAAACAGAGACAACAATGTTTTTTCGTAAACTAGTTCACAAATATTCATTAGAAACCTGACTAATACTATCGGTAATGTGTCGAGTCGTTGTTCAGTGCTACTATTGATGCAAAGGGTAACCAATTCATAGTCAATGTATACCTAATATCGTAACATAAACACATAATGTAAGTATTCAAAACAGTTAATTAATATGAGTACATTTAGGTATCAATTAAAGTGGTGGTTTATTCGTATTTCATAACAATTTTCTGTGAAGTACGCTTTACTAAGTAGAATATGTAAATAATAAATATATAGGTGCTTTGTGTGTTTGTGTAATAATCTACCAATAAGTTCTAATTTTAGGATGTACTTAAAGCAAACCTTATTTAATAAATTACACAGTATCAACAAGAGAAGATATTTGTTTGTTATTGTGAAGGCCTGATATCGTTTGTTTGAAAATTTTCACTATATTTTATATCAATAAATAATTATCCAAATGTTTTGAGTTTTCTTTAGTGTTAATTCCGCCAATATTTGTCACGAGACTCGTGCCAGATTTTGGCGGGTCAACATGTCCTGAGGATGCGTCGTGCAGAGGCGAAACACGTGTCGAATTGTTTAAAAGACAAATATTGGCGGAATTAACACTAAAGAAAACTCATAACATTTGGATAATTATGGATTTCCGCAAAGTAACGCCTACTTCAATAAATTTTCTTTTATCAATCAATAAGATTTTTTTTATTATGATTACTATAATATAGTTTTAGCCGTGTGTTCCTTTAATTGCCGTTATAGCAACACGCTGTATAAAATGTTTTTTTCTGTCTTCAAGCCACAACACGAATTTCCTACTTACTTCTTGAATTTTTTTGTCAAATTAATACTATTGATATTGAACAGTTGTACCACCAGTGCTATAAAATGTTCGTCAGAATCTTATAAAATGTTAAGATTTTTTATGACATAAGTACCTTAATTTTTTTGAGACTTGAGGTCGAGATAGCGTTGTATGTAGCTTTTTTTAACATTAATCTCTCTCAAACCTATCATAATATGTATATACTCATTTAATACCAGTCCAAAAAGATTATAAAACACAGCGATAAACCGTCACACCATAACGTAGTAAAACGTGCCCTTCAACATAATTTATTCATATTCCAACATGTGTGACCCTTTTAGGTTTATTTTTGTAGACAGACCCACTGGCCCTTTCGCTAATGTTTGGTAAGTAATTCTAAAAGAGGTTTTATTTAATAGCACAAAATCCATACAATCGTTTATAACCCTTTTTATTTTTTTATGTTATTAATCTATTTCTCTGAGGGTTTTTTATATAACAGTGAAAGAAAATAAACACGATTAAAGTTAAAGACCTAGACTTATTTGTGATTATTAGGAACTTAAGGGATTAAGAAGTCAGTTTTAATGTAAATAATGTTATGCGTTATGTGTGTCATAATAAATATAAGAACAAGCTAGCAAAAAGATACACATTAAATAAAAAAGAAATCGTTATTTTAAATTTCATTGATAGTAGGGGCATCGATATGATATTAATTATTTATGCAACTGTTGTGTAATAAGGGGTATTAAAACACGAATGTGGGTTTATCACAAGAGGCGAAGCCGAGTGTGATAATAGTATCACATGAGTGTTTTAATACCTTATTATCAACAGTTGCATACAAGACATTATCTACACCCATAATATGAATCCTCTATAAAACATTCTGAAACAGTTAGCTTACTGCTTACATTAAAACAGCCTAGTAGTAACCTAATGTCATCCATTACTGATTATATACAAATGAAGTATTAATGAAAGAATTATTTATTGTATTAGTAATTTACATTTTGTATAGTGCAATAATTATTAAAATTCATTAGAATATTATGCTCTTTTGCAGCGTTTAAACTATCTGGCGGTGTGCTGTCAAAACTTGAATCGCTAATTTTTGTAAGCAAAACACTAAAATATCGAAGAAAAATGGCGGGGATTCGAACTACCTACTTTTTTTACGGGGCGCAACGTTCTGGTAGTGTGGAACGCGCGTAAACGAAAATGTTTTTTTTTAAGTTCATACAGATACCACGCAACGAGCAATAAGAATGTGGCTGTCTGTTGAAACTCTTTGCGCATGAAGGGATCGAAAAAAACAAAGGAGTGTTGTTATGAAATTCAATACAACATTATAACACTCGTGTGGATGTTGTAATGGTTATAAGGACATTGGGTGTTTTAATGTTGGCAATAACCTAGCTGTTTCAGAATCTTTAATAGAGGATTTAAAGCATGGGTGTAGATAAAATATTATGTCGTCCGCACTAGATTATGCCTAGTCTGTTTAACTGATCTGTACTGAAAATTGAAAAATACGTACACATACACCATAGTTTAATCTAGTGTGGCTTCAACACTCACGCAGAGTGGGCGCGTACGGTGCGGCTCTAACAAATCGTGAATTCAAATCAATGTTTGGGATATAAATTGTAATTAAAATTATTTGACACACACGAATTTCACTGTTAACCTCAGATATATTGATATATAAATTTTAGGTTTTTACAAAAAGTCATTTTGAGAGATGGTCGATGTCAAATATTTTTAAAGCAAACATGTGTAGATGTTCACATCAGCCCTCAACATCTACTCGTTTCGTGAATCGATTACTATTTATTATTACTTGCCAAAAGCGTGGAATTAGCAAATTTTTAATTTAAAAAAAGCTCCTGTAAATGTACCTGTTGTTGTAGTTTGTAGACAGTAATTAATGTTAAATGAGTATTAATTTTTAATGGATATTTATATTCCGAAGCCCGCATATACATTTATTAGCGCTAATCTCCTTTTAGGCGTAATGATAAGAAATGGCAGCCCAATACTATCTATTAAGCAGCTTGAATGAAAATTGCACCAATATCGTACCCATCTTGCCGTCATTCTGTCCAAACGAGCCATCCACAAGTTAGGATATCATCCCCACCATCTGGATGTTTGGCGGTCCTCCACAGTGCGGTTTCTTCCACATACTGCAAAGCTGTGGGATGAACTTCCTTGTGCGGTGTTTCCGGAACGATACGACATGGGTACCTTCAAAAAAATCGCGTACACCTTCCTTAAAGGCCGGAAACGCTCCTGTCACTCCTCTGGTTTTGCAAGAGAATGTGGACGGCGGTGATCCCTTAACACCAAGTCCTCCTTTTCCATAAAAAAATCCACTTTTTATTTTTCACAAATCAGATATTTTTATTAATTAAGTACAGATATAATAGATATAAGTACTTACATACCATTATCATTAAATCGGAGTGCAATTTTGATATTGACGTGATATCAATCTCTGACTCTGTCTGCCGCCATTTGATCAAGCTCCCGGCTGCTATCACCTCTCCTTCAAACCCATACTTCTCTTCTTTTATATCAATAACATTACTGTCTACTTCTATTATCTGGAGATTTTGCGGTACGCTTGGATCGTACTTCAGATATCGATTTTGCTTATCGTCAAGTTCGAATCGACGGGAATGTTTGCTGAGTTCGAGGATTGGCCTATCTCGACGGCGTTCTCGTATGGCTATATTTAGGAGCACCGGTGTTGAGATGTGAATGGAAATGTGACTTGCTTCGTGTGGAACGACAGTGAGACGAGTCCACCCTGTGAATAACATGATATTATTAGCATAACTAACATATTTATAATTTAAATTCACTTAACATTCTATATTTGGTCGATTTTATTTATTTGCATGATTTATTTCATAATCAATGTTATTGTTAAATTGTAATAATCTATTAAAATGTAAAATAGAGACAGTCAACTGACAACACCAATGTGACGTTGTCAGTTGACCACGAATACAGGCATTCAAGTTGTAGCACCGGTACGAGGTGGTCGATTAAAATGTTTTAACTTCTATTATTACAGTTATTTGTTACTAAATATAATCTTTTAAATTCGAAATTTAATAATTATAAGGTTTGATCTAAAAACAGTGTTAATAATATCAATAAGCACTTTGAAAATGGTAATGCAAAATTTGTTATCAAAAGAAATAAAAATAGCATAGAACTAAACCGAAATGAAGTGGTTTTAAAATTTGTATTTTATGCAATTATTTATCAACATTGTCTATTTATGAAAAATCTTTTTTCTTAAGAAACGTAACACGTTTTTTAAGAAAATAAGGGAGGAGATGAACAGGACGTTCAGCTGATGGTAATTGATACGCCCTGCCCATTACAATGCAGTGCCGCTCAGGATTCTTGAAAAACCCAAAAATTCTGAGCGGCACTACAATTGCGGTTGCAACCTTGAGACGTAAGATTATTAAGTAATTTCACTAGCTACGGCGCCTTTCAGACCGTAACACAGTAATTTTTACACATTACTGCTTCACGGCAGAAATAAGCGCCGTTGTGGTTTCCATAATATAGCTGGCATCCTGTGCAAAGGAGCCTCCCACTGGTGAATAAGTAAATAATTTAGAGACCTGAAAGTGAAAGAAGTGCATGGATTATGCAACCCTGCTACCAAGAGAGTGAAGTTCAAAGAAATTCTACCTTCTACGCAATATTAATAGATTAGGCTAGAACTTCCTTACACATGAAAAAAAGTACAAAAAAGTACAAGAGTAAGTAATGAACATTCCTGAATAGGAAACATGTAATCACTATTCAAATAATAAAGATAAAATGCAGCCAAGACTTAATTATTTGAAAATACCATCTGAATTAGCTCACTATTAATATTCTAAAAAACTATTAATATAAATGTCTCGACGCGGGACCAATATACATAGTCTTGCCATATAACTGAAACGAAGAAAAAAAAACAAATTTTTTTCTGTCACAAACAGAGGTCTTATTGTACCTATTAATAGCCCGGTACACAAATATTTTACCAATACCAAGCGTATAGAGAGTTTTAAAAATTACATTTAGCTCCATTCCTTCTTTGTAATGCAATCGGTTCTCTTTATCATCCCACTCCATTTTAATATCGCAAAATATTGTACAGTGTAACAACTATCATATAAAAATGACATATTCCAAATTCAAATGTAATATTTTGTTTATTTTTAATTTATATTTATGGCCAGTCTAAGTATATACTGATCACAGTTAAATCAAAACAGTGATTTCTACGGTTGCACTAAAAGCACAGCAATCATAAAGATTCAAAGACAGTAATTCAAGAAAAATATTGAACTGAACTGATAATAGAACAATCGTATATTTTCAATCAAATCGTCGCTTTTTTTGAACTCGAAATCAATTTTTTTTGCTCAGTTAGATTGTACCTACGGAGTTACAGTTGTCAAATGAGACAATGAAGATGTAAAATTTGATTTTAAAGAGTGGCAATGAGTTTCTTGCTATTTCTTCTCATTAGCTCAACCCTTTACGAAGTAGCGGTAGATGAATCAATAACCTTGACCTACATGAATAAAGTGATTTTGATTTGATTAGATAAGCTAATTTTGATATATATATTAATACAAAACAATGAACAATGAATACAAAGTTTTCATTTTATACGGAATTTCAATTGTCGAAGATTTTTCCAGGTCTCGCAGACAATATAGTTTTAATAAGCGGGAATGACGATGACCAACCATAAAGAGAGCCCCAGACCATTTCATTTAATGTTACAAAACTAAAACTTTATGATTTAATTAATACCTTTCAATAAATGCCTGTTGTAAATGTTAGTGTTGTTGTTACAGTAACCATCTGGACACCAGTTGCACGTAGTATCTGTTGAACTGCATTGGCCTTTCACACATGTTCCCTGTCCAAACAAAACTTTATTTTTAAAATGGTATGTGATGTTAAATGTCTACTAAAATTAAAAACTTATCTATGCGTTTATTTAAGGGAAAAAAATGGTGCGAACACATAATATCAATGGTCACATTATCAAAAATTTTTGTCTATCTGTCTCTTCTTTTATCAAGGGATTTATTGAGAGAAAACTTTAGTGAAATAAATATTATGACAGTACACTGCCAGTACATATACGAGAACCTCCTATACGCGCATAAAAATATTAGCCAATTTAAAAAGAATAGTGATGTACACAGTGTCAATACTCGAAACAAACAACTCGCAATTCTATCTACTAGGCTCCGTAAAATTGCTAAATCTTTTAAAGTGGATTGTGTTGTATTTTATAATAAACTCCCAAATGAAATTAAAATGTTACCTATTAAAAAAATTAAATGTATCGTAAAAAATAAATTAACATCTAAGGCCTATTATAGCGTGAAAGATTATTTGAATGATAAAGATAGTTGGAATTCTAAATTAATGAATAATGTTAATGAATATTGTTATACTCATTTGAATGCTATTGTAACTTTTGTACTTCATCCTGACTTGCACTAAATAACTTAAGTTTTACAGTGAATAAAGATTTTTTGACTTTGACTTTGACTATCTCCGAAACGACTTTTATGAACAGCATATGCTTAGAGCAAACTTTAGCTGTGTAAATAAGGACGAAGTAAAGTTATTCCAAATTTAAAACTTTCTTTGTCACTAAAGAAATACATGACAGGTTCTCCCTGTTAATTAAATCTTGGAGTAACTTTATATTTCGTTTATTAATAAGACAATAGGTGGTTTTTTTTTTTCAAAATATGAATTATGGTTTTATCGTTACTATATGTTTACTTTAATAGGTATATTTACGTAAATAAATAAATAATATTAATAACATATTTTACACAAATTATCTTGCCCCAAACTAGGTATTGCCGGTGCATGAGTCGTAAATAAAAAGCTGTATAGGTACCTTAAATCACTAACATGGCTGCCTGGCCTAGATAATGTCATCATACGGGGACTATACCTATATATAGTATAGAGCGCCGTGGGAAGAAATGAAAAACACACACATAATTAAGTAGGCCATATTCAAAATCCTCTGGATTACAGTTTTTTTTTATATAAGAGGGGGCAAACGGGGTAGGAGGCTAACGGGATGGTGAGTAGTGAGGCAATCATGGACATCCTTAACAACAGGTGTCAAGAGATTAGTTGCCAGCCTTTATAGTGGGAGTATGCTCTTTTCTAGAAGGTCATTAAGTCGTATCGGTTCTGGAAAACCGCAGCCGGTAATTGATTTCACAAAGTGGCTGTGCGAGGCAAGCAATTTCTTACAAAACGCGCGGTTGTGGAATGCCAGACGTCAACGTGATGCGGGTGATATTTAGCATTTTGACGAAATGTTCGGTGGTGGAATTCACAGCCGATATCTATTACAGGTATTAAAAGTTGTACGACCTACAGACATCCTTGGTTTATATAATTGGTCTTGTTTGAAACGCCTTAGTTCAATTTCTAAAATAGAAATATCTACATTTTTTTTATGGAATAGGAGGACAAACGAGCGTACGGGTCACCTGGTGTTAAGTGATCAACGCCGCCCACATTCTCTTGCAACATCAGAGGAATCACAAGAGCGTTGCCGGCCTTTAAGGAAGGTGTACGCGCTTTTTTGAAGGAACCCGTCGTCGTATCGTCCCGGAAACACCGCACAAGGAAGCTCATTCCACAGCTTTGTAGTGCGAGGAAGAAAGCTCCTTGAAAACCGCACTGTGGAGGACCTCTACACATCCAAATAGTGGGGATGATATCCTAACTTGTGGCGTGTATTTTATTGGGGTGGGGGGGGGGGGGGGGGCCTCCGGTCCTCGAGACTAACCTATGTGAAACATAGCGGCACTAGGCCGCTACTTCACGCCGGTATTCTGTGCGAGTGTGGTAAGTAACCCGGACGAGTCTGGCCTGATTGTGCTGACGTCATAAGACAGCAGCGTGACTCACCCACTTTGAAAAGCCCGTAGTGGCCTCTATATGCTATAAATTTGTTTATTCTGCGATGTCTGGGGGCACGGTATTGTCCCCGCCAATTTGAGCAAAAACAGTGGCACAGCTCTCACACATTGATCACAAATGGATCTCACAAGTACACACATAATTAAATTAGATTGCTTAGTGTATATATATAAAAATGAATTGCTGTTCGTTAGTCTCGCTAAGACTCGAGAACGGCTGGACTGATTTGGCTAATTTTGGTCTTTAATTATTTTTGGAAGTCCAGAGAAGGGTTAAAAGGTTAAATAAATATGAAAATACTCAGAATAAAATAAAACAACAATTTTGATTTTCCTTTGATGTTGTCCACCATCGTTCAGAAATCAAATAAAAATAATAGTTTAAAATGAATAACTAATTTAATTTTGACAGTCTTGTCAGCGATATAGTCAAAATTGTGCATATTCTTGGTTTATTCTCAGGTATAACTTTATATCAAGTTTATTTGTAAGGCCGTAGGTGTTTTATTTATCGATTGAGGCAGTACGAAGTCTGCCAGGTCAGCTAGTCTTAAATAAATAACAAATTCTAGAATACGTATTAAATACCTGATAGCACAGATCAAAGGGTCGCTCGTAGCTACACGGCGCTCCGTCTGGAAGGTTGCCAAAAGAAGATGGAGTACCTCCCGCGTAGTCTACGCACCAGCTCTCGCAACGTTTCGTCTCTACATAGAAAGATGAAAGTAAAATGTATACATACATAAATACAAAGACTTAAAATAATCTTATGAAAGACATTTACGCTAAACGTTACAATAATGTTGATGTAAATACAAAATTAAATGGAATAATTTCATCTAAGACATCTTAGTATGGAGGCTCTCTAGATCTAGATAGGTAGAGTCTCTTGCTGCTAGACAACCGATGAAAACAGGCCAGGCTTATTACTTTAGTGTGCGTGACAAGCTACGTCTTACATTAATGATTTGTGTTCCCTTAGTGTAACTGTGCATGTATTTGCTGAAAATAAAGGTTTTTTATTATATAAAATGGCTCCGTCGACTGAATGTCGACGATTCGGCCAACGTCAAGGTGCAGAGATTTTTTATTTTAATTTAGCTGATTAAAGTACATAAAGAGCTGATTAAAAGGAAATGATCGGTTGATATAGCTGTGGTTTTTTTTTGTGAACCGAAGAATAGACAACAAGAGTTAGTACGGTTAGTAATAACTGTTATCTACCCTCAATTTTTTCGACGATTCCACAGCTGTCACCGTCGAAAATCGAGTGAATCGACGCATAAATGATCGATTAGATCATAGAAATATATATAAATAGAATAAAAATCTTTATAAGTACAAGTATAAATGAATATTTTAGTTTTATTACAATCAATGGAATGGCGTAACAATTTTATCACTCGTGTACTATATAAAATATGTGTATTTATAATAAAATATGTTTGTTTTTATATGTTATGAATGTAACCCTCACCATATATATTTTATTAATTTATATAGCCGATATTTCGATCCAATTACATGAGTCGTGGTCATGGCGGAACTGCGGAGGCGGCGAGAATCTTTTGAGTGTGTCCGTCCATATGTCAAGAGTTTCTCGCCGCTCCGCAGTTCCGTGACGCCGATCCGGATCAACATATCGGCTTCAAATTAATAAAATATATATCGCGAGTACCCGCTATAATAATTACTATGTTAAAGTTCCGCGATGATAGAAGTTTAAAAAAATACGTGTGCAATCACACGTGGTAGAAATGAAACCTTAAAAAATTTACGCTTCAAGATAATAAATGTAAGATTTCGGAGTGAGGATAATTGTAGGTCTTAGTAATGACCATAGTGACATAATTTTGATAATTATTTTACATTTTACTCGTATATATATTACATAGATTTGTACGGACTCAGAGCTTAAATTTTCCTTAAATGATATAAGATGCATGTGGTAACTACAGTATGAAATAAATACTTTGGTCTTAATTTGGTAAATATATCTTTGGAATACTACGTCAATTACTGTTTTTGATCTTGTTGTTGATACAGTGCGATTGCCAAATTAAATTTGGCGTCCAAAAACTCAATCAATGCAATCGCTGTATCCGATGCAAAATTTACATTAAGCCTCTACATAATATGAAGTCCTAGTAAATGTAGTTATGGATGACACATGATTTCATCCGCTATGTAAGACATTACTATCACCGCTACCATATTTTTGTTATTCTGGTGTATATGTCGTGCGCATGACGTCAGAATATATACAGGTATACTCGCGTCATACTTAAGACAATCTCTTCTTCAACTATGTTCGCCTGGTACCAAAACACTGTATAACGCATCGTATCTCATTTTCTCCCACGATAATTTATAATCTTATGAATGTCTGTCTCTTTTTACTGTCGCTTTAAATCATGTTTAGAGACCGAGAACGTGTAATGTATTCTATCTCATTCTCTCACCAACTGAATCCTATACATTTACCTGTTTGTTTCTGTATCGTCTCGCTTTTTCGTTTCATCGAGTTTCAAATCACAACGATTCTAAAGAAGTTTCACTTCAAAAATATAAACCTCACCGTTTGCATGGTAGTATGGTATGAGATGACTGGCTTGCCGGAAACAGGAATCGGCGCGGATGTCCCTGGTCGCAGCACAAACCGAATTAGTCCAACACGTGGCAACCTGGGATCCAGCTCCCTCGCATGCACTCTCCGAGGACGATCTGGACAACCAAACAGAAAAACTTGATCATCCATTATACATAAATGTATGTAGATCAAAATATAGTTTACAATACTAAAACAAAGTCCTCCACCGCGCCTGTCAGTCTGTTCGCGATAAACTCAAAAATATATCAGTGGTGCGGGTTCGAGTCCCGCATCGTCCATAAATTTACCGAAAAATTTAAAGAAGTTTTCACATCAAAAGTCTTCTTACTGCTTACGTTGATGATGAACTAACAGCCGTTTTCAATAGCCTAATCCATCCTTAGTTTAACTTACTAGAGGTAGACAAATCTATCATATTACGCTTACTTACATTTCAATAACCTATCGACATAAAGCATTGGACTATAACTATTTTGAACATAACTATGAATAGATAAGATCTTATCATCAAACGGTGACAGCAATGTATCCGTAACTAGAGATACGTTATTGAGAACGGCCGTATGTCCGACAAGACAAGTAGTTAAATATGTATACTTATATATTATGACAGTATTCTAGTACACACTGAGCAGAAATTTAACACATATATTAAAGCTTCTTTCAATCAAATCAAATCAAAATCAGTTTATTCACGTAGGTCATGGAAATGACACTTATGAATGTCAAAAAAAAATCTTATTGAATCTACCGCTACTTCGTAAAGGGTTGATCTAATGAAAAGAAGTAGCAAGAAACTCATTGCCACTCTTTTATATTAAGATTTACATTTAAGTACATCGATTTACAAATCATTTCAAATTACAATATAATATGTAAAATCTAAAATGATGCAACAGACACACTCAAACGTCAAATAGTCAATGTCTTGCACGAGTAAGTCAAAAAAGTAAATGTAAATTAATACAAAAGTTATTGAGTACAGTAGCTGCATCATCCACATACACCATAAATAAATAAAGGTATTCTGTGAGCATTTTATAAGCGATTATAAATAAATAAATATGTATATATATATATAACATTGACAACGAAGGTGATATGATTTAAAAGATGGACTAGGAGTTTCTTATCAGTTCTTCTCCCTATGTCATAGCTCCTTTACGCACTGATGTAGCTGATGATATTTACCAAGTGTTGTTCTAATATGTATAATGTTAACGTGCCGGCTATCCTAGAGCCGAATGGAATTTCACGTGATGATGGTAAGAGGCCTGATGGCATGACGTTGATTCCTTGGAGTAGTGGAAAGCCATTGGTGTGGGATGCGACTTGTGTGGACACGCTAGCCCCCTCTCATATTGTACATTCATCTAGAGCGGGGGGTGCGGTGGCGGAATCTGCCGAAAACCTAAAGCGGAGGAAATATGCATCACTCGGTGATGGATACATATTTGTTCCCTTTGGGGTGGAGACGATGGGTCCTTGGGGTTCATCGGCACAAAAACTCGTAAAAGAGCTATCAAGGCGTCTAACCGATTTAACAGGTGACCCAAGGTCTGGTACGTACCTCTGCCAAAGGATAAGTTTGGCTATACAAAGAGGTAACATTGCCAGCTTCATGGGCACCTTACCTGCCGATAGCGATCTTAATAATATTTTCTATTTGTAATTAATTAATTCTGTTAGATTATTTAAGTTTTATTTTATTATTATGTATATAAATAGCGTTATTAATTATTAAGTCATATGTAAAACAATTAAATTATTGTATAATGTATGTACAATATTGTCACTCCGAGGAAACACAATGTAAGTGAGTATTTATATTGAATTACTATCGTCATTTTAACATTCAGTGATAAAAAACGATAACGGTACTAATTTTAGTCGCAATAAGGTTGAGGTTTAATTGCGTTTCATGGAAAGTAATAAATCGGTAAGGGAGATGAGAGTCTAACGGGAATGCGAAGTTTGAAATTCCGAAGATGAGTTATGTTTTGCGAACGTGACCTCCCGACATATTACACTGGATTTAGTTGAGAATAAGCATGAGAAACAAGGAATTGCTTACAATTCACCATTCATCTTAAGGTCACGATGATGCCGTCGTTTCTTATGTACCAAAGGCCATTCACAATACCTCTGATGATGATGAATGAGCAGGACGTGTAGTGGATGGTAATTGCTACGCCATGCCCGTTACAATGCAGTGCCGCTGAGAATTCTCGAAAAACACCAAAATTCGAAGCGGCACTACAATTGCGCACATTACCTTGAGAAATAAGATTTTTAAGTCTCATTTGCCCAGTTATTTCACTAGCTACGGTGCCCTTCAGACCGAAACACAATAATACTGACATATTACTGCTTCACGGCAGAAATAGGCACCGTTGTGGTACCCATAATAGCTGGCATCCTGTGCAAAGGAGCCTCCCACTGGTGAATACCATATGACCACTCTGGCGTATATAACAGGACTTTATTGTTCACTGATAATGAGGAGCACATTCAAAGTTGCCAGTACATATTTTTATAGCGTAATTCCAACTTCTTTCGTTTCTATTCTACATGAAGTTAAATACAGATCAGAAAATATATTTTACTCGCGTATTTTTGTAAGGTTCTCGGTAAAATAGAACAAAAATTAATGTCATGTCGATTTGGGGCGACTATTTTTAATAAAAACAAAAGATTTCATTTGACGACCCATATAGCCGAATGGTTAGTGACGCTGACTACTAAGCTAGAGGTCCCGGGTTCGAATCCCTACATAGGTAGGTGCATACATTTATATGATGAATATTGATGTTTGTTTCCAAGTCATGGAAGTTTATATGTATATAAGTATGTTTAAGTAAGTATATCGTATTGAATACATCGTAATCTTGTTCCCATAGTACAGGCTATGCCTAGTTTGGTGCAAGATAATTTGTGTAAAACGTGTGTCAATCTTAATATATATAAATTACGTGACACGTTGTTTGTCCGCGATGGACTATGAACGGATTTAAATGGGGATTACTTCATGGAGTGCAGTTTAGTCCAACTTGAGAGATAGGATAGTTTTTATTTCGATTTGGGACCCATAATTATTTTTATTTCCAAGATTTGTTTTATATGGACATATTTTCTATGAGAGAATTTATTGACGCACGGTTTGACAGTTCTGCTGTGAAACAATTTCATTATAACTACAAGGAGCATATGTTACGAAATAATTCTTGATGTTATGAAAATTTATTGACAAATTCATCAAAAACAGTATTTTATTTATTATGTTCAGAACAACGTCTGTCTGGTTAGCTAGTATTATTATATTTATTTATATTATTATTATTATTTACAAAGGCTATTGGTTATAGGTATCTATTTCATCTGATTATAATTTTTATGACTTTTACTTTATGTTAATGTGTATAATTGAAAATACAACTAACAGTATATCGATCAAGCTTATTATGCCATTTATAACCTAGGTCCTAGGGAATCATTGAGAGCAAAATTCAAAGAAATTAACATCTTGACTGTTGCTTCTCAATATATTCTTGATAATGTCATAACCATAATGTTAACACCAGGAACAGACATAAACTGATGATGCCTACTACTCGGCTAAGTCGAGTTAGTAAGTCTTTTGTGGGGCGATGTATATGCTTTTACAACAAGATCCCAGAAAATGTTCAAAACAAAGGTGTTACGTTATTCAAAAGAATTGTTAAAAAACGTTTGTGTGGTTAAGGTTACTATAACATAAATGACTTTCTTAATGATACCACAGATTGCGAATGGAGCGACCGCCCTCAGGCTATTAAATAATAAGTTTAATTGTACAATGTTATTTTGTAAATGTTACTTTAATTGTAAAACATATTTTTGATGAAAAAAAAAGCCCGCTGAGTTTGTTGCGCCCATTCTTCTCAGGCCTGAGGCATTCACTTTGGAATGGGTGGTAGTTTTTTTGACTTTCAATAAGTGATTTCACATCCTATTTTGAATAAAAATATTTGAATTTGAATTTGAATATACCTAATATTGGTATGGGTTCTAAAGACCAATTCTTTTTTGCCTGCTCTTTGGATATTTTTCTCCCGTGAGTCGTGAGCATTGACTGGGACACCTGATGTTAAGTGATCACCGCCACCGCCACCTTTTTTACCCCCAAGTTTCAAAGAAAAACCGTGATTAGTACGACATTCAGCTGATGGTAATTGATACACCCTGCCCATTAAAATGCAGTGCCGCTCAGGATTCTTGAAAAACCCATAAATTCTGTGCGGCATCACTATTGCGCTCGTCACCTTGAGACATAAGATGTTAAGTCTCATTTGCCCAGTCATTACACTAGCTACAGTGCCCTTCAGACTTAAACACAATAAAGCCTACACATTACTGCTTCACCGTTGAAAAAGGCGCCGTTGTAGTACCCATAATCTATCTCCTCCTCCGAGCCTCCAACATTACCTAAATACCCTTAGTCGCCTCTTACCCTCTTACTCTCCCTTGGGCCTGGGACTTCCCTATTCTTTTCATGCCCCATATGAGGTATTCTCCATGGTATCATAATTGAAATTTTTAAAGTGTCTACGGGTCCATCACAACTGATAAATTATTTACACCAAGAAGCAGTGTAGCTGTATTATAAATATTTCACTATAAATGCAGCGTCCCGGTATTTATATTGAGCATTCAGGATTTCGTTTTTCTGATAACCAACATAGAAGATAATTAAGTATATAATAACTTTTGAATCCCCCGACCTATATTATTGTACAAATTCCTTTGATTAACGCGAGTGTGACACATTTAAATAAAATACTTTTAAAAGGGTTAAGCCGCGTATAATTGTAATTGTATTTTTACATTAGGTTTTTGCGTAAAAGTTACATTTTATTATTATTTTGTGTAACCCAACGTTTCGTGACCTTTGCAGACGATTTCAGGAGGACTGCTCTGAAAATTCTGAAAGGGGTATTGTATATTTTTGGGCTTTTCAAGAATCCTGAGCGGCACTGCATTGTAATGGGCAGGGCGTATCAATTACCATCAGCTGAACGTCCTGCTCGTCTCGTCCCATATTTTCACAAACAAAAATAAAAAATACAGATTAGTTTCAAGTTTTTTGATACCTGTAATAGTTACGGAATAATCGCCTGGTATCGCCTTAACGATTACACCCTGTATATAATAATAATAATAATATAATATTGACACACTTTTACACAAATTATCTTGCCCCAAACTAGGCATAGCATGAACTATGGGTGCAAGACAACGATATATATAATACAATATATTTACTAAAACATACACAAATATAAATAAACATCCATGACTCGGATACAAACATTAAAATTCATCATATAAATGTCTGCACCTACCGGGTTTCGAAGTCGGGACCTCTTGCTCAGTAGGCAGGGTCACTAACCACTGGGCTATAGAGGTCGTCGTATTTTACCTACCCTTTGTAGGAACAGTTCCTGGTCCTCGTTCGGAAGCCGTATCCGCAGTCGGTATTGCAGTCGCTCCACTCCCCCCACTCCCCCCACACAGGCGGCGACACTTTTGTATCATGGTTGCTTGATTTATTCTCGGAAATATGTCCCGGCATTGGTTCGCAGACACGATCCAAACACCACTGGAATTAATACGTGCAATGTTTTATAACGAGATGAAACGGAATTCATATATTGTTTTATTGAATAGATTTTTGAATTCTTAGTACTCATTGAGCACAAATTCAAGAAATATGTTAAAGATTCTTTGACAAATATTGCTTACTATGTGGGAGGTCTACCAGTGGGAGGCTCATTTGCACAGGAAGCCGGCTAGATTATGGGTACCACAATAGCGCCTATTTCTGCCGTGAAGCAGTAATGTGTAGACATTACTGTTAGTGAAATTACTGGGCAAATGAGACTTAACATCGTATGTCTCAAGGTGACAAGCGCAATTGTAGTGCCGCCCAGAATTTTTGGGTTTTTGGCATTGTAATGGGTAGGGCGTATCAATAACATGAACGTCCTGCTCATCTCATCCCTTATTTTCATTAAAAAAAACATAGTATAGTTGAATATACAGAGGATAAAGCATGGTTCTTATCTGGTTCTATGCAGGCCATCTAAGGCCTTATTGACGGAGAAGCGGCGCGATAAGCTGCGCGATTCAAACATATGGCGTTATATAGGTCCGTTTAAGGAAGAGTGATTTTACACGCGTTTGCTTTAAATGGAGTGTTTATTGCGGCCGAGCCCACGGATGGCCTCGACACGTCCAAACGGCGTTTACCGCGGCGGCGCGCGCAGCGGCAATTCTCGATGATGCGATGCCCGCTGTGAAAACTTCTGCCAGTCCTATTTGTCCGTCAATATACCGTCAAAATGCAATATGATATGATCATTTAAGGAAAATACTAATGATAATAAGGATAGTAAGAAGTGCCTTCCTGTATCTTGCTGACCTAAAAGTAGTCGGTTTGATTGAGCCCGCCGCGTGCTTTGCTACACGCTTGATAATTCGTCGCGGGCGCAGCGGCGACTTTTCCCGTCTCGAATCTTTATGAACAACATCGTATATTGCTATAAGTATGTTTACGCGTGCGATGATACGCGCCGCTTCACGCCCCTCACATCGTAAACAGAAAAACGTTTGACGCGCCGCAAGACGCCGCGGCACACGCAACGCGCGACTCTCCGCGTCTCCGTATATGAGGCCTAAAATTCTATTAAACAGGCTAAGTTATTATATGATTAAAAATATGGGAGATTCTTATCAGTTCTTCTCCCCACGTCAAAGCCCCTTTACAGTTTACGTACTGATGTAGCTTCATGAGATTTACCAAGTGTTGTTACAATGTTATTGTCACTTTCTACGGTAAATAAATATATTTTAATTTCTATGATTTTAAAGGCTATGATACAAATTACTAACAAACACTACAGATTGGGAATGGAGCGACCGCCCTTAGGCTATTAAAATTAAATTTTAATGTACGATATTACATAGTAAGAATATTTTTATAAAAAAAGAAGCCCGCTGAGTTTCTTTCACCTGTTCTGAGGCATACATTTTCGAATGGGTGGTATTTTTTGACTTTTAATAAGTGATATTATATTCTATTTTGGATAAAAATATTTGTTTTTGTATTTGAACTTGAAAGAACAGAGGATGGGCAGCAGTATCGTTCCGAGAGGGAGTCTCTATCTGCGATCGTCACCTCGCCTGCCAAGTATCACGATTATGGCAAAACCCCCGCGAATTTTGGGAAAGGACTTTGTCCAGCAATGGACGTCCGGCTGAAATCATGAACATACTCCGCTGTCAGTCCGTTCGTCTGTTTCTGTCTGTCATAATAGCAATAGTTAGGCAGCTGTATGTATAATAAACTAAGATTTTGAATTAAAAAACTGGCTGCAATGCAAGTTGAAAAAAAAAAGTTTACGATATAAGAGATTTTTTTTTATGGAAAAGGAGGACAAACGAGCGTACGGGTCATTTGGTGTTAAGTGATCACCGCCGCCCACATTTTCCAGCATCACTAGAGGAATTACAGGAGCGTTGCCGGCCTTTAAGGAAGGTGTACTTACGTGCTTTTGTTGAAGGTACCTATGTCGTTTCGTCCCGGTAACACCGCACAAGAAAGCTCATTCCGCAGCTTTGTAGTACGTGAAAGAAAGCTCCTTGAAAACCACTGTGGACTACCGCTAGACATACAGATGATGGGGATGATATCCTAACTTGTGGCGTTTAAACGTTAAAACGTGAGGTTAATAATCAGAAATACAGGTGTTTTTATATTAACACAGAATATTATAATATATATATATATATATTATATATACATATATAATTATTTAATACACAGCCTGGATGATTGCGGAACTGAAGTGGCAGTGGGCAGGGCACATAGCTCGACGGACAAATGGCCGGTGGGGCAGTAACGTCTTCGAAAAGCGACCATGTACTGGAAGACGTTGTGTTGGTAGACCAGTCCTCCAACAAGATGGAACGATAGCTTGGTCAAAATCACCACCGGAATAAGTTGGTTGAGGGCAACGCAGGACCAATAGTCGTGGAGATCCTTGAGCTAAGTCTCGCAACTCTGTGCTCGTAATTTAGTGCCATGGGCTGGACTGCAACTCCATATATTGGCAGCGAGAAGCCTCCTCCTAATAGCCCATAAGCTGGTTTGCACACCACACTTCACCTCTTCAGTTCAAACACCTCTCACTTCCTCTAAGGTCTTTTTGAAGTCTGGTTCACCAGGATGCGGTCATCCCAAGCTTCTGTACATGGTTTTCTTCCAGACCCAGGCCTTCTACTAACCGAATAAGTCTCTTGTTATCATTGCCAAGTCCTCTGGAGAGTTGAAGGACCATCATTTAGCCTCTGTTTTACTCACATTTAGTTTCTGTTGTTCTAATTTTGCTCGCTGTTATCGTTCTATCAACCATTTTAGAGATTAATGTAGACTTAAAAATATGAACTAAATAGGACAACCCGACAATAGTTATTTAAAAAAGATTTAGGGTTAACACGAACTATCAACGATTCCCGCCACGACACGCAATTAACTGCAACTTTTGTTAAAGTACGTAATTGTACATAATATTACGTCCATGAATCCGACTGTATTAAATTTGAATTTAGGTATAATTTGGGAACGCCCTGTAGAATCGCCCTAGTAGCGCGCTAGCGTAGTCGCTGACAACTACTTCTTGCCGTCTTACGGCCGTTCCCAATATTCAGTTTATCGCTTCCTTGAAATAAAATCGTAACTATTGTTGACTTTTCTGTCCCAATAAACTTTTCGACGGTAACTCACTTTATCCGTGCACGCTGTGTGTCAATGGGACGACGTTATAGCTTACCAGCGATATAAAGTTTGTATGGAAATTGCAATTCATGCGCCCGAATATAAGGTGATCGGAATGACTTATCGGGTAAATTGGGACAGCTTCAGATTATTGACAGCTAATTAATGACATTAAAAGGTAGTAATTTATCTCTATCTGTAGATAGTATATTGGGAGCGGCCGTTATGCGACCACACAAAGGAGATTAAAATGTTGTTTCCCAAATATATATAAAAGTTTGTTCGAAAGTTTAAAAGTTTCACTAATTTACGTCTATTTTTAGGTTTATTTTTTTACGATTACGGTTACGTCGTTTTACCCGTATGTCTATAAAGTGTAAAGAACCCATCGTATATGAGACGGCCTCGCACTTCACCGGTTTAATGCTTTGATGTGAAAAAAGTGACGTCATAAAATGAAAGTCTAAACTACATCATGAATTTTTATTTCCCATTAACGTAACGGGGGCTTTTCTTGTAATAGAGTATATTGACATTTTTCAATATTCTTCTTTTACAATGACGTCCTATGCATATAGATAAATCACGCAGTACAAAAAAAGCGGAAATATCCCACAAATTACACGATAATTACTTTTGTACTGCTTTATGTACATTGCCGCAATTACTCCAGTTGCTTAAAATATTCTTAGCCAATAAGCAGCAATGTAAATCATTTATTCAGTCCAGATTTTGATTCGGACAGTGACAGTTGACACACGACTTGGGAGAAAAGTTTGCTTACAATGTCTTTAAGCACACTTTTGCCGTTCCGCTATGAGACGGCGAATGATATCTCCTTATATATGTACTTGTGTGTGTGTGTGTATATTTTTGTTTAAGCTGATAGTCTTGTTACCAATGATCTTTATAAATAAAATTACTTTGATGTGTATAATATTTATAACGACTTCAACCAATTTAGTAAGAAAATATTTGACTGTCAACACTTGTAAGTCTTGTTGACCTCTGGCAGTATTCCAGGTCTACAGAAATCAAAGCAATAATATCCAGACGAGATGAAGAGCGCTCGAATACGAAGCTCAATATTAATGTATTGAGTAGCTCCAATATTTATTATTCAATAAAACCGATCTTATTACAAGACTAAGTAAAGGCAAAACCAATACCGATAGTTTCAAAGTACCTATTTGAAATCTAAAAGAGGATAATGTTATGAAATGAAAATTGTTTCTCTGTATAATACGGTTTAGTTTTTTTTTTTTTTACTTTTTTTTTTTTACGGTTTTATATCTTATGTGATACTCTCATAAAAACCACTTTTTAATACGCCTTTTGTTAGCTTCACCTGGATGTATGTGTATTTGTAACCGACTCATTTGGGCGCGATTTTGACTCACTTTAAACGGCCTGATTTAGTTCAAACTTTGTAGATTTGTGAAGGACAATACATTAATTTGATAAAATTATTCCATTTTTCAATTTCCAAGATAAGATTTTTGTTAATTTATATAATTAACATCAATCATCTATAAGGCATGAATTGAGCTTAATTTTAAAAGCAAAATAAATTTGAAATTTTTTAGTACGGTTTTCTATGAAAAGCGTGCTTTTTAAGTTTTTTTTACTACTATTTTTATGCAATCGTTTAAATGAGACTTTATTTATTTATTTACTTTTTATTTTAATGATACTGAATAACATATGTCTCAAGGTAACGAGCGCAATAATTGTAGTGCCGCTCAGAAATTTTGGGCTTTTCAAGAATCCTGAGCGGCACTGCATTGTAATGGGCAGGGCGTATCCATTACCATCATCTGAACGCCCTGGTCGTCTCGTCCCATATTTTCATAAATATATCTAATTTTAAATATAAAGGCATTAATGTTATAACTGTAATACAGTTATCGTTTCCAGACACACATCGCATCGAAAGCAATTTTTCAATCAGCTTACACAACGCTTGCTATTTGTTCGCATTCATCAGAATATATTCAATTTATGCACACACACGGACCACGCAAACGTTGCCGCTATGGAATTCTGAGTACAGAGTAATGTGTATGTTGGAGTACGGTTGCGGAACTGGACATTTTCAAAACACGACCAAGCTTCTTCGGCAAGCAGCTGAGACTCCTCACGGGGTTCGTCTCCGGACATTGTAAACTGAATGGGCACATAGCCAGAATAGGTCTTAGAGAATCAAACCTGTGCAGATTCTGCTGCGAAGCCACTGAAGCCACTACATCCTACTAGATTGCAAGGCCATTGTCAGGATCAGGCTGGGGTGTCTTTAAGTACCTTCACGGAGACGTTCCTTAGCTAGTAGCCTCGACTTTCACATCTCATTCTTAGATAAAGGGATTTGAAAGAAAGCGCGCTAGCGCAATTAGGGGGCACAATGGATCCTAGGATTTAAGTATATTTCGAACACCAAATCTTAATAAAAAACGGTTCTTGGGAATTCGTTTTTTGTGAATAAAGTAACTTTTCATATCATCTATTCGTAAATGAAGAATTGGTTCGCCTTTAAGTGCACCCAATGGTGGTGTTTTATATAAGAAACTGGGCTCACCAATCTGAAGTCCCTTTGGACTTCATATCATGATCATTTTAGAAAACATGGCCTTCTCTAAATGACACGCTGACATTGCTTAGAAAATCACTAGAACGAACATTGACACAATTTTCCATGGTAACCATTAAAGGCCTACGTGAAAACCGAACGTAGTCGTTTTGAATAGAATTCTTTTTTATTTTTTTCTCAGACCACAATTAATAAATAAGTATAAGTTTAATTATGACTATATTACGCCATAAAAATTATATGCAGTTTTATTTTAAACAGAATTAATGTCTGACTAGGTTTCATCTTCTATCATTCAAGTTTTAGGAACATATTTACCTCAACTCTAGAAACCTTCATACATAAATGACATGCTTCACACGCATCGTATTGAATCGTTTTGGCTATGGCTAATCCTTTTTGCTCTTAATAGTGATTTTCATTATTACAGAAATAAGGGATTATTTGTAACTAATTCTAGTAGGCTTCATAAGATACATAATAGCTTTAAGGGTAAATTTATACACTTTTATAATAAAGTCCCAGCCACTGTTCAGGCATTATCTATAAAATGTTTTATAAAAAAATGGCTCTGTCGTAAATCCTATTACTCCACAGCTGGATATCTAAGTGATGGGACAGTCTGGGACTAGATTATGATTATTTTATAGCGATAGAAATGACTGTACAATATTGTATATTTTTATTGAAAAGAGCGCAAAAAAAGAATGCTGGTAGAGTTTCTTGCGCCACTTCTTCTCTCTCAGGGAAGTCATTTGTTTCCGGAGCGGTAGTAGTATCTAGTATATTCGAAATGACATCAAAAAGAATTCTAAAGGAATCAATTTATAATCAAATAAATACCTAGTGCATTTTATAATCTGACCATCTGTCCGTTTTACCTGCAACATGCACAATGCACAGCAATCATTGGTTCTCGTATTGCTATGAGGATGCTACAAAAGAATTATACAGTATTGTTTTATGTTTCAATGGACGAGTGATGGTATAATATGATTGCCCGAAATCGAATGACGTAGTTACGGCTGTGGGTCGATCAAATTTTCACCAAGCAGTGAATAGTCTATTATGTTTGAGAGCTGAATCACATAGCGGAGTTTCTGAGTTGTGGTGACAAAGCTGAATTAGCCACAAACATAATTATTATTTTATCTTTTTAAGTTTTCGATGTTATACTTCTTTAGGCGCGTTATGAAAAAATGATGAGAGTGAAATTTTAAGATACGCGCGCATCACTGTAACAGGTTGAAGTCGGTTCCTAAAATTTTCTGACGTTTGCGTCATTCGTGATTTTTTTTCGTCCATTATTAGGATAGGCAAAGGGTTCAAGCCCATACAGCCGTATTCATTATTGAATAACTAATTGTCAAAGCCCTCTTTGCAAGATTTTTACAAAATTGTTCTTTCTAAAAGCATATTTTAATGATTTTGCTTCGCTCGTGCATACATAAGTACCTAGACACATACTTTTTACTATATTTTATTGTTTTAGCTTTATTTTCAGCAAACGGCCTAGAATTTAACCTAATTGAAAGTGAAAAACACTACGGATAAACATAAGCATCTGAAATACCAGAGGTCATAGAGAAGCATCGTTTGAGGTGACAGTATGAGCTTAGCTAGCAATCTCCTATATCGTACCGGTTCAAGAATACAGCAGTCTATAGATGACTTCACTAAATTTCACTCACTAAGACATCCCATACATAGTAAGACTAACTGAGCATAAATTTAAGAAACATATTAAAACTTTTTGTCAAAGAAGGCTTACTATAGTATAGTAGACTATAGTATAGTAGACTATATTATAGAGTATAATGATGCATGGCTCTTGTCTCATTCCCGCAGGCCATCTAAAATTGTATCATCATCAGTCGGAAGACGTCCACTGCTGGACAAAGGCCTCCCCAAAGATTTCCACTACGATCGGTTCTGCGTTGCCCTCATCCAACCTATTCCGGTGATCTTGACCAGATCGTCGGTCTGCGAACACTGCGTCTTCCGGTACGTGGTCGCCATTCCAGGACTTTACATTTTTTTTTTATGGAATAGGAGGACAAACGAGCGTACGGGTCACCTGGTGTTAAGTGATGACCGCCGCCCACAATCTCTTGCAACACCAGAGGAATCACAGGAGCGTTGCAGACGTTTAAAGAAGGTGTACGCACTTTTTTTTGAAGGTACCCATGTCGTATCGTCCCGGAAACACCGCACAAGGCAGCTCATTCCACTGCTTTGTAGTTGTATAATATTATACTAAGTAGGCTAAGTTTTTATATGATTTAAAAGACGTGCTAGGAGTTTCTTATCAGTTCTTCTCCTCACGTCAAAGCCCCTTTACGAACTGATGTAGCTTCATGACGTTTACCAAATTTTATTGCAATATGTTATGACGCTGTTACTTCCTATGTAAATAAATATATTTCTATATCCTATTTCTTCAACGTGAAGTGGGTGAAATTTTTGATTTTGACATCATTCCGGTAGCAGAAATCAGGTGCTGGTATTTAAAACACCTCCAAACACTCCTCAAGAGTTGGCGGTTGAAGATACAAAGAGAGACACCATCCCCCTTATTCATAATGGTCCAGTAACTTTAAACAGCCGCTAAGGAGCGTTTTTTCTCATTCTGACTTAGGTCAATAGAAGAAGACAGAGTGAGAATTAGCAAAGCTTTAAGTTAGTAGAATATTATGAATAAGGGGGCATATCTCTACGAAACGGCAAACTATCAAGCTGATCGGAGGTTATATGTTTATTGATGATTCGAGCCGTTGGACGCGATCCAGCAAAAGGAGCTGGTACTGAGGAGCTCTAGGAGTACTGCATGTGAGACCGAATTTGCACCTTATCTACATAGTTGCAGATGGTGGCTTGAAGTGAATAACTGTCATCCCATACTAAGCACACCTAGCTATATATAAAACAATTTGACCTTCTCTTTCAAATGACTCAAACGACTGTATCGACGTTAAATATGCCGATATAGGCTGTAACAGTTAGGGGGGTAGTCTGAAATCGAAAAGATACTGCAAAGGCAGACTATTTAGCACTGAACATTTAAGTGTGTGTCTTCTAAGGGTTATATTAAGCCGGCCCCGTTCCTACATACTATATCGTATAATTACCTTGGTATTCTGTGGTATTTTTTTTAAATTATTTTTTTCAGCTGATGTACTTAGAAGACTATAATGAACAAAGCTGTGATATAATAAAAGACACATGAATAAAGTGACTTCCCCTTAATAGAGACATTAAGAAAAGTGTTATTGGACAGTTTAATCTGTCTAGCAGTTTAAGTTGAAGTGGAATTACTTAATAGCCTAAGTTGAGATTGTAATTTTTTTATGAAAATACGGGACGACACGAGCAGGATGTTTAGCTGATGGTAATTGATACGCCCGGCCCATTACAATGCAGTGCCACTCAGGATTCTTGAAAAGCCCAAAATTCTGAGCGGCACTACAATTATTGCTCTCGTCACCCTGAGACATAAGATGTTATGTATCATTTGCCCAGTAATTTCACTAGCTACGGCGCCCTTCATACTGAAACACAGTAAAGTTTACACGTATGTTTCACGGCAGAAATAGTTGCCGTTGTGCTACCCATAATCAAGCCGGCATCCTGTGCGAAGGAGCCTCCCACTGGTAATAATTTAAACGTACGTTTTCACATTAGAAATCCGTGCCTAAACGTGTTTTAAAAATTAGGCCTTCCGAAGAATATATAATTAACGCTTGGACAATTTATACGTCTAAACAGAGCCTCTTGCTGCTAGATAACCAATGAAAACAGGCCAGGTTTATTACTTTAGTGTACGTGACGTTACATCTTAAGCTCGTGACTTGTTTGTCACTTTGTGTTAGCGTGCGTGCATTGCTCAAAACAGTGGCTAACTGTCAACCTCAATATTTTTCGACGTTTTCAAAGCTACTACAGTCTATCTAGAGGTATAAATGATCTAAGAATTTCAAGTATTACACATAAAGTGGTAGAACTCACATGGTTATTTCCACATGGAGTACCTTCTAGAGGAGGTGCCCTTTTAGAGCGGCAGACGTAGGGCATGCTGCGATGAGCACACCACAATCTGGCACACGGCGACCTCACCTTGACAGACTTGCAAACTGAGAAGCTGAAACCAAAAATATCGTTGAAACTAGGAACATATTATTATCGTTAAAAACATTTGGTCATCTATTATGTATTTAGATACATGTTATGTTAATAAAACCTCTTTGCCTATAACCATTTGTCTGGCAGACGAAAAATAAACAAATTTCAAAAAAATTATCAATATAGGGTATGTTCCGATATGCACTGCGAGCACTGCACAGTGCTATCACTGTAGAAAAATTTGTTCCGTTATGGACTGCCAGTATAGTGCCGCAGTACCCTAGGGAAATATATGACGTCATAAATCGCCGCCATATTCTACTGTGAGCACTGGCGTTTTCGAGGTAAGATACGCGAAGTCATTTTATAACGTGATCAGTCAGACCCACTCGAGTGCCTTACGTTTTATAAACAATACCTACAGTTTAATTCCAAATATTTTCTATTTGACAGTAACAAGACTCCAAAAAGAATTTTTTGAATGAACTAGAAAACTTTAATACTCTCATTAAATAATGTGGCTGAGAGTATACGGGATTGCGTTCCGTTTTAAATAGTAACCAATATAACTGGCTATAAAGGAACGGCTTCACAGTATACCAAATTGACGTCACACTGTACAGTGGTCGTAGTGCATATCGGAACATACCCTTAGTTAAATCTGTTTTCAGCTTTTTTCATTTGTTTTTCTTCCTGTCAAAATAAGTAAGTCTATTGAATAAAAGAAAAAGAATAATTAAAAAAAAATACAAAAAGGCAATACAGACTTAGGTCCGCAGTGTCAGTAAGACTAGCACAAAGTTGGTTTATGCGTTATCAATCCGGGATACGATTTTGATTTCATAGATCCACCTTTCTTAGGTTGCCGAATTCGTAACACGATTAAAATGGACGCCATTTATGAAAAAGTTAATCAATATCGGCAAATCTAGAAAATGGCAAACATATTCTTAACTTTTTCAGAGTAGTAGTAGTATTACACACAAATTTCATAATGCATCCTACGGAAAATGTAGCTATGTCATGTGTATAAAAATATTTAATATACTCCCTCCAAGCTTACGCGTATTACCCGTCTAACGATATAAAAAGGATCTTTTTACATGGCTTATAGATAAATGTTTTTATTCCATAAATGAAATGTTGACACATTAGATTAAATTAAATTGACTTTAAAATATATATTAACTTTAGTCTTTAAATAATGACATTTAAAAATAATAATAATAAAGTATTTTTAGTGTTTTCTACGCAAAAAAACGCTAAAATCATATTATTTTAAGTTTCGAAACTCAACGCATATGGTTCGAGTAAGAGAGACAAACATATGCAACGACTGTAGAGCGTCATCTCTTTCTCGCACCGCGGACTACAGACAAATATATTTCGTTCGTTCTTCATAAGCGATTAAAACGCCATTCAGTAAAAGGCACTTCATGGTACGAATTTTAGCGATTCAGTTTAGGTACCTAAACTGAACTGCATCGGTATCGCATCGCTTATTAAAAGTTGATTGTAGGCCCTCTGAACTGATATAAATGTTTTACGTTGCTGTTTATTGCCAAGAATATTTTAAACAACTCTAGTTGTTTAAAATATTCTTAAATGCGGCAATGTACAGATTTAGCAGGCAAAGCTAATTATGGCGTAATTTGTGGCATGTTCAATATTTCGGCTTTGTTTTCATACAATTTGTCTATTTGTTTAGAACTTCATCGATTGAATGTAATAAATATGTTAACTTTTACCCCTTTTTTGTGGTGTTTATACTACTAATGTGGCTGAATTAACCAATTTTTGTTTGCATCTAATGGCGAAGCAGTTTCTTTCATTTTTGGCAAAATGATAGTGAATTTTCACATTTTAGTTTTTAATGTGAGAATCATTCATTAAATAAATTCTGATGAAATACTTAGTAGCAGCACAATTTAGTTCTGTAACAGATTGACAAACTTCCAAAATATCTACCAAATAAATAGAATTTCCAGCAAGAAACAAAATGGTGCTCGTGTACGACAACCTTAATGAATAAAATTGACTTTGAAGGATACTCCGCTCCAAAAACCATTTTATTACTTACAAACACAATTCCCGCCAATTTTATTCTTCGTGAAAGAACAAGCTAGTAATAAACATCAGCTTTTGTTGTGATATATTAAATCTTTTTTCACGCCGGGACCGTACAACTCATCTTTTAGTAGTGAAAGGGCATCTTTCTTGGATTAATATTGTAATAAGTGTTGACTTTAAAAGGGTAGGTATTTAGGAGATACTCTTCTACCTCAAACAACTTTACGAGCAGTGTGTCAAGCCCACCATGTGGTGGCCGGATATACTTGAAATTGAGGGATATACTAGATACGCTGTTAGACTTGTAATGAAGCAATTAGTTTTGTCTCTATTAGATTAATTTCACATTAATCACATAGCTTTATACTTCAGTGTATTTTTAGGCAGAAACATTTATATGAAACTAGGCAAGTACTCCTAAAATTAATTTTACATTGCACTATACTTTCAAACAACGATTGTTAAAGTCATCAGTGTCACAATAGCTAAGTACCATATTCATTGAAACACATGCTTTTATCAAGAATTAGAGAGCATTACAACGATTTCTATCAATCAACTCTTTGATGAGAGCGGCCAATCCGTCATATTTTTGCTACAAACGTGATTATGGCGTTAAAACGCATCTTTCTTAAAAAAAATAACCTTAAAGTATTTTTTTATAAGTGATAACTTCAACATAAACGTTATGCATTTTTGAATATTTTGGAATGGTAAGGGAATAATTACGCACGAATTGCTTTATTTATCAATATACAACTACTAGCATTTATGTGGCTGACCACAATATTAATTTATTGCTCTAGTACAATTATTTTACATTAAAAAGTTTATCTCTCAAAAAAATCAACTTTCAACCATTATTTCACCAACTGTATTACGAATTTTCGATCAGGTCACGTGTCTTGACGCGAGTTTAACATTTAATACCCATCGCAAGAAAGTGCTCAACGCCGTTATAGAAGTTTTTACTTCAAAAATTACTGCTTGGTATTTTGTGCCTTGTATATAGGTTTCTATCGAAGCAAAAAATTCAAATTTAAAGAAACAAATTCAGTATAACCCTCCAACTATCTACATTTTTGCACAAATTTTACCTGAACTTTGGCCGTCCACAATGTACTCATAAATTGTTAAAAAAGAAAACATTGCTTTAGAAACCTCGCGCATATAATGAAGATTCTATATGATAAACATTTATTTTACAAATTTGTAAGGATTACACAAAAACACATATTTTCTGCAAGAAGGTTTATGCTTTTAGATCAATATGGTCTAAAAGCATACACCTGCGTTGACGATAGACAGAACTGGGAAGGACCCTAAAAAACAACTTCATTTCAAAATTCGTTCGCAGGGTTATGAAGTACTACATATAGGCCAAGTATCGTTAAGTAAGCAGAAATAACACATCAACAAAAAACATTCATGTCCCAGTAAAAGTGTTTACAATTATTATTAATTTTATATTAACGCTCTGTAATTCAGGCCAAAGTCAGACTAAAGTGGTTCATGTCATTTATTAATAAAACATGACCGTTAACAGGAAAATTAGGTTAAAACGAGTGCATTAAGAAAATCCAGTCTCACAGTATTTTTATACCACACCTTCTCGGAAAGTGTTGTCATATTGCCGTAATAACTGGACTGAAACTGCGTCGTGTGGTATGCGGAGAAAAGTTGTATGGAAATCCATTCTTAGCGGTGTTACTTAGTTGGTTAAACAAGTAAGGGTAATTGTTTATAACAACCTCTGTTTTAGGAATTCATACTCAGAAGGAAAATACGAAACCCTTTGTTATACGTCCATCCGTCCTTCTGTCTGTCAAGGCCATCTATCTCAGGAACACGTGGGGGTATCGAAAATAAACGATATACTTAAGTCTACGGTCTGTTGAAGCCGTGAAAAAATCAAACTTCAAAATTAACGTAAATAAAGATACGACTGCTTATGCCGCAAAAAGGTATAATTTCATCACTTTCAAGGGAATCTAAATTTAAACAGTATTCTCCGTTGATATAGAACTATAAAATTTGTCAAGTAATACCGTCTTATAAGTAGATATAGGAATACTGAAACTATACATATTTAATTAAGTCCAAAATGTGGAATTATTTAATCCCAGAAGTGAGGGTTATCACTTTAAAATCATGACAAAATGTTGTATTATATTAAACATTGCTATATATGCTTTTACAACTTGTTCCCAGAAAATGTTCAAAACAAAAGTATTACGTTATTCAAAAGAATTGTTAAAAAACGTTTGTGTTATAATGGTTACTATAACATAAATGACTTTCTTAATGATACCACAGGTTGGGAATGGAGTGACCGCCCTCAGGCTATTAAATAATAAGTTTAATTGTACAATATTACTTTGTAAACATATTTATCCGATGAACAAAATAAGGCCCGCTGAGTTTGTTGCGCCCATTCTTCGCATTCATTTTGGGATGGGTGGTAGTTTTTCGACTTTCAATAAGTGATGACAAATCTTATTTTGAATAAAAATATTTGAATTTGAATTTGAACCGTATTATGTGGGGTATCGTATGAAAGGCTTTAATTGACACAATCTTAAACAGATTTATAATTATTTTTATGATTTATAGTTTTCGATTTATCGCGAGGGAGACTTGAGCGACTTTGTCTTATATTATATAGTGATGAAATTTAGGCTATAGCGGCTGCTGGCCAGGTAATACTTCTGCGAAGAATGCCAAGACACGCCTCGGTGTAGAGTTACCTTTGCATGTAACGTATCAATTACGTCATATAAAGATCACGATAAATATGACGTCATCAAATTCATTCAGACTAAATTAATAATAAATTTTTATAGATTGAAAGAATTATCAGTTTTGAGATAATAAACTCCTTTTATGCTCTACCAACGAGCTCGTAAAAAATATGCAATATTGTATTCTGAAATAAACTCATTGGCAAAAAAACGTGCAGTTTTAAGTTATTCCGTCCCTTTGGAAACACAATACCAAAAGAGGTTTTAATCATTTGAGAATATAACTGACAGTCGGACTATCGTTGATACTTCGTAGTAACTCTAAATCATTTTTTGATAAATTTTGTTTGATTGTAATAATTCCTTGCTATTTTTAAGTCTTGATACCATTATTTAGCGGTCTCTAAAATGGTCGCTAGAACGATAACAGCGAGCAAAATTAATGCGCTACTTGAGGAAGGGTGTAGTCAATGTTATGTGTCCTAGAAGCTAAATGTGAGCCGCTCCACTGTCCAGAAGACTTGGCAACGATGTCAAGAGACTGGTTCCGTCAGAAGACGGCCTAGGTCTGGAAGAAAACCATGTACAGAAGCTCGAGATCACCGCATCCTGGTGAACGAGGCATTGAGAAATCGCAAATCTTCTCATATTGACCTGAAAAAGACTCTAGAAGAAGTGAGAGGTGTGCCAACCAGCATATTAACTGTCAGTAGGAGGCTTCTCGCTGCCAATATATGCCGTATAGTAGTATAGCAGAGAGTTGCTGGGCTTAGCTTTGCTCAAAATTGTGCCACGTGGACTCAAGTGGACTGGACTAGAGTATTATTAGTAATTATTATTCATATCTTGGGGTAGATTAATATATTGGGCCGTACGGAGTTAGTCTTCATAGAAAACGGTACTTTATGTAATGCACACCGGTATATCAGAAGTCCTAATTCCTTACGTACAACCCGCATTAAAAATTGGATAAAATTTGATTTTTTGGCAATGTGGAAGCGATATTCAATAGGTAGGGACTCGTCGTTTGGATTGGCCAGCTCGAAGTCCCGACCACAATCCCATAGAGCACATTTGGGATGTTCTAAAACGAAGAGTAATATCAAGAGATAATTGCTGCGCAGTGAGAGCGTATTCCACAAGAAACAATTAAGAATAGCATCGAAAGCATTCCCAGTCGAAGACTATATAATTTACATGTACTAGTCGAAGACTATATAATAGACTATATAATATATACGTATATTTTAATAAAAGAGCGCAATAAATAATAGTTTTAAAAAACTAAAAAGCACGCTTTATATAAAATTCAAATTAAAAATAGAAAATAAAATTATAATATACACGCGAACGAATCTTACACAAATCATTTAGCCTAAAACTCGGAATAGCGTGTATACAGGATGCTAGAAAAATATATATTTAAAATAAAATTAACGTTACGTTTGACAACAAAATCTGTCATTTCGCCGACGACCCTTTCCTGGAATTACGCAAACATTATTTTCTTTCGAGCTGTCTGTCATATTCTATTCATAAGAAATGTGCACATAAATGAACTTTCTATGCAACTATTTTGCCCGAAGAATTAAGAGACATATCTTCATCTCTTCTCAATTGGTCAGGTCCAAACTTAGCGGAAATAACACTAAAAATATTGATTCATAAGCAATCGTTGCGGGAACACAGAAACTTAAAAAACGGTTGTGTATTCCGGTCTTTTGCAGTAGTACAATTAATAATTGAACACATATTATTTATATTTAGTCTGAGTGTTGCTGTCATCTCTTGACTAGAAACGTCGCCTACGTTGAGACGTCGCTTCATTGTGTGTCTTCTACCGCATATATCACGGGGAGTGTTTTTTTTTATGAAAATAAGAGACGAGACGAACAGGACGTTCAGCTGATGTTAATTGATACACCCTGCCCACAATGCAGTGCCGCTCAGGATTCTTGAAAAACCCCAAAAA
This sequence comes from Leptidea juvernica, assembly GCA_949711755.1. Lineage (NCBI taxonomy): Eukaryota > Metazoa > Arthropoda > Insecta > Lepidoptera > Pieridae > Leptidea > Leptidea juvernica. Next base: position 3,751,015 of record CATIXQ010000019.1, read on the forward strand.
TTCTGAACGGCACTACAACTGCGCTCGTCACCTTGAGACATAAGATGTTAAGTCTCATTTGCTCAGTAAATTCACTAGCTACGGCGCCCTTCGAACCAAAACACAGTAATGTTTAGACATTACTGCTTCACGGCAGAAATAGACGCCGTTGTGGTACCCATAATCTAACCGGCATCCTGTGCAGAGGAGCCTCCCAAGGAGAGGAGGTAGTTGTGTTCTGAAGAGCTGTTTAACCTGATTCTTGCCACCGAATTCCATCTTTGTAAGATACTCTACAAATTAGGATTTCCTACCATCCATCCCCACCATCCTGTGTGGCGTTCCTACCCAGTGCGGCTTTCAAGGATCTTTCTTTGATATGGGTATCTTAAAAAAAACGCGTACACCTTAAGGGCCGGCAAGGCTTCTGAGATTCCTCTGGGTGGTGGTGATCACTTAATACCAAACGCTCGTTTATTTCCCTCTTCCATACAAAAATTTTTTTGTTCATCTCTAATAATGTCAAGTGCTCATTTCCGCTTACAAGAAGGATATTCTTACTAAGCTAGTTCTTTTGTTTGATCTTCTTAGCAAGATTTCTGTAAAGAGCAGAGTTCCTTTGATGAAACTTTAGAACTTACCAAGCTTCCGGAAACTCAGTTCGAGTTTACGAACTAATCCAATTAAAGAGAATGGTATTCGTGAATATTCATTTATTAAATTATTGTATTGTTTATTTTTATTTAAACATGATAATGAGTATGACTTTTAAGAATTACTCCATCAATATATATTATAAAACAAAGTCCTCCGCCGCGTCTGTCTGTTCGATATAAACTCAAAAACTACTGCACCGATTCTCATGTTGTTTTTCACCAATGGAAAGCGTGGTTCTCGAGGAAGGTTTAGGTATATAATTTGTTAAGATTTTCCTCACATTTTTTGCATACAATAACGATATTTGTTGAAGGTGTCGGAAAAATTTTTGCCGTCTGGGAGCTTTGAACGAAAACGCTGTCTAAGCCCTTTCAGATATAACAAAATATTGTATCGTGGAATTGTGTATCTTATATTATTCTACAGAAAAATCTGCATTGGCATATAAAAAGGCATAAAAGGCATTTGTTTTCTCAAAATTGATTCCTTTAGAATTCCTTTTGATGTCATTTCTAATAACTACTAGATACTACTACCACTTCGGAAACAAATGGCGCTCTGAGAGAGAAGAAGTACTAGGAATTAATTCGATTTGTAGACAAAAATACGTTTTGTATGTGGTTGATTGGGTTGGGTTGCGTTTTGTGGAGCCTATTTTCGCTAGGTTGTATGTCATCGCTTTATTTATTTCATGTATAAATAATGGAGTACGATTGATAATAAGGCTAAGATATAAATATTATAACATTTTTTCTATGCTATACTTACACTCTATAAATTTTTGCAAAGGCATTTTCTCAAAATTGATTCCTTTAGAATTCTCTTTGATGTCAATTCTAATATACTAGATACTACTACCGCTTCAAAAACAAATGGCGCTCTGAGAGATAAGAAGTGGCGCAAGAAACTCTCCCAGCATTCTTTTTTTGCGCTCTTTTCAATAAAAATATAGAATATTGTACAGTCATTTCTATCGCTATAAAATAATCACAATCTAGTCCCAGGCTGTCCGATCATTTAGATATTCAGCAGTGGAGTAATAGGACTTACGACAGAGCCATTTTTTTATAAAACATTTAAATTTATTTATAGATAATGCCTGAACAGTGGCTGTGACTTTATTATAAAAGTGTATACATTTACCCTTAAAGCTTTTATGTATCTTATGAAGCCTACTAGAATTAGTATAAGATAACATACTGTATCCATTTTAATACTTTTTAGCTATTTACACAAAAACCATATTAATCCTTATCATTTTATTACCACATATTAGAAAATCATTCATTTCCGATGGCTTTAGACTACAATATTCCTGAATACTAGTACATTTTTTTTTCTGTTGATAGAAAAACGGTCAGCTAGTTTTAAACTTAATTATTTCTATTAATGATAATCATGTCCAATATTTTTACTCGGCAAATAATTGGTATTTTGACTTTACTTTTTATGTATAGAGTGGTAAGAGAATAAAAATGTTTTTTTTTTTTATATCTGAAATAGAAACCTTTTTATATGCATAAGGAATTTACTATCACGTATTATATACAATATGTTATGTTTTTAAAGTGATAACCCTCACTTCTAGGATTAATACACAAATAAAATTTGAAAAACAAAATTGAGAGAAGCCACAACCTGAGAGTTGAACAAAGCAAACAAGATTTTGTAACGAGGCGTTACTCGAACAGTTAGCTCAGTTGGTTAGAGCACCGGCACGGAACGCCGGAGGTCGTGGGTTCGAGTCTCGCTTCGTTCATAAAATTTTGTTTTTCAAATTTTATTTGTGTATTAATCCTAGAAGTGAGGGTTATCACTTTAAAACATAACATATTGTTTAGATTTACAAGAGCGACATCTCAAGTCAATTTCCAAATATGCAAATATTGGGGTTGAGCAGGTTATCAACTGTATAGTAGATCCTGTAGATGAAGCCACAACCTGAGAGTTGAACAAAGCAAACAAGATTTTGTAACGAGGCGTTACTCGAACGGTTAGCTCAGTTGGTTAGAGCACCGGCATGGAATGCCGGAGGTCGTGGGTTCGAGTCCCGCATCGTTCATAAAATTTTGTTTGTGTATCACGTATTATATATATATACCGAAAAAACGCCTGAGCACAAAACCCAGTGAAAGCGAATTTTTTAGCCCAGTGCTGTAAGTATAAATATTTCACTCCTATACAATTCGAATGAAGACTGTAATTCCACTCATTCCTTTTGTGTCCTTCGAAGTCTACGCTTTTAAATTATTCTTACATTTTACATTTAAATTACACTTTAAGTAATTCTCTAGTACAGTGAATTTTCCGGGGCTTAAAATGCAAAGGAAATTTAAATTGCTGTATTTAACCTTTAAATGAGTCGACATTACATTTACTGTTATTGTATAATGTGTATTTAGGATAAGTACGCCATCTGTGATGTTGTTAACTACTCTTTCGTTTAACAAGCTTTCAACATTACCCAATTTCGTGTCTGTTTAGAATCACAGTGGTAATTATTTCATTCCGTCTTACTGTTTTTTGCTTACGTTATTTTTAGCCAAAGAGGTCGTAGCTAGGTTCATTTCCGGCTTTTACTTTTCAATTAGAATAAAATAAAAGCGTTGAGCACTTTTCGTGTGATTGGTATAAAATATTAAACTCGCGTCATGCCACGTGAACTGATCGAAAATTCGTAAGACAATTTTATACAGTGAAATTTTAAACATTAAATTGACTTTACATGTTTTTATGAATGTCACAAAATCGTGAAACGTAAATTAATTAATAACGTTCAAAAAATAATAATAGGTGGAATATTTTAATTACCTACCTTTGGCTTTGTAACCTATTAGAATATCCAGAAAAATAGAAAGTTATTGACACACAGGGGATTTAACAAGAAATACTGTGTTATTACAAAAAAGTATAACATGTGTTGAACACTTGTTTTAGAAAAGTTTTATTACAAATCTGTGTCTTTCTGTTGCTTAGCGGTCAACAATCTTTAGATATTGCATAAACACGAGTCGAAGCTTGTCTAAGGTGTGTCTAACTGATAGATCTTATTCTTAAGAAAGATTTAGATTAAATGATGACAGATAGATCACAGCTGTCAAAAATTGCGTTCCGTTTCTTTAATTGTTCCTGTGCACTTCATACTATGTTGTGTTTAACGACGTTTTAGTTAAACATAAGCTAAACACTGTTTTGTAATAGAAAAAGATAAACTCCATTTTAGGACGTCGTTATTGTTAAGTCACTGACGCTGTTATAGTTAGGTCGCTGTTTAACAAAACACGTGTCTAAGCCCATATCCATATGGGCCCCACGAACCAAGTGTCTCGACTCTACAAACGGCACACACATAGTCCAACATATTTGCCTATTTATCTAACGCGGAAATGCTGCAGTATTCTTGGTACACTTCCTCGTAACGATATTTTTTTAATGTATTCATAGTATTGTAAATATTTATAGATTTGTATTGTTTAATTTAATTTAATTAAATTAAATTTAATCTAAAATATCAAAATAAAATTTATAACGTGTACATTTTTATAAAAAAAATTGGTATCTTATAGTTAAAATACACGAAAATAACATTTTCACTTAAAATCCGTCGGAATATAAAATCATGGAAGCGTGTTATCTGAATTTCAACAAACTAAATTATTGGAAAAATTTCAATCCATCGCCTTCCCAGCACATGTCACATATTATGTGAAGATCTTTTGCACTAAAAATGTTATACATAAAATTATTTTTTTGACAATTTTTTTTAATTTTTATTTTGGTTTCAGCATTAAAAATACATAAAACTTCAAATTTTCACCCGACTACGGTTGACATCTATTTTTGTATCGCGATTTTAATATTATTCTATTCCATCCACAGATACGCAATAGAGTTGCGAGATGGCAATCGAACATAATGATTATTGTAGTACGATAAATTATATCTATATGTATAAAAATGAATTGCTGTTCGTTAGTCTCGCTAAAACTCGAGAACAGCTGGACCGATTTGGCAAATTTAGGTCTTGAATTATTTGTGGAAGTCCAGAGAAGGTTTAAAAGGTGAATAAATAGGGAAATGCTGCTAAATTAAATAAAAACAACAAATATGTTTTTCCTTTGATGTGTCCATACATAATTTCTATGAGATAATTTATTGACGCACGGTTTGACAGTTCTGCTGTGAAACAATTTCATTACGACAGCAGAGTGCATATTTTACGAAGTAATTTTTGATGTTATGATATATTGTTGACAAATTCATATAAAAACATTATTTTATTTATTATATACAGAACAACGTCGGTCGGGTCAGCTAGTGTACGATATATTTGGTAGGTCTGAGCATCGGTCGTCAACTATTTTTTATACCCCAAAATTATTATTATTGATTTTTATGACAATACAACGTTTGCTGGGTCAGCTAGTGTGATCATAAATTTTGTTTCTACTTATGATGATATGTTTTATGTCAGGCACGTTTAGACGAGCGGCTCAATAGATGATAGCTCACCATCATTACAACTTTGACAAGGCTGTACTCAAATTGTATTCAAACGTAATGCATTTAGCAATATGAACAGTAGAACCGTATTGAAGGATTGGCGAACAGACTTAGTTCTGCAGCATATGCGGTTAAAAAGATTAGACAATTAACTGACATAGATACGGCGCGATAAAATCAATTAATTGGATGTGACGAAAGTATATGTCATTATTACACAGGATAAAGCCGAAACTATTCACTACAGCTGTAAGACAAAATAATAAACAAACGCTTTTGCTCATAATAAACAAATGATAAACATAATATTATGATTTGATCACGTTTCACGCGGTTTATTTTGACAGCACAAAAGTTGGCACACACTCTTCATGTAAGAACTAAGAAGGTGTTTTAACTTCAAAACAAAGCAAGTGACGTATAATAGAACATTTTAATGTTATTTATACACAGACAATTCATGTGTGTTTAAAGAACAAAAGAATTAACGATCTACAATAATTTACTACAAAAGCCAATATAACTTTTATTAATTGTTAATGTGTGTAAAAATGAGTTATCAAATTCAAATTCAAATATTTTTATTCAGCATAGGATTTAAAATCACTTATTGAACGTCAAAATCTACCACCCATTCAAAAGAATCGAATAGGATTGTATAGGATATTAAATGATAAATAAATATAATCTCAAAATTTCAAACCAAAGTTTAGTTATATGAAGTACATAATATGAAAAAAAACCTTTTTTTAAAACTGCATATTATTAATATGCATACATATTATCACAGTAGACATCTACATATAAATAGGATGAAACCCATTGAAAATGGAAGAGAATATAGCAAAAATGAAAGGAAAAATAAATTACGGGCGATCTGAGGTGGGGAAGTAGAGGGGGGGGGGGGGGGGGTTAAGGGCAAAAAACGGTTTATCTCGACTTCCGGCAGTGCGACAAGTCGTATGAAAAATATCAAACTTTTGTTTTAACATTTTTTCCACATAACCACAAAATTTATGTGATAAAATAAAAAAAATCCAAGTCTTAGGTTTTTTTTTTTATCTTATACAAAAACAATCTCACGAAATTTAGTGAAAAGTTATTATTTATTAGTATTCGTTGAACTCTCCACTTTCCGATAGTGTAAAAACAATATAGATTACAATGGTAAATGTTCGGAAAATTTAAGCTCATCAAAACACATTTCATAGAGAATTCATACCTATTATTTCGTAGCAGCAAAAATATGGATTACAACTAATCAATAATGATGAAAAAAGGATAATATAACAGTGAATCATTATCCTTTTTACATTTGATTAATTCTTTATTTTTATGTTAAAAAAAACTTAAGTTCTTAGCCTGCTTTTTTAATTAATGAATAGATACGCAACTAGCTGTTTAGACTCTGGGATGATTTTCCATTAATTATATCGAAATGTAATGTCAAAATTGACAGAAACTACTTTTTGCTTATTATTTATGTAAATTTTTATGATGACATAAGCTAATTTGAAGATGTCAGTCAAACAGGCTATTTACCTACCTGGCCGTTTTTTTTTTGCAAATGAGTGTATATAGAGAAATCACGTCGTATAAAGACAAAGCCGAGATATGGAACATGCCACAAATTAGACAATAATATATAACATTAACTATAGCTATATAACATTGTTCATACATCTATCTATACATTGCCGCATTTACTCCATTTGTTAGAAACATTCTTGGTCAATAAGCAGCAATGTAAAACATTTATTCAGTTCAGATTTGATTCAGACAGTGACAGATGACACACGACTAAGGAGAAAAGTGTGCTTACATTGTCTTTAAGCACACTTTTGCCGTTTGGCTATCAGAATGCGAATTATATGCCCTTATATTGTGTGAATAGAACGTCAATGCAAAGTTCGATCAAGAAGTTTTTGAAAGAAACAGAATAACAATAAGCATCAATCATATTACTTCAGATCGTACTTGTAAAGTTCTTGAACCCTCGTAGCGGAACAATAAATGTACACGTAAATAGGGCAAGAATTTTTGTTTTCGACACATATGAGTAATTGAATACAATTACTTATGTGTTTGAGAATTCTGAATGCATATTACCTCAATAAAAAGTGTATATTAATTTTGTTCAAGATTACTGTTTTGTTCTACAAACAATAACGAATAATAAATATTTTTGTCTGTGTGTCAAGGACAAAATGTGAAGACCAACTTAGTGAAAATCAATTTAGATTTCGGGCAGGTATGGAAACAAGGGTGGCACAGTTTGCACTTAATGTACTGGCCAGAAATGCAGCAAAATGTGTTCCTATGTTTTATTGATTATGAAAAAGCTTTTGATCGTGTTAAGCACGAGGTTCTTATGAAACTCCTTATTAATACAGGCATAGACACTAAAGACATTCGGATCATCAGGAGCTTATATAAGGATCAAACAGCAACGATCCAGGTAGATAGTGAAGAAACAGACGCTATTAAGATCGAAAAGGCGTTAGCCAAGGATGCATTGTGTCACCGCTATTATTTAATTTGTACTCTGAACATGTAAAGATGCTCGAGATGGTATTGATTTAGGAGTCATCTTCAATGGACAAGTCATTAATAATCCACGGTATGCTGACGATACTGTCCTAATAGCGTCCACACAGCAAGATCTACAAGAAATTCTAAATAGAGTAAACGAGTGCAGTGAAAAATAAGTAAGGTTAAGTATGAATGTGTCAAAAACAAAATATATTGTCATTTCGGGGAAGTCATTGTTGACAAGTACAAATATCTTAGGTCATAGCTAACATACTCATGGAAAAGCGAAATGGAAATTCCGAGTCATGGATGTTTATATGTATTTATGTATGTTTAAGTAAGTATATTATATTAAATATATCGTTGTCTTGCACCCATACTCTGGGGCAAGGCTATGCCTAGTTTTGGACTAGATAATTTGTCAATATTATTATTATTACATTTGGCCCGTTGTTTCAAACAGTTGTGAGGCATGGTCCTAAGTGGAGGACTTGCGTAAAAAGATTAAAGCCTTCGAGATGTGGACGTGTCGTAAAATACTTCGCATAAGTTTGTTTGATGGCTGAAGTGTCTAACGCAGTAGTTCTTGTCCGAATGCAGTAGAACATCGAGCTAGTGAGAACCATCAAACAACGTACATCGGTTATATACTGCGCATCGGTAGGTATCGCCTTCTACAAACTATTTTGATGGGGAAAATTGGTTGGAAAAGAGGTGTTGGAAGAAGAAAGAAGTCTTGGCTCAGAAATTTAATGGGGTAGACTGGCATCAAGACAGTCCAAGAACTATTCCGCTTAGCTATGCACAAGGAAAAGTTTAAAAAAATTACTGTTGATCTCCAGTAATGGCCTCTCCATTTGACGAAGAAGAAGTCTGTGTGTTCGACCAAAACGCAAAAATTAATTCAAATTTTGCATGAATACACGAAGAAGAAGATGTCGGACAATATATTGCCTACTACCACAGTAGATACACGAATAGTGGTTTTACCGCTTTATACCAAGTGTTCACCAATGGGAGACTCCTTTGCACAGGATGCCGGCTAGATTATGGGTACCACAACGGCGCCTATTTCTGCCGTGAAGCAGTAATGTGTAAACACTGTGTTTTGACAACACCACAACACAACATACTAAGTCCTGTAATTCGAAAGAAATAAAGTAACATAAAGTAATATTTACCCTTCTCCAAATTCAGTACGACATTGTTCATCCATTGTAAATACATAGTTGGACAGTTCCTTAGCACCTCCGAGCTCCACTCCATCGTCTTGACTTCGTTCATGGAGACACCACCATTTTCTGTAATAAAAATAATCATTTCAATATATTTACTCCGGGCCAAAAAAACATATTAAAAAGTATTTTCTTTTGTTTTGGAATTATTGATAATCTTAGATCATTTATACGTAGATAGACAGTGACAGCTGTGAAAACGTCGAATAAGTGTGAAAATGTTGAGGTTGACAGTTAACCTCTATTTCGAGCAGTGCACGCACACTAACACAAAGTGAAACACAAAACGCGAGTGTAACACGTAGCTTCACTACACTAAAGTAACAAACCTGGCCTGGTTTCTTCGGTTGTGTAGCAGCAAGGGTCTCTATCTAGGGGCGTAGCTACCGCCATATCTGCCTTATCAATTATACGTGTGTAAGCGAAGATTACTAAAAATTTCTATTTTTTTTTCAGAAATGATAAAAATAAATAAAAGCAGCAAAGCAGTGATAGCATGATAATAGCACGACATGTACCTAACGTTGGTGAAATTGCAGTCCGTACTGACGGTACAGGAAGAACGCGGGGAGGTGAAAGGGGCCGCCGAGATAATGGGGCCGTGTACTATATATTTATTTTATGAAAATAAGGGACGACACGAGCAGGACGTTCAGCTGATGGTAATTGATACTCCCTACCCATTACAATGCAGTGTCGCTCAGGATTCTTGAAAAAACCCAAAAATTCTGAGCGGCAGTACAATTTCGCTCGTCAACTTGAGACATAAGATGTTAAGTCTCATTCGCCAAATAATTTAAAAACACGGAACACTTTAAAGAAACACGGTAATATTTACACATTACTGCTTCACGTCAGAAATAGGCGCCGTTGTTTTACCCATAATCTAGTCGGCTTCCTGTGCAAAGGAGCCTCCTACTAGTATATATGTATATTGCATCATTGCTCGCATGTAACTACTTCTGTCTTGCCAGCATTATGTGCAAACTAGTCTCCCAAAAAACAAGCCAACCCGAGTTGTACAGATTCTCGCACGAGTTATTTGAATACTCCAACCTGACCCGAAATAGACCACTTTAGTCATTCCTGAATTGGATTTTATTGATTTACGTCTGCCTGCTTCATTGATATCTCAATTGAGCGGTTACTTGAACTGTTATTGAAAGAATGCTTGATAGATTTCATAGACTTATAGAATATACTAGCTTAATCCCGCGACATCGTGCGCGTTCAAATATTACTTTACCAGTACGTACAAGCCAAATGTTATAGTAGGTACCTACACTCGCCACGCGTGACTTTGAGCGGGATAGCATATACACGCGTGGCCAGACAATTACAGTAAGTAAGCTGTTTATAATATTAATTTTTATTTTGTTTAGGGCTTGGCACCGACTTAAAAACCTATCAATAGGTAGCACATATAAATAATAGTATTTTATTAATATTAAAGGTTTGCATAAGCGGTGTATTAAATTAATTTCTTAGTTATTTCATACTTTTCCGTTTTTGCAGTGGGTTTTTTCAAACTTAGTTTTTTTTATTTATATTCTCACTTTTCAAATAATACGCAACAAACTAACAGAAAGGAAATCAAATGAAAAATAGCTGAAAACAGAATTTTACTAGATTATTTATTTTTTTAATGTACACTTTTTAATGTCATCATCAAGCTTTTTGGAAAAAAATACAGTATACTAGCTGACCCAGCAAACGTCGTATTGCCATATAACATATTAAAAAAATCAATTATTAAAATTTTGATGCAACCGATTCTCAGACCTACCAAATATATCGTACTACAATTATTGTATTCGATTGCCATCTTGCAACCCTATATCGGTTTGGTGGATGGAACAGAATAATATAAAAATCGTGAGACAAAAATAGTTGTAGATCGTAGAAGGGCGAAAATTTAAATTTGTATGTCTTTTTCAATGCAGAATCATAATAAGATAAAAATAAAAGAAAATGTCAAAAAATTAAAAAAAAATTGGGTTGGACTACCCTTCACATTTAGGGGGATGAAAAATAGATAGTAGCCGATTCTCAGACCTACTGAATATGCATATAACTGGTAAAAATCAGTAAAGCCGTTTCATAGGAGTAAGGAAACTAACATTGTGACACGAGAATTTTATATATGAGATTACGATGGCTTTTCAGTAATTATGAAAACGTCAATTTAGGTCTTTTTTTTTCTTTGTAGCGCGAAAGCGTTTCTTAAATCTAGTTTTCATAGGTTATGTTTAAGAACGATGTGTTAAAGTTAAAGGGTATTATAATATATTATAATAATGGTTGGTATATTAAACTCAAATTAAGGAAGTTTCATCACAATACAAGTAATAGAAAAGAAGCATAACTCAGCAGTCTCCTTGACATTTATACCTACGCCTGGGCGGATCGCTAGGGTTGGTACATACAAAAAAAAACAACCGCCTTCAAAAACACTATTCCAAAACAACAGATATAATGTGCACTAAAAAATAAAAGAATAATTGTGTTTTTTTATACAATCTAATTAATTAATCTTATTCTAGTTACGATTATTGTAATTTTTGGAATCGATCGAGAATTATCAAAATCGGTTCACCCAGTCGAAAGTTTTGAGGTAACCAACAAAAAAAAATTCCAACGAATTGAGAACCTCCTCCCTTTTTGAAGTCGGTTAAAAAGATTGACGACGCGGACGGCACGGCGCAGCTAATTTAACTCGGACAGCGACTAGGCGGCGTACGGCGTGTCACTCAATAGTCTTGTTTCCCCAAGATTGCTTAGCGGCCGTGTAAGTCGTGTGTATGTGTGCGTGCGTCGATTCGGGCACTCTAGTATGAAGTTTTGAAGTACTGTTCTTTTACGGCCGTTCCCAATATACTATCTACAGATAGAGATAAATTTATTACTACCTTCTACTATCAGTAATTAGCTGTAAATAATTTGAAGCTGTCCCAATATACCCGTTAAGTCATTCTTATCGCCTTATATTGGGACGCGTGAATTGAAATTTCCATACAGACTTCTATCGCTGGTAATTATACGTCGTCCCATTGACAGACAGCGTGTACGGAAAAGGTGAGTTACTGTCGATAACTTTATCGATATTTATAACTGTCAAGTAAGAGATAGACTGAACATTGGGAACGGCCGTTACTCTATTGTGGTTTCATACAGTGATAACAATTTAGTTAATCAATTTAATATTTTTTTAACAGGATGAAAAAAAAAAACTAACTCACGCGGATTTCTCGTGAAACTGTTGCTTGGAGCACGATGACCACGCGTAGTTGTGCAGTGTTGCCAAGACAGTTGGTGCCATCACAGAGCCCTTTAGCCCTTCAGTGTCACATTGACCTTCAGCATCATGAGTTAAGCCGAGCCTATAAACATAACAATAAAAAATCCTTAAGGCGACACTAAATACCGGCGACCTTGAGCGATATAAGTTCACGGCTCCTATGTAACAAAGCGAATATTTTCAAAATTCTTGGGTCGAAAATGTAACATTTTAACAGGCGCAAACTTCTTAATTGCTTACAATCCTCATTATTGATTACTAATCTGAATAAATGTACCTACATAAAAAAGTAAAATCTATAAGAACAGCTTTTATGATAGTAGTATACTAAACAAATGCATGATGCCGAGAAAAAAATTGTTTAACTGCAAAGAAAGCTCTGGAGTGCTAACTTTAACCAACAATAAGCATTAGCAACCTACAAGTAAGACTTAAGGGTATGTGTAACAGGATAAAGTAGTGTTCATAGCTCCAAATCCTATATTTTCACCACAAAACTTCTCTAAAAACACCTTGTTTGCATGTTTTCTGCTTACCATTCGCCTTTAACTTGATGAAGTCGAAGTCAACTAAACGTAATAAAATTAGGCTTAAATTAAGCGCTTTTGAATTGTCACTATAAATGTTTCTTTTAAATTACTGAATCTACCATTGCTCTGATAAAGTAGAGCTCGTGAGAAGAACATACAAGAAACTCAACGGCCACTTTTTTGCGTGCTGCATTCAATATAATATGATCCGTGATAGTTAAATATAATTATCTAAATTAATTATCGTATATTGGACGCATCAACCATTAGAGCTTAAATTCAATGTTTGTGTAAGGATGCTTCATGAACATGATGGTCGTGATTACTGTCATAATTAGTAATCGCATCCAACGTTACCAAACAATAATTTATTGAATTAGGCGTTACTTTGCGGAAATCCATAATTATACAAATTATTTAAGTTTTCTTTAGTGTTAATTCCGCAAATATTTGTCTTTAAAACAATTCGACACGTGTTTCGCCTCTACACGAGGCATCCTCAGGACGTGTTGTCTCGCCAAAAAAACTTAAATAATTTGTATAAACAATAATTTATTAACTATATAACAGGTCTACCTAGCACCGAACTTATTCACAAATTGACGTGGATCAGTCATCGTTCCCTTAGCACATATTTGAGGGAAGGAAACGACCCGGCACACGACGCTGCCGCAAGCAATGTAATTTTAGGGAAATGAACCGTGTTCATCATTCTTATAATGAACCACAAAATAAGAAAAAAAAATAAAAATGAAAACAGAAATAGTAATAATGAAATCAAATAGATTACTTACTTAAAATCGACCATTGAGAGTATTTTATAATGAAACCAACTATACATTCAGAACTTTATGGTATTTTGAAGTGATAACTTCTTATGGGAGGGTAAACCGCTTCATAACGTAACGCGTTACGGCAGCGGTAGGTAAGACCTCCTCTCTCACTCTAACCAATTGTTACTTTTATAAGATTAAATAATGATTCGAATAATGTACGTACACAAAATTCTAAATACATATTTGAGAATTGCGAAAAAAAATTGTGGCGATGCAATAAAAGATTCACTTTAAAATACTCGTGATTGTCTTCGATATGTCTCTTTTATGTATCAGGGGAAAATACCAGTAATTGATCACCATCGCTTAAGATTTTTTGGAACATCAGAGAAATAACAAAAGCGTAATCTACTTACCGCTTGTAGCACAACACACGTAATAAAACAGTAGCGTATCTCAGCGGTCTCCTAAATTAAAGTAAAAAACTACACTAAAACTACTAATTCTAGTAGGCTTCATAAGATACATAATAGCTTTAAGGGTAAATGTATACACTGCTTTAATAAAGTCCCAGCCACTGTTCAGGCATTATCTTTAAATAAATTTAAATGTTTTATAAAAAAATGGTCGTAAATCCTATTACTCCACTGCTGAATATCTAAATGATCGGACAGCCTGGAACTAGATTGTGATTATTTTATAGCGATAGAAATGATTGTACAATATTGTATATTTTTATTGAAAAGAGCGCAAAAAAAGAATGCTGGGAGAGTTTCTTGCGCCGCTTCTTCTGTCTCAGAGCGCCATTTGTTTCCGAAGCGGTAGTAGTATCTAGTAGTTATTAGAAATGACATCAAAAAGAATTCTAAAGGAATCAATTTTGAGAAAATAAATGCCTTTGATGCCTTTTTAAACCTACGTCTGGTCTGAGCGCTAGGGTTGGTAGATACAAGAAGATTAATGACGCGAACGGCACGGCGCTGCTAATTTAAGTCGAAACAATTTGTTATGTTTTTAAAGTGATAACCCTCACTTCTAGGATTAATACACAAATAAAATTTGAAAAAAAATTTTTATGAACGATGCGGGACTCGATCGCACGACCTCTGGCGTTCCGTGCCAGTGATCTAACCAACTGAGCTAACCGTTCGAGTGAGGTATCGTCATAAAATCCTGCATGCTTTGTTCAACTCTCAGCTCAGTTCATAAAATTTTGTTTTTCAAATTTTATTTGTGTAATTTAAGTCGGACACCGACCAGTCTCGGCTGGTCTTCCCAAGATTACTTAGCGGCCGTGTAAATTGTGTGTATGTGTGTGTGCGTCGATACGGGCACTCTAGTATGAAGTAAAAGAAGTGTTCTATTACTGTATTGTACCTGTAGTCATAAATATATTCACACTTACGTCCATTACGTACAACTATTACTTACGCCATTCATGAGTTAATTTTGTACAGAGTAATGAACTACTAACAAATTTAAAGGCCTTATAGATGCACTTTTTACTTTACATAACTGTCATAACCATACTGTCATAACCATAAAGTTAACACCAGGAACAGACATAAACTGATGATGCCTGCTACTCGGCTAAGTCGAGTAAGTAAGTCCTTTGTGGGGCGATGTATATGCTTTTACAACAAGATCTCAGAAAATGTTCAAAACAAAAGTATTACGTTATTCAAAAGAATTGTTAAAAAACGTTTGTGTGGTAAAGGTTACTATAACATAAATGACTTTCTTAATGATACCACAGATTAGGAATGGAGCGACCGCCCTCAGGCTATTAAATAATAAGCTGAATTGTACAATGTTACTTTGTAAATGTTACTTTCATAATAGTAAAAAATATTTTTGATGAAAAAAAAAAGCCCGCTGAGTTTGTTGCGCCCATTCTTCTCAGGCCTGAAGCATTCATTTTGGAACGGGTGGTAGTTTTTTTGACTTTCAATAAGTGATTTCACATCCTATTTTCAATAAAAATATTTGAATTTGAATATCACGACGTGGTGTGATAAAGGCCAAATTTGAGTACAAACTCAATTTTATTTATTTACTTTTAAAAGAATCGAAGAGCGTGTCATAATAGTTGTATTTTTACATTAGGATTTTGCATAAAAGTTACATTTTTAGAACTAATGTGCGACCAGAGGTCGAGAATCGACCATATTTCATATTAATTTTAATTTTTAACTTTATGTCTTTATTTGTTAAGGACCACTATAATGCATGTGTCTGTATGTTGTGTGTTATTCAAGCAGTAGTGTAAATAGATTTATGCACTTTTTTCGCGCATTTTTTTACCGACTTCAAAAAAGGACGAGGTTCTCAATTCGTCGGTTTTTTTTATGTTTGTTATCTCTAAACTTTCGACTGTGTGAACCGATTTTGATAATTCTTTTTTTATTTGAAAGCTGGTGCTTCTCGAATGGTCCCATTGTAATTTGGTTCAGATCTGACATTGGAATCTATGAGAAAACCATTAAAGTCTTAAATTTTGCTATACATACGTATAGCAAAGTAGATAATAAATTTACGAATAATTCAATATCGCGCCAACCGATTTCGATGATTCTTTTTTATTGGAAAGCATATATATTCAAAGATAGTTTGGTGAGAGTTTGGTTAGGTTCTGATAGCAGAATCCATGACAAAGTAACGGAACACTGTCTGTAATAAAATTGCAAAGACTTACGTTCATTGCTGCATTGAAAAATTTAGTATATTTACACATATTTAGACAAGTTGTTAGTTAGTGTACTTCAAATTTCACTAAAAATGATAAAATAAAAAAAAAGAACAAAAAAACAACCGCCTTCAAAAACACTATTCCAAAACAATAGATATAATGTGCACTAAAAAGTATAAAAATAATTGCGTATTTCTATACAATCTTAATTATTAATCTTATTCTAGTTACGATTATTGTAATTTTTGGAGTCGGTGTCATCCATGATAGGTTTGTTAGGGTTATAGGTCAGATGTGCTTGAGTCGTGAGGAGGCGAGAGGCGAGAGCGGGTTGCAGCCGAAGGACACCAATCCCAAAAATAACAATAATCGTAACTAGAATAAGATTAATAATTTAGATTGTATAAAATACGCAATTATTTTTGTACTTTTTAGTGCACATTATATCTATTGTTTTGGAATAGTGTTTTTGAAGGCGGTTGTTTTTTTGTTATATATTTTTTTTAAATGGGTACATAGTTTTTGCTTTACGTATTAATATAAAGATTTATGTAACCCGACGTATCGTCATCACATTTCAGGGAGACCTACTCTACTTTATTTAATGAACAAAATCTGATAATAATATAAAACCTTTTTTACAGTTGGAGCCCTTTCATAGATGGTTTTATGGTAACAATAAAAAGTTATCTTTTATCGCGAGCTTTGATCCTCACAGTCATAATCGTAAAAACCATTTTAGATATTGTCTACTTTGATATAATAACGATATTTTGACTTTATTCATCAGTGTTCAATTAAAGTAATTTAATATTATTAATTCGGCATTATTTTACGGATATACGTTGCATAACCTTGAAACGTAACCTTATGTTGTTTCCAAGCTGCCATGTTCTTTTATAATATCAAAAGAATCACTGCAGTATTAACGGTCTTTACCTACGCTTTAAATCCTCTATTAAAGATTCTGAAACAGTTAGCTTATTACCAACATTAAAACACCCAATGTCGTTATAACCATTACATCATCCAAACGAGTGTTGTAATGTTGTACTGAATTTCATAACAACACTCCTTGGTTTTTTTTCGATCCCTTCATGCGGAAAGAGTTTCAACAGACAGCCACATTCTTATTGCTCGATGCGTGGTATCTATATGAATTAAAAAAAGAACATTTTCGTTTACGCGCTTTCCACAATACCCGATTATTATAGATTATTCAAAACCCCGCCATTTTTCTTGAAAAAATGAGCGATTCAAGTTTTGACGGCCGGATATTTTAAACGTTGCAAAAGAACATAATATTCAAGTGCATTTTAATAATTTCACTATACAAAATGTAAATTACTACTAAAATAAATAATTCTTTAATTAATACTTAGTTTATTTGTATATAAAGTGTGTATAAAGTAGTAGTGTAGATAAAGTCTTGTATGCAACTGTTGATAATTAGGTATTAAAACACTAATGTGATACTATTATCAGCCACATTCGTGTTTTAATACCCCTTATTACACAACAGTTGCATAAATAACTATTAAAAGTGAGTGTGCATACTTAATTCTTTTACAACACAAGTAATAGAACGCTAGGGTTGGTACATGCTAAAAGTCTGACGACGCGGATCGCGTATGCGCAGCGCTGATAAGGCTATGGTATCCTATTTTACGCCGTACGCGACGTCTCGTTACGCCGTACGCTGCTTCACAATGCTTACTATATAAATGTACTGTTGTGGTCTCTTTCACGCGTCGACGCTGGCGTGTTGATTCCCTACGCGGCATCCGAACACCGTGCGCCGCGTCTCTAGTCATTTCGAATCATTGCAGCGTTCAACGCACGCGTCACACAAAATGATGAGGTTTGACAAAGGAAAAGATGAGTTGTTGATTGAATAAGTAAAATCTTATAATGCAGTGTATAATAAAAGTGACAAGAATCATAAAAACAATATTTATACCGCTCGCGATTAGCCACTAAGCCACTTGCGTCACGCCAGACGTATTGACCGCCGACGCTGTGCGTTGCGTCCAGACGTTGGAAGCCATGGAATTGAACGCTTAGGCCAGATGCCGCGTATGGCATAAAATAAGAGACCATAGCCTAATTTAATTTGAACAGCGACCAGTCTCGGCGGCGTACGTCGTGGCACTTAATAAGAATAAGAAATAGACGCCGTTGTGGTACCCATAATCTAACATCCTGTGCAAAGGAGCCTCCAACTGGTGAAGATTGTAGCCGAAAGTAGGAGCTATGCACATAAAATTTTGAAGAGTTGATTATTTTTTTACAACGCATTCACACGGAGTGATTTGTGTTGATCAGCTGCCAGATCGCTTGCGATTTGAACCATCTGTTCAGACGTTCACCAAAGTCTAAGCAATAAAAATTTATTCGATACTATTATAATCTTCCTATTGTGGTTTCTGTGGAAGGGGCACCACAATTCAGCCAATGTCACGATTAAGGCGAAGGGTAAGCAGAGAACACGCAAACAAGGCATTTTTAGACAAGTTTATTAGTGAAATTACACCATTTAGAGCTATGAACTCTATTTTATCATATAACACATACCCTTAAGGCTTATTTCTAATGTTTGCTGTTGGTTATAAGTTAACACTCCAGAGCTTTTTTGAACTACCACTTTTCATCGCAGTTAAACAAGTTTTTTCTCGGCATGACGCATTTGTTTAGTACTATTCTCAGAAAAGGTATTTATATAGCTTGTACTTTTTTTTGTAAAGGTACATTTATTCAGGTTAGTAATCAATAATGAGAATTGTAAGCATGTAAACTATTTGCGCCTGTTAAAATATTACGATTTCCACGCAAGAATTTTGAAAATGTTGGTTTTGTTACATAGATCGCGGGCCGGGAGCCGTGAACTCATATCGCTCAAGGTCGCTAGCATTTAGTGTCGCCTTAAGTAGACCACCAAGCTTTAGAATGTTAATTTATCAGTGTTTACGGTAATGATCGGTGCCAAGATTGAACAAAGTTTTATTTTCTTATTATAACTGAAACAATTATACATGCTGATCCGGAGGGTTCGTAGCTACTCGTACTACGTAAGTAGGTACTAGCTAGGAGCCGATCTAATTCCTATCCAACAGATATGTTTGAAGCGTTTAAGCAAAAAGCAATCATATATCGTGAACTATAATGTCAAATGATGTCAAGAAAATGCTGATAGATTATAACAAACGTAGATAATATTCCTTAAATAAAATATTTATTGTGTTAGATATTAACTTGTATTATTTTGTTTAATATATCTACATAAAATATTTACAAAAGGAGTGAAAACTAGGTAGAGGAGGAATTTCATGGAGGTAAGGTAGGGGATATTGAATTGTATAAGGATGAATAAAGGCAAGTAAAGGAAAAATAGCCGACATTTAAAATAGCAGCCAGAGCTTGTGTTTTCATTAGCCCAGCACCAAACGGCACAAAGATGTAAGACTCACTGAGACCGACATATTTGCGACACTTGCTGTATTCGGTAGTCGAAGCAGCAGTCCCAGCACCAACTGACGTAAGTTGGACATGAGAAGGAGCCAGAGTGTCGACACAAGTCGCGTCCCACACCAGTGCCCTTCCACGTGCCCAAGCCACCGGGCTCATTCCATCAGGACGCTTACCATCGCGGTGGGTAGCTATGTTATTTGGCTCTAAAACAGCTGGTATATTAAGAGCGGCAAAGCCCTGCTATTTCATTGATGCTGGCGTGACCGACGATACGGCCTGCCGATTTTTTTATTATTAATTATCTTTTCCGTGACAATGTACAGCCTAAAAGACAATTGCGGAAGTCACGGGTCACTAAGTAATATTGTGCGTGAAAGAAACGCATCATCAAATTCTAAGTAAACCGTGACATGTATATTATCTATTATAGTTTAAGCGATATACAGTGTGTGTCTGTTCTCATAAATGAGTACGCAAAAACATATACGTCATACTCGCATATAAGAATATCTTCTTTCTATATATAAAAATGAATTGCTGTTCGTTAGTCTCGCTAAAACTCGAGAACGGTTGGACCGATTTGGCTAAATATAGGTCTTAAATTATTTGTAGAAGTCCAGAGAAGGTTTAAAAGGTGAATAAAAAGGAAAATGCTGGTAAATTAAATAAAGAAAAACAAATTTGTTTTTCCTTTGATGTGTCCATACATAATTTCTATGAGAGAATTTATTGACGCACGGTTTGACAGTTCTGCTGTGAAACATTTTCATTACGACAGCAGGGTGCTTATTTTACGAAGTAATTTTTGATGTTATGATATATTATTGACAAATACATATAAAAACATTATTTTATTTATTATATACAGAACAACGTCTGTCGGGTCAGCTAGTGTTTTATATATATTTGAAGGGAATACTTCTGTGCGTTGAGCAATTAATTTTTAACCGACTTCAAGTAGGAGGAGGTTATCAATTCGATTGATATTTTTTTTATGTATGTACACCGATTACTCTGAGTTTTACGATCCGATTTACGTAATTTTTCTTTAGTTCGATGCAGAATAGATACCATTTGGTACCTTATTAATTCTTATATTATGCAGACTAATCCAGAAGACGTTGTTTTGCCATATACACCTCGCGCCCGCTCATTGTATGAATTGTCATTTGAAATGAAATGTTATTGACTGAATTATGAATATTTCGATTAAAGATATTTCAAATTCAAAAAAAATATTGGTTCCAGATAAGTAATCACCAACATATCATGTACAAGAACCTTCTCCGAAACACGCTACATGTTATGGTATAAGTATTTCTCCAATCGGTTTAGTAGTTTTCGCTGCATAACCGAAAAAAAACCGGCTCACCATTTATTCATATAGATAACAAGGTTGCCTTTTTTAATCAACAAGATAAAGTCTAAAATCATTGGTGCGTAGGCGAATTGATGGAGTTATTCTTGAGGAAGAGGTTATAATATAAACAATTCGTTATGTCTTTAAAGAAATAACCATCACTTCTGGGATTAATTACTCAAATAAAATTAGAAAACAAAATTAATGAACGATGCGGGTCTCGATTCCGCGAACCCTCGCGTTCCGTGCGCGCGCTCTTTCCAACTAAGCCAACCGTTCGAGTGACGTATCATCATAACATCTTGTATGCTTTGTTCAACTATCAGGTTGTGGCTTCATCTACAGGATCTACTTTACAGTTGATAACCTGCTCATGTACTGCCCACTAAGCTAGAGGTTCCCGGTTCGTATCCCGGTAGGTGAAAGCATTTATATTATGAATGTAAATGTTTGTTTCCGAGTCATCGATGTCTACATGTGTGTATATATAAGTAAGTATATCGTGTTAAATATATCGTTGTTCTGTACCCATACTCGAAGTACAGGCTATGACATTTTTGGAGCAAGTTAATTTGTGTAAAGTTTGACATTATTATTACTATAAAAAAAAGTCTCACTGTCCCAATAAAATAATAAAAACAAAATCTGTCCTTTTTCTAATATTAGTTATTTAATTAGTATAGCTAATTTAAAGTACCTAAAATATCTTTCATCTTTTTTTTTTTCTTTAGAACAGCACTTTTATATTATATACTTCTTCGTTTTGCTTATACATTCCCAATGGCGTTCAATAAATTCGTGACATAATATAATCCGAACAAAATGTATCGGGGCAGCGGAGAAACTAAAGAAAAACACGAGTTGATTTTAATTAATTGCTATATTGCGTTTCATGTTTAAAGAAATCAAAGAAAAAATCAGTATTATTATTTTCAAAAAGCTTGTGTTTCTATATTCTGTTCAGAGTAATGTTGATAAGATAAATTAATATATGTATGTATCACGTGTGCTACTTTAGTTTACTAGATCAAGGTTAACTTGATTGACCCATATGTGCACAATGTAGGTATCTTACATGATGTTAGATATACATATTATAAATTATATCTTATCTACGCTAATACCAGTTGTAACATTTGTTAAAAAACATGAGGTTTTTAAATGCTTTCAAAGATAATCCAATTTAAATAAAACACTCGCGTCAAACATAGAAAATTCCAAAGATAATCCCATTTGATATACAATATAATTATTAGTCGCTTGATATTGGAATAAATAATTTCGGACAGATTTTTGTTAGGATGAGCAAAAAAACTTTAATAATTATTTGACATTTATTATCGTTAAAAAAAGTAATGGATAAAGTATGGTTCCTTAGGGAACACCAGTAAAATTTAGCACCAAATCAATATTCGCAATTTCCTTCAGAAATCCTTTAGCAATTACGAAGACTACCTTTAAATCAAACAAATTATCTGAAGAACGAATATTACTAGAACTATGCAAGCACTATGAACATCACGATTAACTATATTATATGCATTACTAAAATATGAAAAAATTGTATTGAGTTGTCGAGGTGAGAGACAAATTCTATGATTTGGAAAGAAACCTGACGAATTCAATTAAAATTAAAATCATGTTTTACAAACTTACCAGAATATGATCATTCCTGTGTATGTTTTCAAAATAAAAGATTGCACAGAAAAGTAGCTAATTTGACAATTTAATGAAATACCTTCCACAGTTATAACAACCCCACGTATCATGGCATTTGATAAAATGGCGCAGTAGAAGTAAATAGTGCTTATTATCTGAAGGCTTAGTTCTTAGGTATAAAGAAAATAAAAAACATGATTAACATGGGTTTATTGTAGAGAACAAAAAATAAGTACAAACATTGTATAAAATATTTTAGAGAAGAGAGCGCCATAGATTCATAAAAAATATTGACGTATGAGATAATAGCAAACTTAGAATAATGACTAACACTACACTATCGACAGTGACACTGACATTACATTTAGGAGTGGTAGTGCCATGTTGGGTCCTCACGGACACAACCGAATTGGGCCGGCACGCCCGGAGAAATACCACTCCCCCACTCGAAACCGGCGTGAAATAGCGGCTATGCCGCTGTGTTTCGTCCGGTGAGTGGGGTATCCGGAGGCCTACACCCCCCCTCCCAAATACAAATGGCAGCACAGACTAAAACGAGACTACTCCAGGACGGTACCAGGCTATGCAGCCCTGGAGAATCCGTCCCTGGGCGTCCACAATTAGGGCCTGTACCTAACAGTGGTTGCCCAGGCTGCCCCGCGTATTCTGGAGGGGGCAAATCTGCGCTGACTCGGGGCAAACAGAGCAGGAGGCTTAAACCACCCTCCTCCACACTCGCTGTGGACTTTTGCAACATCAGGGGGCTTCGCTCAAATTTAATTGCCGTCCACTTTCACCTGGAGACGGCGAAGCCGGCCCTGCTCTTTTTAACCGAGACACAGATATCCTCCCTGGCTGATTCATCTTACCTTTCCTACCCGGGGTATAATTTGGAACACTCCTTTATAGCACGGGCTGGCGTGTGCGTTTACGTCAGGGAGGATGTCTGTTCTCGACGCCTGAGTTTTCTTGAAGGACAGGACCTATCCATCATCTGGCTGCGTGTAGACTGCGATGACCATCCGCGAATCTACGCATGCCTGTATAGGTCCCATAGCGGTAACGCAGAGACTGACCGGCTGCTCGAACACATCCAAATGGGTACAGATTCCGTGTTGGAGCAGATCCCCACTGCAGAGATCGTGTTTCTTGGCGATTTTAACGCCCTTTATTTAAATGCAAGGAGATCTGTTCACGACTTCGCCTTAGCATATGGTCTGACGCAACTGGTTATTGCGCCAACGCGAATCCCAGATGTGCAAGATCATACACCTTCACTGTTGGACCTTCTGTTGACCTCACATCCGGACGGCTACCTAGTTTCCGTTGACCCTCCTCTGGGATCGTCGGAACACTGCCTGATCCGGAGCACCGTGCCGATCACGCGCCTAACACGGCCCCGCTTCTTAGGCTGTCGCCGCGTGTGGCACTATAGGTCAGCAGAGTGGGACGGGATGCGGTGCTTTTTTGCATCCTACCCGTGGAGGCAGATCTGTTTTTCGTTGGGAGATCCAGATGCCGCTGCTGACGCTGTTGCTGATGTGGTACTGCAAGGTATGGAACTCTTCATTCCATCCTCCTCTGTGCCTATCGGTGGCAGGTCCCAACCATGGTTTGACCGCTCCTGCAAAATGGCCTCTCGCCGAAAGCAGGAGTGCTATCAGGCTTGGGTCAATGCGGTGGTATCTAAGGATGCGAATTCCAGCGAACTTAAAAAACACTTCAATCATGCGTCCAGGTCCTTCAAAAGAGTTATTGCTGACGCGAAGTCGAAGCACATTGGCAGAATTGGCGAGAGACTTGCACGCCTTCCCTCGGGAACTCGTGCGTTCTGGTCGCTCGCCAAGGCTGTCCAAGGAAACTTCTGCCAGCCAGCCATTCCGCCACTGCACAGGGATGATGACTCGCTGGCCCATGACGCGAAAGAGAAAGCTGATCTCCTGGGCTCCCTCTTCGCGTCCAACTCGACTCTGGATGACCAAGGTGCACCACCACCGCATATTCCGCGGTGCGATTCTTATATGCCGGAGGTAAAAATCCGGCATGGTGCCGTGCTTAAGGCGCTTCTCACCTTGGACATTCACAAATCGAGAGGACCCGATGGCATTCCCCCGATAGTGCTGCGGACATGTGCTCCGGAACTGGCGCCGGTCCTTACCCGTCTTTTCTGGCTCTCCTACTCATCAGGCGTAGTCCCGAAATTATGGAAGGCGGCTTTAGTGCACCCGATCCCTAAGAAAGGTGTACGCTCAGATCCGTCCAACTACCGCCCCATTGCCATTACCTCTATTTTCTCCAAAGTAATGGAGTCGATCATCAACCGCCAGCTCTTGGGATACCTAGAGGGGCACCAGCTGATCAGCGACTGCCAGTACGGTTTCCGTCAGGGTCGCTCAGCTGGTGATCTTCTTGCGTACCTCACCCATAAATGGGCGCAAGCGGTTGAGTCGAAGGGAGAGGCGTTGGCGGTGAGTTTGGACATAGCGAAGGCCTTTGATCGGGTGTGGCATAAAGCGCTTATAGCGAAACTGCCATCCTATGGGCTTCCCGAGAAGTTGTGCAAATGGGTCACTAGCTTTTTGGCTGATCGGAGCATCAAGGTTGTTATCAACGGTGCATGCTCCAACTTAAAACCCATAAACTCTGGTGTCCCGCAAGGCTGTGTGCTATCCCCTACGCTGGTTCTTCTGCATGTCAATGATATGCTGCAAATCAGCAATATTCATTGCTATGCAGACGACAGCACGGGGTATGCTTCCTACACCGGCCGTGCCAACATGTAGAACCGGCTCAAACTTGTGTCTGAAATCGAGACTATGCTTTGCAAAGTCTCGGAATGGGGCCGACAAAATTTAGTCCAATTCAACCCCAAGAAGACACAAGTTTGTGCGTTCACCACTAAAAAGTCTCCCTTTGTCGTATCCCCTCGATTCGAGATCACTCCTCTAACTGCCGCAGCCTGTATTGGCATACTTGGCGTCGATATATCGAGCGACGTTCAGTTCCGTGGTCACTTGGAAGAGAAGGCCAAACTGTCCTCTAAAAAGCTTGGTGTACTCAGTAAGGCGAGACAGTACTTCACTAAAAGCCACCGCCTGCAACTTTATAAGTTGCAAATTCGGCCTCACATGGAGTACTGTTCTCACCTCTGGGCGGGTGCTCCCCAGTACCAGCTTCTTCCATTTGACCGCATACAACGAAGAGCGGCTCGAATCATCGACGATCAAGTCATCTCCGATCGGCTTGATTCTCTAGCATTGCGTAGAGATGTGGGTTCTCTCTGCATCTTCTACCGCATTTATCACGGGGAGTGCTCAGAGGAGCTGTTCGGGTTGATTCCAGCGGCCGAATTCCACCATCGGACATCACGTGCAAAGTACCATCCGCATCACGTAGACGTCTGGCATTCCACAACCGCGCGTTTTCTTCGAAATTTCTTGCCTCGCACAGCCACTTTGTGGAATCAACTACCGGCAGCGGTCTTCCCGAACAGATACGACTTAGGGACCTTCAAGAAAAAAGCATACTCCCCCCACCTTAAAGGCCGGCAACGCATTTCTTGACACACCTGTTGTTGCGGATGTCCATGGGCGGTTGCCTCACCTCTCTCCATCCCGTGAGCCTCTTGCCCGTTTGCCCCCTCTCATATAAAAAAAAAAGTTTCTTTTACACATTTCAACACAACCATCATAAAGGTTGATAACTTTCCTGTGATGCTCTATTGTTGCAACAGAGTGACTAAATATGGTGAGATAAGACACAAAAATACCACATCAATATTTACTAAATTAACTAACAAGGCCAAGCTCACACGTTGAAATATTGACATTTAAAATAATATTATGATTTGAATAAACTTTCGAACGGATGTCTAAATATATGTGAGTTTATGTGAATCATTGTGTTTAAGAAAGCTAATAATAATACTAACATCCTGACTTATTCAGCAGTAAATCAAGTCAAACTGAATCCTGAACAAATAATACCTGAGGTATCAAGGTTAAAGTAAATGAGAACTAAAACAGTTCAATGGTTTTTGGGGCAGTTGTAAGAATGGTATATTTATATATTATATAGATTACTAGCTGACCCGACAGACATTGTTATGTAGATAATAAAATAAATTGCCAATAATATTTCAAAACATCAAGAATTATTACGTAACGTATGCTCCTTGTTATAAAAACAATCCTATCTCTCAATTTGGACTAAACTGCACTCCATGAAGTAATCCCCATTAAAATCCGTTCATTAGTTTAGGAGTCCATCGCGGACAAACAACGTGTCACGTAATTTATATATATTAAGACTAGCTGTGTCTTGGCCAGCGTGAACTAATAGTATTTTATGGCACAGTTGTATAAAATGCGTCAAAAAACGTAAGTGGCGCAATGAATGACACCACGAGCGTTTTTGACCTAGTTATACAACGTGTCGCATACAATAAGTTTTCTACGGCTAGGTTTTTTAATTTATTAATAAACAAACAAATGCAACAAGTTTTCATGTCGCCGCTTAAATGGCCGAGAAATGTATTATATGCATAGGTACTTATCATACATATCTCTGGTGAGTAGTTTTATATTTACTTCAAGGAATGGCAAAGTTATACCCATACAATCAGCGCGGAAATTGTACTTTAGTTATAAGTATAATTACATATTTCATATGCTCCAATTTACGGAGCATATTGGAATATGGGTCGATAGTTTGGAGAACTTACTTAGCCACACACATGTTAAGAATAGGGCGAATTCAAAAAAGCATTTGGCATTAAATATATTCGAATTTCGAACGGACTTTCAAGAAAAAGTCTGTCTTCCAATGCTAATAGACTCGTATTTTTCAAAATGACTTCCTTGGAAGACACGAACTCTAATCGATCTTATTCTGGTATTAAAAAACAAGATTGACTGTCCTTAACTTCTGAATAAAAATTAATTTTCGTGTCCCTAGTACCAATTTGCTTCCCAGAATGTATCGAAGATGTTTGGAGTGAACTCTCCTAATCCTAGGCTGTGCAAGATGGTAAACAAGTATAGTGATTACATCGATATTAATCTCACGTCGTCTCTCCATACAGATCGTAATTTATTTGTATATAAGTTTAGCGAATAAAATGTAGTCATAATAATAATAATTTTTAGCTGTTTATAATAATAATAATTTAATACCAAATTATTTTTACAAGTGGGAGGCTTTTTTGCACCAGATGCCGGCTAGATTATGAGTACCGGCAAGTGAAATTACTGGGTTAATGAGACGTGACATCTTATGTCTCAAGGTGTCGAACGCAGTTGTGGTGCCGCTCAGAATACTTGGGTTTTTCAATAATCCTGAGCAGCACTGCGTTGTAATGGTCAGGGCGTATCAATTACCATCAGCTGAACATCCTGCTTTTCTCATCAAAAGGCATAAAAGGCATTTATTTTTTTATCAAAACTGATTCCTTTAGAATACTTTTTTATGTCATCAATTCTGTCACAATTTTCTAATATACTGGATACCACTACCGCTTCGGACACAAATAGCGCTCTGAGAGAGAAGAAGCACGCGAGAAAATCTCCCAGCATTCTTTTTTTAATAAATTTATAATATTTTCTTCCCTTGTTTTCATAAAAAAAATTAAGCATTGTTAGCATAAATGTTTTTTTCTTCTAAATTAATATTAACTTTGTGAAAATTATTGAAGCATGTGGTAGATAATGTAAAGATAGTGCTGTTGTAATTGTTTGTTACATTAAGTACATTATATTTAATCTGTATTAATATTATCTGTAAATATTTAATGCATCAATGTAAACAAATGTTGGTATTTCTAAATCAATAGGATTACACTTAGTTCTACTCATTATTGCTTTGTAACAAAACCTTACTTAGAGCAATTCCTAGAGTTGTTGGTTTTAAATAACAATGCATTATCACACTCTCTTCTAACAAATAGAGTTAAGGCTACGTTTTAAAATGCTCCAATCACATCAAATCTTTTTAATCTATAATACTTGCCGAAATTTCGTTACTCTTCCACTGTAACCAATAAGTTACTTTTTTTCGAATCAATGTTTATGTCTTAGATCATTTATACGTCTACATAGACATTTGAATGTGACAGTTGTGAATACGTCGAAAAAAATTGAGGTTAACTGTTAACTTCAATTTTCTCCCTGCTCTCTCAATATCTGTCACGCGTCTTTAAGACAACTTCATCGGTCGCTACTAAATAAATTGTGTTGATAAAATTACGAGTTGTGCAATCAAAGTTAATAGAAACTATAAAGTCCATTTAAACACAATGAAAACAGTCACATAAGTGAAAGGTAAGTAATATTTATAACATTAAAATAACCCATTGAAGTAAAAACAAAAAAGTAGTTTTCAATATATTTTTTCTTTTATATCATACTATTTTGTGCTAGGGTAGAGTTGCTAGTGTATAAACTCAAGATTCCCTAACCCAAGATAATTAATATGAGGTTGGTAAGTAAAGAGTATATAATATGATGATGTCGCGGGAAGATTAGTATCTCCCCGCATTTTATAACAAAATGGACAGATAAAGATAAAATGGATCCATACCTATAAAAATAACAGGCCATTTACTACAGTATCGTTATCGTTTATTACAGTATCGATAACCCTAGTACTTCATTACCATACTAGTTTCTAGAATGCTGACAGCTTTTAGATTTAGCAGCATTTTATATTAATTCTTGTTTACTTGTTATACTTTTTCTGTTTGCTGCTGTTTTGATAGATGAAGGTTAGGGCTAACCAGATTGCATGTAGAAATCTTCTATTTTTTTTAGGAGGACAAACACGAACGGGCCGCCTGATGGTATGAGACCACCGCGGCCGTGCTCTTTTGTTTTTTTTTTATGAAAATAAGGTACGAGACGAGCAGGACGTCCAGCTGATGGTAATTGATACGCCCTGCCGATTACAATGCAGTGCCGCTCTGGATTCTTGAAAAATCCAAATACTCTGAGCGGCACTACAATTGCGCTCATCACCTTGACACATAAGAAGTTAAGTCTCTTTTACCCAGATACGATATAGATATTTCACTAGCTACGGTGCCATTCAGCCGAAACACAATAATGTTTACGCATTATTACTTCACGGCAGAAATAGGCGCCGTTGTGGTACCCATAATCTAGCCGCCATCTTGTGCAAAGGAGCCTCCCACTGGTTAAACTAAGGTTGTAACTATTGAGTTACAATATACTAGCGTATAGACAAACAAAACATGTAGGAAAAAATAATATTTGTAATGGAGATAAAACAAGATGGAAAAGGAAAGTGAATCAATTGTGATTGTAACCGATGTTTATTGACAAGTCGTATAAATCAGCCACTCTTGGTATCACCTCCATAGTATTTTGAATATTATAAAGCCACAAGCTAACGAATACATTGAAAAATTAACAATAAAACAACCGACTTCAAAAACACTATTCCAAAACAAAAGATATGCACTAAATAGTATAAAAATAATTGCGTATTTTTATACAATCTGATTAATTAATCTAATTCTAGTAACGATTATTGTTATTTTTGGAATCGGTGTCCTTCCGCCGGGACCCGCTCTCGCCTCTCGCCTCCTGACGACTCAAGCACATCTCACTTTTAACTATGTATGTACAAACCTATCTTGGACTGCTCGAATGACAATATTATGGCTGTTTGTTGTGCACAAACTCATTGTCACTCACTAAAGAAAACAATTCTGACATAGAAATAAGACTATTTTTTTGATCTGTCTCTCTCTGGTCATCATTGCGGTCAGCACGTAAGGTAGCTCTTCGCACGTTTGATTGACTGACGTTAATCACTTAAATCTGATAGATAGTTAACACCTGTAGTTAATCTACCAACTACAGTTACCTAAAATCAAGTTTATTTTTTACCTCCTTAGAAAGTTAGAAAGATATAAAAATTCTAACAACTTATTCATTTTAAACTGTTCTTTCAATTTGATTTCTGAACGACGGGGGACACATCAAAGGAAAAACAAAAAATGTTGTTTTTATTTAATTCCAAGCATATTCGTATTTATCCAACTTTCAAACCTTCTCTGGAATCCCATAAATAATTTAAGGCCAAAATAAGCCAATTCGGTCTAGCTGTTCTCGAGTTTTAGCGAGACTGACGAACAGCAATTCATTTATATAGATAGATAATAATTTATTATAGCTGTTATTTATAACAGTTAAATATCCCGCCAGTACTTTCAAATACATGCTTACAAAACTTCATAGTTGCCTTAGTGTGAACGTATTTAGTTAAGGTTTCATCGTAAAACTCAGTCAAAGGACTTAATTAAGGTTTGGTCTAAGCCTGGCACGAGCTTAGCTTGTCTTTGAAGAATTTAATTGCAAATGCTCAATCGGCCTCTCCGCTGTTCACCTTACTTGTTAAATTAAAGTCTTTATGTCTGTCTGTGAATAATTAACGTTTGAAATGTGAATAAATGTTTCATTATATTTTGAATTGTTAAGTCTGACAACGAAATTATTTAGTTACGTTTTGATCCTTTTGTTTTGATTACTTTTTATGGCAGAGGAGGACAGACTAGCCGAGAGGTCGGATGTTAAATGATAACTGCAGGCCACATTACCCTGAAATACAAGAGGGATCATAGGGGCATTTGTAATAATATACTCCATAGTTAAAAAATATAACATGATTTGCTCGAAACAATTGCATTGCTTGCGGAGGCGTCCTTTCCCTCGTCGTCTCATTGCCTTAAGGCCGGGTCCACATAAGGATATGTTATGATTATGGAGAAAGAAATCTGGGGGAAGAAAAGAAAGAGAAAGAAAAAAGGAAAGAGAACAACATAGAGATCTTCCCCCGCCACGCACCAATGTGTCTTGGGTTTTTGGATTTATTTTATGTCTTTTATTCGACGCTTAAAAGGGGCAACGCACTCGTAATTCCTCCTTTTCGATTTTTTGACGACGTGTGCTAACTAATTTAAGAACTATACTGAGGCATACTTTTTTGAATGGGTGGTAGTTTTACGGCCGTTCCCAATATTCATTTTATCTCATACTTGAGACAAAAATCGTAACTATCGTTGACTTTTCTGTCCCAATAAACTTATCGAAGGTAACTCACCTTATCCGTACACGCTTCCTGTCAATGGGACGACGTATAGCTTACCAGCGATAGAAGTTTGTATGGAAATTGCAATTCACGCGTCCCAATGTAAGGTGATAAGAATGACTTATCGGGTATATTGGGACAGCTTCAGATTATTGACAGCTAATTACTGACAGTAGAAGGTAGTAATTAATCTCTGTCTGTAGATAGTATACTGTGAACGGCTGTTAAATATAGGATATTATATCACTTTAAGTGGGGACGCTAGCCGCGTTATTCCATACAAACGTATATCCCTTTTTTCTCTCTGGCTTCTAAAAAATGCTTCTAAAGAGGAGATTTTTTGTCACAAATTCAAGATATGCTAAAGCTATGTTGGTACGTTTTGTTTTTTTCAATCAACTAACGACAAAAGAAAATATGACTCTTCAAACATCGTAAAAAATGCCATTTTAATACCGCCCTGTTCAGACGAATACGTAAATAACTTGCAGCTATGGTTCTACGTGAATCAATATTACATACCCTATTTGAGCGGCGTGTGGTACAGCATTTAGGGTCAAAGGTAATTACCGAGTGTTTGCGAAGAGCAGTCTGAAATATAAATAGCTGCCTAACTGAGAGGACCTGGCAAAGGGTATACAAATCGGTTGTCGGATATCGGATTGGTTTCCTTGCTAGCACTTTCAGAACTGCTCTCTGCGCACGCTCGACCCTTAGCATGGCTGTTTTACCGGCACCACCCCATACCGTAAGGCAGTACCCCAGAACAGACTGGGCAAGCGCAAAGTACACAGTTATTAAACAGCTGAAATCGGCTGCGGCTCTGAGCTTTTTAAATATATATATTACTTTTCTTACACGAGCTACAGTTAAATCAATATGTTGCTTCCATTTCAGATTGCTATCAAGAGTAACTCCAAGATATTTAATAGTAGCAGTGTTTTCTATTTGTTGACAACCACAGTTTCCGTGTCGGTTTGGACAGGTATGCGCACGAATTTCAATCGGTGTAGAAGGCTGACTAGATTTTGTATTAGAAAAAGCGATAAATTTGGTTTTAGTGACGTTTAGAGTAAGGAGATTTTTAGTCAGTCACCTCATAACTACGGTCAAGGCATACTCAGAGTTGAGGCAAGTATCAGTCCAGTCCCTACCATCAACAATTAGAGCTGTGTCATCGGCATAAGCTATAATTTTGCAGTTGGGTAAGGATAACTGACACAGCTCATTCATGTATATAAGAAAAAGTGGGGGACCCAAGACACTGCCCTGGGGGACACCGAAAGTGAGAGTGTCCTGGTTGCTCTGGTAAGTTTCAAGCTTTGTTATTTGTTTACGACCTGTAAGATAACTCCTGAAGAGACTGTGGGCCGTTCCACGAATACCAAGGTGTTCTAGCTTTGATAGAAGAATGGGAATGGAAACAGTGTTGAAGGCTTTGGATAGGTCTAAAAATATGCCTAGTGTTTTGTATTTATGTTCCCAGTGGTTAATAACCGTACTAGAAAGTTCCAGTACAGCATATTCGGTGGATTTTCCACTTCTAAATCCATACTGATTATTAGAAAGAAGCTGAAATTTATTTAGGTATTTGGTTAGTCTATGGTTTATCACTATTTCGAATATCTTTGAGAGGGTACTCAACACTGAAATGGGTCTGTAATTAGAGACTTTGTCCTTGTTTCCCGACTTATAGATAGGGTGGATAACTGCAGTTTTGAAAACATCAGGAAAAATTCCTATTGAAAAAGACAGGTTAAAGATGAAAACGAGAATAGGAATAAGAGTGTGCCGAGTCGCCTTCACAATTGCGGGGGATATACCGTCAAATCCAACTGCACAATTTTCTTTAAGGTTAAGGATGATGTTTTCCAGCTCAGCACTATCCACGCTGTGAAGAGCCATTGATTGAGGTGCGGATGTCGTGGATGTGCCTAGTTTTTCAAATTCAGAACGATTCTCGGAGATATATTTATAAAGAACAGACTGTTTGATATTAGCCGCCAAAAGTCCACCCACATTCGCAAAGTAAGTGTTGATAAGTTTGCTTAAGCTTGCTACACGTTTGATGAGTTTCCATGTAGCTTTTGGACTGTTTCTAGCCTGTTCGAATTCGGAATTTTCATATTGACGCTTCACTTTTTTTAGGAGATTGTTACAGAAGGTTCGATAGCGACAGAAGATTAGTTTGCGTGTCTCATCTTCAGGGTTTTTTATAAAGTTTCGGTGCAACTTATCCCTGTGATGTATGCACCTCAGCAGGCCAGGAGTAATTCATGGCTTAATGATGCGCTTTCTACTGGGAATTTGAGAAATATGTGAGTTCGATTTGATGACTGAGGACATGGTGGAAACAAGAGATTCGGCAGCCTCATTCGGGTTATGACACTGAAAGATTGAGGAAAAATCTGTGCTGTCAATTTGTTCCACAATCTGAGGCAAATCAATTTTTACTTTGGTGGAGTGGGGGGTTTTGGTTATTACATTGACGTTGCAAAAGGTTATAATAGGAGAATGGTCAGTGATGGGAGAATCAATTATAAGAGTAGTAGCAGAGCTTTGAGTCCGGAGTATCACATGGTCAATGCAGTTTGAGAGTCTAGTAGGTAGAGTGTACGCTGGTAACATAGCATGCGAAGCTGTAAGATTGAGGTGTGAATTTGAATGTGAGATGTATTGTATGTAGTGTGTGACTGATGATTGATTATATTAATTTATATAGAATAAATCAATGCAAGTTACCTACGGATAGACAAGCATGTATAAATTATACACGCAACCTCAAGTATAAGGGCGCGTTTCCACTGACACGGAGCTGGGCGAAATTGAACTTGAAATTGATCAATCACAGTTGCTTCCATCAGCGACATTGAGTAGAGATTTTGAGTAGGTAGACTGTGATTGTGCAACTTATGAACCGATAGTGTATATATTTATTTTGATATATTACGTCTCAAGGTGTTGAGCGCAGTTGTAGTGCCACTCAGTTTTTTTGGGTTTCCTGAGTGGCACTGCATTGTAATGGGCAGGACGTATCAATTTACCATCAGCGGAACGTCCTGCTCGTCTCGCCCCTTATTCACATAAAAAAAACTATGTGCCCTGCCCACTGACACTTCAGTTTCGCAAATAAAATAGTAGTATATAACTTATAACTATATATCTACATACTTCATGATTTAAACCAAAGCGAATAAAAACGCATTCATTCCTCGCGTTTTCATTAGCCGGAACACAAAAACGAATACTTAAAAGATCCATTGTTACAAATTAATTTTCGTTTACAAGACTTCCTTTCGGCGAATTAATTAAGGTAATGGAACTAATTACTTGTGTGAACAATGTTCGCTAACTGAAACTCAAGAGGTTCAAACTAAATTCAACCCTATGATTAAAGAATAAGAGTTATTATTGATTGGTTGCGTTGTTGTGGTCAATGTACCCACATTTGTGTACTTCGAATATACATTTTGAAGTCGTGTGGGATCGACAACTATGAAACCAGGTTAATAATACAGCTTCAAAGGATTTCGCGAACTCCATCCTTGGGAATTAATCATTATATTAATGTTATTGTAAGATATTAAAATAACTATTTGTAATACTTATACATAATGATTTTGAAAAGACATTGTGCGTACATTTAAACATAACATTGCAAGTTGTATTTTTTTTTTCTTTTGATGCTGTTGTTCATTACTGATTCAATCATTTTACCTACGTTTGTTCAGTAATCGACAATTGTGTCGAAATTTTTTTGCTGTTTTCATTTCGTTCTTTTGAATAAGACAAATCGATTTATCATTGAAAATCTGTTTTTTTGTTCAGTAATGACAATTGGGTGATCATGACTGGCACGTTTTTTCATGTTTATATTTTCTTACTCTATTACCACATGCCATCGTCCACTGCTGGGCTATGGGAAGGAGTTTTTGCCAAAATTGTCATGCTTGGCATGCGGGTCAGTATATTAGTGAACGGGCTCAAGAAACTCAGCGGGCTTTTTCTTTTTTTATAAAGTTTAGTTACATTCAATACAAATAATAATTTTAATAGCCCGAGGGCTGTCGCTACATTCCCAATCTGTGGTATCATAAGACATTTATTGATGATTTAAAAAGAGTTTATTAATTTAGTCTCAAATCGCAAAAAGTTCTTTGTCAACATCCTTGAATTCATATTTAAGTGCAGTGTTTGTATGGACGTGGGTCAGCAATTTTGCAAGTGATTTAGGTAGTTTTCCAATTACAGAGCATAATGCGACTCAGTGCCGCACAATGCCGAATTGTGCTGATGCTGCGAGTGGCGGAGACACGCTAACTTTATACCCACGAATGTCATAAGCTTTAACTTATTATTACTTTATGCATTAAATAAATTACTAGCTGACCCAGCAAACGTTGTATTGCCGATATTAAAATCGCGATACAAAAGTAACTGTTGATCGTAGATAGGAGAAAATTTGAAATTGTTTGTATTTAATGCTGATCATAATCAAACAAATTTAAAAAAAAAAATAAAAAAAAATTAGCGTGGATGAAAAATAGATGTTGTCCGATTCTCAGAATCGGTCAAGCCGTTTAGAAGGAGTTTAACTACAAACACCGCGACATGAGAATTTTATATATTAGATAACAAATAAGTCACGTAGATAAACTTCTGTTAATATTCACGAGTGCAAACGCAATTAACAAAAGTAAAGAATCGAGTCGGTGGTTTAATTTACAAGCTCCTCGACACGACAACTGGAACATGAATTAGTTTTAAAATGCACCAGCAGAGTGCGTGTGTTCTAAGTTCAGTGTTGAAAAAAAATATTCATAGAGTTAGCAATGTTATAAGAAAATAAGATGTTGTCTTCTTCATTTAGATAAATGTGTTCATTTCCACGAAAACATTTATAATGTCTGCTTCATTAAATGATTCGATTAAGCCATTGCAATTTTGACAAAAGTATATTTCTGTTCAATAAATTTAACATTTAAATTAAACGTTTTAAATGTGGTATAAAAAATTAAATAGTCAATGTTTGTACCTTCTTTAGTTTTAGTTTTATTTATTTAGAGAATTGGTAACAAGACCATGAAGAAGCTCAAACAAAAATACAATAAACGAGGAATATTTAAATAATTTTTCGGTAAATTTGTACCTTTATACATACTTACCATTTTTTTTATTACACAGTCTGAATTAAGTTATTATTTCTAAAAAACTACGACGAAACGAAAGCTTTCTAAATTTTTGCAACAATAAACAAAATTACTACCGATAATAAATAAAATTTGGATCAATGCCAACTTATAGAAAAAACACACGTTAATTTTCTGCCACTGAGTTGGTATCTATTCTATGCATCACGAGAAAGCAGTACTTTTGAGAGTGCTCGATTGTGCGATGCGTTGCTGTAGTTGGAACACTCAACGTTGAGCATAATGCTGCATATTCGCTGTAGTGCTGTTATTGGAAAACAGTCTTAAATAATGTAATCGAAAGGTAAAAATTAATATTTATCCACACTTTTCGCGGCTCCTTCTTGACCTAGATGAATAAAGTGATTTTGATTGGATTTATTAATGACGGGGCAGAGATATTCATCTATCTTAAAGATGAAGTACATCTGATATCTGATACAAATAAATAAAAGTTTTAACCTTTCTTGATAATGGCATCCCTGAGAGTGCCCGAATAAAATAACAATAAAACGAAGCTAGTTTAGGACAACAGTAGAATTGAATCAACATTTCGTCCTACACTCGCACTTGAAGAAAGCTCGGCGGAAACTTTTCAAAGGATGCCCGTATAATGCTCATCCCCCAGTTTACTTAACGACTGAGAGTTTATAGTACGAATTATTTACATGGTTTCTTCCTATATATTTGCTGTCAATAATTAAGTATGACTTATCCATATATATATAAGAGATTTCCAACTATATATTGACTCATCAAGATATCTCTGGAACCATAAGGCGTAGAGACTTGAAATTTGGTAAGAATATTCCTTTTGTCGTTGTTGCATGTAGGCAAAGAACTTTTTGCGGTTTGAGACTAAATTCGAAGTCGGTAGGTTTTTTGGTAATTTTTTTTTAGTTATTATCATTATAATAATATAAGTAAACGTAATTATCGTTCGAAGGACAGAACTTGAATGTTTAGTACATGATTAGTTTAGTATTATCCGTAAGAATTATCTATGCTTCTCGAGTTGTGATGTCACTCAAATATTACTATATTTGAGTGACCTACCCCTACCCACCTACGGTCTGCAGATCTTTACATAATTAGTTACCATTAGTTACCATAATTTCTTTAAATATTTTGTTCTTTTTTCTACTTGAACTTTTTTCTAGCACTTTTTTTGTAGTATTGTTTGTAATTTATAAGTATTTATCTTGCCACGGGTCAAAACAGAAGTGAAATGGTAACATAACAGCTTCTGCTAATATGATTCGTTATTGCATTAGACTTTCCTTCTTAATTAGTACTGGTTAAAACTATATGTATTCATAAAGATGATTGTAAGTGTACATTTTACAATACACGAGGCAAACACAAGTCTAACAATATCTTCGATCAAATTCATTATAGAGAGAACTGAAATAGATCTGATCTATCTTTAAATCAGGTCAAGAGAGTTAATTATGGTCCGTAAACGATCTGCTTATCTAGTTCATTCATTATAACTAGCTGGGATTCTGTAATAATAAATAAGACTATAATTTTATTTTGATTAATAGCAAGGTAATGTTATGAGAAGGTGGCGTTAAAGAGCCTTACTCACCCCCATGCTCAGCTAGAACATCATCAAGGAAGCACGTGGGATTTGTTGGTTTATTGAATTTGGGTTTGCGGAAATCCATAATTAATCTAAAAGTTGTGAGTTTTTTTTGAGTATTCATTCCGCTGATTTTGTCTTTAACTAATTAGTTATGTGTTTTGCCTCTATACAAGGCATCCTCAGAAAATGTTATTATTTTTAAGTATAATATCACTTATAACACCTATTATAAAACAAAGTCTGCGTTTGTCTGTCTGTCTGTTCGCGATAAACTCAAAAACTACTGCACCGATTTTCATGCTGCTTTCACGTTCTCGAGAAAGGTTTCAGTATATAATTTGTTAAGTTTTTTATACATATTTCCATATATTAACGATACTTGTTGGAGGTGTCGGAAAAATAAGCCATCTGGGAATTTTTCTGGGCTTTTAATCAAATTGCCGTCTAAACCCTTTGATATATAACAAAATAATATATGGTGGAATTGTGTATCGTATATAGATCTACAAGAATGTCCGCGATTGCATATGTCTATTTCTTAAGGATAAGATACTATATCAAAAATAATATCTTAAAAAATTTGCAATTTTAAAGCGGTTTAAAACTTTTTACACAAATACGATATTAACACTTATCATTTTA
>CATIXQ010000019.1:3790237-3831964 GCA_949711755.1 Leptidea juvernica
TGGAACGACGAACTGGTCAAGAATACGTTGGGTGAGGGCAGCGCAGGACTGATCGTCGTGCAGATATTTTGGGGAGGCCTTGGTCCAGCAGTGGACGTCTTCTGGCTGATGATGATGATGATAATGATATAAATCTATAAAGATATTTGATTATTAGTACGTATGATTAGTTAGATGTTAACATATCCTGAAGATTCCTCGTGTAGAGGCGAAACAAGTGTCTATTTGGTTAATGACAAATCTTAGCTGAATTAACACAAAATAACATAATATTTGGATGACTTGTTGGTTTTAAACTATCCGTTAGGGTACCAAGGGTAGGCAAAAAACTCTAACTAGAAAGCATACAAGCTGTTCATTCACTGAATGGGCTTGTTTATCTACTGAATGGGCTTCTATCTGCGGCCCTAGTTTTATTCCGAATGCTGTTTCTTCTAGTTCGTGATTATGCTATTATTAATCCAAATTCTCTATTCTCAGCGGAAATGTAATCCATTCCCAATTATACCACTTGGCGTTGTATTTCTCAACGGTCAATCACAAAGTTTTGTAACATCTTTTTGGAGACATTCTAGTCATTATAATTTCAGAATACAGATAAATTTGTTGTGATAATTTAAAGTTCCTTTTCACAAAAGAGTTCCAAAGTAGTTCACAGTTCTCTGTGTTGATTCGAATTGAGAATTTGTGTCGGTTGAAGAGTTTCAAAGTGTTAATAAAGCTATGAAGCTTTGATTTATGAACCGAATTTATTACTTTTAATTTACTTTTGTATCACCTCAGTAATTTAGTATTTTTTAATGTAGAACCAAGCCGTTAAATTTATTTTACTTAGCAACTACTAAAAGATTATTTAACGCTTATTTCATATGTGTTAGGAAAACTTTTGACTTAAGCAAATTTCCTCAAGATTCGATACGCAAATAAATTTTGAAAACAAAATTTTATGAACGATGCGGGCTTCGAACCCACGACCTCTCGCGTTCCGTGCGAGTGCTCTTCCAACCGAGCGTACCGTTCGAGTGATGAAGCCACAAGCTGAGAGTTGAACAAAGCATACAAATTTTTTTGACGATACGTCACTCGAACGGTTAGCTCAATTGGGAGAGCACTGTGTATTAACCCTAGAATCTCTTTATAAGAACATCACAAATTGCTTATACTTAATACGGTCATATAATGCCATGTATGTTTTGCGGTGCAACAAAATTATATTTTTATTCTAAGATTCAATCTGGCCACTCATTCTTCGCGTGGAAACGGAACCAGACATAACCAATGATAGGCATAACGACTTAACTAAATCATTGAAGTTAGGATTACTAAGATTAATGTACAAATTTCTTGCGTGGCTTTGTTAAAGACTTAAGTTTAATTTTGGAGTTTTTATTTATATACTTTCCTTAACGTTGTAAGTAATTTGAATCCTACTTCTAAGTCATGTCACCCTCTCGTACAGCGTCCCGCCGAAACAAATATAGTTTATTATTCTTGGTTAGAAGTTTGAAATTTTGGAATTAAACAGCAATTTGTCTCTGTTTTCGTATTCCTATGCTGTATTGAAATATAAGTATTGTATCATACGCCAATTGATTACCTCTGTGGATATTTTATAACGCAATTAAATTAAAATATTATTTTTGTAACGCAAACCAGTAAATTTTGTTAAAATCATTAAACTCTGCTAATAGGTCTGTAAAGTGTAAACAATCAACATCTAATACCAGCTTCGAGTTTGAAAGAGATTATCATTATAGGCTGATCCCTAGCCCTAATAGCTCGAACACATGGTAGGATTTGGTGCGGCCGGACGATCGGACGTTCAGGTGGTCCGGCATCGTACTGGGTACGGTCAGGACAGTAATAATAGTAATAATTGTGTGCGATAGACCGTGCGACATAGCTTCAAATCAAATCAAAATCAGTTTATTCACATAGGTCACGGAAATGACACTTATGATTGTCAAAAAAAAATCTTATTGAATCTACCGTTACTTTGTAAAGGGTTGAGCGAATAAGAAGAAGTCGCAAGAAACTCATTGCCACTTCTTTATATCAAGATTTACATTTACATCGATTTACAAATCATTTCAATTACAATACAATATGTAAAATGATGCAATAAACACACTCAAACGTCAAATAGTCAATGTCTTACACGAGTAAGTCAAAAAAGTAAATGTAAATTAATACAAAAGTTATTGAGTACAGTAGCTGCATCATCCACATAATCCATAAATAAATAAAGGTATTCTGTGAGCATTTTATAAGCGATTATAAATAAGTAAATATGTATATATCCATACATATATATTCACACAAAAACTTTTAAGAATCTGAAACCGAGTCTCCGGCAACAGGATCATCCTGCCACCACAAGCAGCGCCCGTTCACGAGCATGACGCATGAGCCAGCCATCGCCTCCCTCAACCATATTTTAGGGAAGGGGACGACCCGTCCCATGTCGCCGCCGCCTTAGATCTTTTATATGCCTGGATAGACTGTGACAGCTGTGAAAACGTCGAAAAAAAAATGAGTTTAGAGTTAACCTCTATTTTGAGCAATTGCGTGCACAAAGTGTCATACAAATCGCGAGTGTAAGACGTAGCGTAGCATGCACACTAAAGTATTAAGCCTGGCCTGTTTTATTCGTTGTCTTATAGCAAGAGACTCTAGCAAGACGTATAAAATATCTTAGGCGGCTACATACCATCGAATATGGTCCGCTACTAGACCACGTCCGATCGTTTGACCGTACCAAATCCGACCATGTGTTCAGGCTATAAGGTACAAACTCATATTTTTTGTGAGGTACATTAAATAACATAGAATATACTTACAGATGCGCCAGTTCGTGTGCAATCACAAAAGCACTGGTGAGACCTTCGTCCCTGTCGATGGCAGCCGACCTGGTTCTGGAGCAGACGCCGCCGACTGGGGCGAAGCCCGAAGGCCCACCCAGTTGAGCCCGAGTCAACCACACCGTTGCATCCCATCCTGTGCTATCTGTTTAAATATTTTTATTCTATGTATTATTATTACAAATGTATATTTTTACTGTTAGACACATTGATGTACAATAAACTAGATTCCCTAAAAAGTCGTCTAAAAATGTCCGAGCTATGTGGTACATACGTTTACATTTACAGATAACATTAAAACGATACATCACTCACGCACAAGACGGACACGAACACGAGGTAACATCGTTTTGTTTTAATAATTGAAATGTAATTATTTAGCAGAATGATTAAGTTCGTCAAGTTAGTTAAATATGACACTGCATCCCTTTAAAGTTTGGATATGCTGATTTGCACAATTTTTACTGAACATTTTGTTATTGCGTGACGTTGTATTCAAAGCGCGGTTGATACACAACTGAACGAAACCTTTGCCTAATAGACGCGTAGGCAGAGTTTTGCTTCAGACAATTTTTGAAAGTGAGTCTAGTTTTTTTATTTTACGTCAATGGTTAGACATGGAAAAATAACGATAGGGCATAGTTGATGGGAACTTATCAATTACTTAATACAAAACACTGAACATACTATAATATGACTTAGGGTATTAAACCATGAAACAGACTAGCCTTAAGGCGAAGGGTAAGCAGAAAAAACACAAACAAGGTATTTTTAGACAAGTTTTATGGTTCAAATATAGCATTTGAAGCTGTGAACACTATCCTGTAACACTTAAACTGTTATTTAAAGTAAAGATAAACATAACTCTGTGATGAAAATGAACTACAGACTACTCTGTTACATAGATGGCGGCCGTTAAATGAATTCCTATCGCTCAAGTTCGCTGGCATTTAGTGTCGCCTTAAGGAAAGCCATCTTTCGACATCTGGTATTGCTGATGCCATGATATGTTTTTCACTTTCTATCAAAGTCAAAGTCAAATAAATCTTATTCAATTAGGCTTAAACTAACCGCTTTTGAATTGTCACTTTAAATATTTCTTTAAAATTACTGGATCTACCATATGTTCGGAAAAAGTAGAGCTCCTGAAGAACATATTACATAAATAAATACTCAACGGCCACTCTTTTCAATCAATAGAGTATTTTACCATGGCTGTAATATACAATATAAATTAGTTTGTAAGGTGCTGCATCCAATAAATGCATCGTGTTCATAGTTAAAAGCGTTTTAAACATAAAAAAATCATGAAAAATAATAAAGAATAAACTGTGTAAATATAAATTATCGTATATTGGATGCATCAATCTTTAGAGCTTGAATTCATTGTTTGTGTAAGGATGCTTCGTGAACATGATGGTCGTGATTGCTGTCATATTTAGTAATACCAACAAATACACATTTTTTTAACTAAATAGGATGACTTGGCACGACAAACAGCACACGAGTTGACGCAAGGAAGCTATCGTTCCATTCGCATATATTTGAGGGAAGAAAACGACCCGGCAAACGACGCCGCCGCAATCAGATGTACATCTCCCCTGCCCCCCTTTTTTTGTTTTGTATGATAATCATTAGTGTCTTTCATGCTAATTCGTTACTACATTATCATCTCTTTAAGACCAAAAAAGCAAAAATAAAAATAGAAAATAAATAAAAAAACACAGTTTAAAAGAAAACCAAATTAAATATAAAAGCAACAATAGGTTAGAGTGTGAGAGGATGAGCCTGCCTACCGCTACCATATGCGTGAGAGAATGGGAAGCCAGACAGACTGGCGCCGTAACGCGTTACGTTACGAAGCGGTTTACCACCCAATAAGAAGTTATCACTTCAAAATCTTCAAAATAACTCTACCTTTACCAATATTTGTGAATAAAACATTTATATTAAAGTGACATGCGTGTTTTTTTAACATTTTTTTTATGTTAAATTTGTATACGTTTTTTGATTTGTGATTTATAACTTTTTAACGGTTTTTAACTAAAAGTGTTCAAGTATAACTTTTGAAAACGTCATTCGTGAAAGTGTTAGTTTTATGTTATTGTTCTATTTTTTACTCTAATAACATTTTTCAATTTCTCCAAATATCATTTCTATAAATAAATAAAGTAATAAAATTTACAAACTTAGATATGTAACTATAATTTCGTATAAATTTCTCTGGAACCAGATTGCGTCCTGGATCGAGCCGAATTTACCCGAACGAGCATAACATATTCGAGAATGACAGCCGATTCTTTTAAAAATCCACAAAAATGTCGTTCTATACATTTAGATTAACCACGTCGTATAAAAACAATGCCGACATAATGGAACATGCCACAAATTACACCATAGTAAGCTTCGACTGCCATATCTATACATTGCCGCATTTACTCCAGTTGTTTAAAATATTCGTAGTCAATATGCAGCAATGTAAAACATTCAGTTCAGGTTTGATTCGGACAGTGACAGTTGACACACGTGACATGGCTAAGAAAAGTGTGCTTACATTGTTTTTAAGCACACTTTTGCCGTTCCGCTATCAGACTGACAGCGAATGTCCTTATTTGTGTACTGCCTAAGAAGTTTACAATTCAATAAACAACATTTGTTTAAGGTAAGGCTCTATGCTTAGAAAAATATACTAAGCAATCTTAATCAAAGTACTATAATAATTGCATTCATACTAATTACAACAAACGAACA
Source organism: Leptidea juvernica (assembly GCA_949711755.1). Taxonomy (NCBI): domain Eukaryota; kingdom Metazoa; phylum Arthropoda; class Insecta; order Lepidoptera; family Pieridae; genus Leptidea; species Leptidea juvernica. Next base: position 3,795,850 of record CATIXQ010000019.1, read on the forward strand.
ATTTATGTCAAACATTAATGATTATTATTATGTAATAGTTGTAGTTGATAAGACCTTATCAGTTTCGCAATATTATTGCGGCCTGTGTTTCCAGTGCTATGAAACATGTATTGTTAGGAGACCATATATATATTTCTGAACAGAAGCTTGACTCAGCGGTCTGAAATGATCTTGAAATTTATACCTACGTCTGGGCGGAGCGCACCTTAGCGTTACACCTTATTCTATTGCCGCAAGAGCCCTATTTCTTTAATTGATTTTGCGGAGTGAGACTTCTGTACTTGTACAATTACTGTATATTCTTTGGTTTTCAAAATTCTTGTATGGAAAACAGTTTATATGCTTACAATCCTCCTTATGCACTACTAATCTGAATAAATGAACCTACACAAAAAAGTAAAAGCTATAAGAATAACTTTTCTGAGAGAAGTACCAAAAAAATGCGTCACGCCATGCCAAAAAACTTGTTAACTTCAAAGAAAAGTGGTCGTTCAAAACGGCTCGGCAGAGTTAACTATAACCAACAGCAAGCATTAGCAACCTACAAATAAGACTTAAGGATATGTGTAACAGGATTAAGTAGTGTTTATAGCTCGAAATGCTATACTTTCATCACAAAACTTGTCTAAAACACCATGTTTGCGTGTTTTCTGCTTACTCTTCGCCTTAAGGTCATATTGCACGCCCCGAACGCGAAGCGGCGAGGTTGTGCTTTATAACCGACTTGTCAAGGTCACACGATTTCCACTCTTTACACCGCATATTTTTTTTCTATTACTCTTACACTTTATAAAAAAACACATCAATATAAAGCCAATATCAGACACTAATGAATAATCCTGTCCCTTTTTTCAAGTTGTCGAATACGTATTAATATAAAAATAAGTTAAGTAAAAAAAATTGTCGTGGACGTCCATTAGTCTGTGGTTCAAAAAATTGCGTGGTACGGATATCTCGAGAACGACTTGACGTAACGACTTATTTTTTTGTTCTCAATTTTCAGAATTAAGCAGAGAAGGTGCCGAAAGGCACAAAAAACGAGAAGGCTTTGGCTATCTCGTTTTTTTTAAATAGATGATTACGGTTATAACTGAATTTTACAATTGCATCGAAATTTTACATGAAAACAAGCACACACTGCCGCCATTTCTCATTAGGAATTTCGAAATTTAAGGCGACAATAAATGCCGGCGACCTTGAGCGATATGAGTTCACAGCTCCTATGTAACAAAGCCAATATTTTAAAAATTCTTGCGTCGAAAATGTAACATTTTAACAGGCGCAAACAGTTTAATTGCTTACAATCCTCATTGTTGATTATTGATCTGAATAAATGTACCTACACAAAAAAAGAAAAAGCTATATAAACAACTTTTATGAGAGTAGTATACTAAACATATGCATCATGCCGAGAAAAAACTTGTTTAACTGCAAAGAAATCTGGTAGTTCATAATAGTTCTGAAGTGTTAACTTTAACCAACAGCAAGCATTAGCAACCTACAAGTAAGACTTAAGGGTATGTGTAACAGGATAAAGTAGTGTTCATAGCTCCAAATGCTATATTTTCACCACAAATCTTGTCTAAAAACACCTTGGATGCGTGTTTTCTGTTTACCCTTCGCCTTAACTTTTAAAAAATATAGCATGACCGTTCGAGGCGTGCACTTTTGGATTTTCCAATTTTTTTGTTTTGCGCTTAGGTTGATAATACAGGCTGATGTAACACTGACCCTGCGAAGCCAGTTTTTAGTAATATTGACACTTTAATTTAAATAGGATAAATATATTTTTTTTATGAAAATAAGGGACGAGACGAGCAGGACGTTCAGCTGATGGTAATTGATACGCCCTGCCCATTACAATGCATTCCCTCTCAGGATTATTGAAAAACCCTAAAATTCTGAGCGACACTACAACTGCGCTCGTCATCTTGAGACAAAAGATGTTTCTGATGATGATTCTCATTTGCCCAGTAATTTCACAAGATACGGCGCCCTTCCGACCACAATGCTTACACATTACTGCTTCACTTGCGAAATAGGTGCCGTTGTGGTACCCATAATCTACACTGGCCTTCAAAAGTAAGTATCACACTTTTAAAATTGGGATAACGTTTTAAGTTCACAAGATATTTATTAAAAGAGAATTTAATTTTGTACATAAAAACTTTATAGTCGGTAACCTTCTTTAAAGAATTGAAACTGAAAAAAACCTTCAAAAGCAAAACCATTCCTTTTTCAAAGTGGACGTTTCCGAATTACAATTTTACCATTCACATTTTTCTTTCTGTTTTAAATTTTTTTCAAGATCGATGGGTCTTGTTTTAAAAATTTATGCTAAAAAGCACATAATATTTATTTATCATGCCTCTTTCAGTTGAAGAATGAACTAGGATAATGGCTTTTCTGGAACTAGGCATCACACTGCAATGCTATGCGTCGCACTGCAAGAATGGTGGGTGTAACGGTACGAACGGTCCAGAAGGTAAAGCGAAGGTACGAAGAGACTGGACACCATCTGAGGAGACCTTGTAATGGCAGATCCAGGTGTACCAGTGCCCGAGAAGATCGTTATATTATTTCCACTGTGTTAAGAAATCGCCACCAAAATGCAGTTGAAGTCCAGCAACAGCTACTGCAGACACGGAGGGACTACATTAGTGACAGTACAGAGAGAAGAAGACTTGCTGGAGCAAATTTGAAACCTCGAAGACCAGCGAGTGGCCTAAAACTCGAGAGACAGCATCTAGTAGCGAGACTGCGATACGCCCGTGAACACATGCAGTGGAATGAAGAAGAATGGTCAAGAATTTTGTTTGCAGATCAGTCTCGATTCTCCCTTTACACTTCTGATGGAAGGCGAAGTGTTTACAGGCGACCTGGTGAGCGATACCTTCAAGCCTGCATCTCAGAAAGAGTCCAATACGGTGGAGGCAGTGTACATGTATGGGCTGGCATATCTTCAGAAGGTCGCACAGAGCTAGTAGCCATAGAAAATGGCACCCTCACTGGGCAAAGATATGCTAAAGAGATTCTCAATGACTATGCAGGGCCATATTTAGCAAATATGGGTTATGGATCGATGCTGATGCATGATAATGCCCGGTCACACACGGCTCGTATCGTACAAGAGTATATTCAGGAGGTCGGTATCAGCATGATGGCTTGGCCATCAAGGCCATCAAGAAGTCCTGATCTCAACCCGATTGAACACGCCTGGGATGAGCTTGGGAGGCTAGTCAGAAATCGCAGACCACCACGTACTACCCTCAGGGCACTAAAGCAGGCCCTGGTAGAAGAATGGGAGAATATTCCCCAACATCGGCTCCGAAACCTAGTGTTCAGTATGCCAAACCGGCTCAAAGCTGTAATATGTATGTCAGAGCTCGAGGAGGCAATACCAGTTATTAAAATTAAATAACATGTAATACATTTTAGTTTAATTTTTTTAGACTAAACTAAAAATGTCTATTTTCATTGTTTTAGCTTTTTTAAGTTAAAAATGTTACTAATGTATAATTTTAGTTTCTAGTAATTAAAGCCTATAAAATTTGCAACAAAACTTTTTAATCTTAAATCTCTACCTTCTATAGTTAAGAAAAAAATTTAATTTGAAAAGTGTGATACTTACTTTTGCAGGCCAGTGTAGCTGGCATCCTGTGCAAAGAAGCCTCCCACTGGACAAAATATGTGTAATATTGTTTTTCATTAGGACCAACAATGATTTATATGTATTAATATATATATATATAAATATGTACGTGTTTGTCTCTTATATATTTTATTTGTGGATACTGTCGTTGGTTTTACAATTAATTAAGGTTTATATTTATAAGATATTGTAAAATATTATTGTTATTATTATTGTATTACAAAATTACAAAAAAATGTACTCAAGTCTACAGTCTCTTGAAGCTGTTTGAATAATCAAACTTCTACGTAAAGGTTAAAATATTGGCAAGAAATTGCGTCTTATACTACAAGTATAGGGAAAAGTCAAAAAACCATACATTTGTAAATTTAAAAAAAAAAACAAGGTCGTTGTGCAAAAAGCGGCGAGGGCTGTTCAAATTTCGAATTGAGTTAATTAAAGGGCTTCATTGACACAAGCTTAAGCAGATTTTAATTATTTTTATGTGTATAATTTTCGACTTATGATGAAGAATTTAAAAAAAAAACCCTTTATTATAAGTATAAAAATATGTAAGTGGGCGAGCCCGACCCGCACTTGTCTGGGTTTTTTCTTTCTACTTTCTATTTTTTTTTATATTACCGTCATTTTGCACATCATTCCTGCATAAGCCCCTCAATATCCGTAACGTTGCAACTAAACGTACCAATGTATGTATATAAATAATGTTATCTTTAAGTGTGACCAGGCATTCCGAAAACCGAAAAATTCCGAAACTATTACAGATATTAATAAACTTTAAACTGATATAGAAGGTACGTCACCAAATTAATCACTTTATTTAAATCAAACGAGAAGTATCCAATATTTTGTTATTAAACACTCCCATACGATGCATGTATGGGAGATAGAAAGGTCACTGTATCGCATAACAAGGACGACACTTCGAACATCTGCTACATACATCCTGTATATCTCTATATTATATAGTAGGATATGTCATCATCATCAGCCGGAACACGTCCACTGCTGGACAATGGCCTCTCCTAATGATCTCCACGACGATCGGTTACTGACAAACACTGCGTTTTCCGGTACGTGGTCACAATTCGCGGACTTTTCTGCCCCACCCTCCATCTGTCCGTCGAGCTATGTGCCCTGCCCACTGCCACTTCAGTATCGCAATCATGGGTTATGTTGGTGACTTTGGGTCTCCTACGGATCGCCTCATTTCTGATTCGATTTCGCAGGGAAACTTCGATAATAGCCCTCTCCATTGCCCTCTGAGCAACCGTGAGCTTTCTCATCAGGCCCATAGTTAGCGACCACGTCTGCCTACCGCCCGGTACAGTAGGATGTGTAAGTGTCTAGGAATTAAAACTAATACAATTTCTTTTACCATCTCATTGGGATTTCTATGTTATGTTTTGATGATAGATTATATACTTTAATGATATTTTGTAAAGGAGTAATTTAAAACATAAATTTTCTACAAATAATAATTAAAAATTAAAAGATCCAACTGAATCAACATTATATAATCAGCAGAATCGAATTATTATTCAAATTAGTAAATTGTTTTATATCAGCTACAAACAGACGAATAATAGTAAAGTTGGTGGTAGGATACCATCTGTGCCAATTATATCATCAATATTATCATCCCAGCAGATACTCCATAGGGAGTGCCGCTCGCGTCTCTCTCTCCCCAAGAGAAGGTCGCCTTCGATGAAAGCTTAGAGGGCACTTGCCCAAAGCCAACCTCAGGTGGTGTTAGATGGGTAGGTACTTAGGTTTTACATGAGTCCCACATCACCAATGCAGAGGCGTTGGCATGCATGAGCATTCAACACCTCCCTCCCGTCGCTATCCCTGAGGATAGCTCATATCCCTTTAAATGGGCGCAATAAAAACATAAAAATTTTCTACCACGCATCGATGTTTTATTGTGACTCCGAGTGTGCAAAGTCAAAGTCAAATTAATTGTATTCAAATAGGCTTAAGATAAGCGCTTTTTAATCGCATTTAAAACATATTTAAGTTACTTGAATTACTAATGAACTATATGTTCTGTGAAATTTGAGCTCGTGAGAACACACATGAAACTCAACGGCCACTCTTTTCAATTTGAATTACTAGGTCCACTGTATGTACGAAAGAGGTAGAGATCGTGAGAAGAATATACAAGAAACGAAACGGACACTCTTTTAAATTAAATAGAGTATTTTACAATGGCTTTTACGTAACAAATTAGTTTGTAAGATGCTGCACCAAATATATAAAATAAATAATAATAATAATAAATAAATATTGACACACTTTTACACAAATTATCTTGCCCCAAACTAGGCATAGCCTGTACTATGGGTACAAGACAAAGATATATTTACTTAAACATACATAAATACTTATAAACATCCATGACTCGGAAACAAACATTCATATTCATCATATAAATTTTTGCACCTACCGGGATTCGAAACCGGGACCACTAGGTTCACTAACCACTAAGGGTCGTCATGAATGAATTGTGTTTAAAGTTTAAAGCGTTTTAAATATCAAACATTTAATAAAAATTACTTAAGAATAAACTGTGTAAATATAAATTATCGTATATTGGATGCATCAACCTATTAGGACTTTGATAACGGTGGTTAACCCACCGGAATTTATTTATTAAAAAACCTTACAAATTTCACTCGCGCTACGTTGATGTCCATTACAATCGCTCGTTTCGCAAGATACTTCTTGGTTCGAAAAGTTCTAAGTTCCAATTCAATCCGCCATTTATAGTGGGTGAAAATCGTATCCAAGGATTGTGTTACATAGATATACAGGATGTATTCGTAAAGTGTGACCAGGCGATTAAGCCGTAAATATTAGAGATATCAAAAATCTTTAAACTGATATCAAAAGTACGTTACCTAATCAGCAAAATGATATAAAAAACTTTTTAAAAATCAAACGAGAAGCATACAATATTTTTATATTAAATATTCTCATACACATATTTTTATGGAAATGGAAAACTAACTCGTGATTCATAGTCAAAATGATTTTCAATTATATTTTTAATGATTGATGTTTTCATTGAAATGATTTGTATATCGCATTAAAAATAAGAACTTGTAATACCTAATATGTTTTGAAAAGAGCAACCTTAGAGTTTCTTACTCATTCTTCTCTGAGGAAATCTGCCTTCCGAATGAGCTGCATGAAAAAAATGACATACTTCAAGTGTAAAATTAGTTACCTACAAAAATATTTTTGATTTAAAACGACCGTACGGGTCACCTGGTGTTAAGTGATCACCGCTGCCCACATTCTCTTGCAACACCATAGGAATCACAGGAAGGTGTACGCGCTTTTTGGAGTGTACTCCTTAAGAATCGATTTTCATATAAGGCGCCCGGTATGAGAAAAATATCGAGAGTAAAACCTACACATCAAATGGTATAGTAACGTTTTTGGTTCGCATCATTTCTCGCGCACCTTTCACTTTCTTGTTTCAGTTATGATAATTAATGATTCGATATTATAATTATAATGATGTAATCATGTAAGATCTACATAAATGTAAAATATTTGATATATAATATTTCGCCGAATAGTTGTAAAAAATGTAAATAACATAAAAATATATATTCTTTAAGAATTTTCATTAATATTTACCCTTACATATGATTTCGATATTTTTTAATTAATACGCTTTTATTAGCTTCTGCTGTATGTCTGTTTGTAACCGACTCCATTGGACTTGATTTTGATTAGTACCTGTTCAAAGACAATCGTTCTTGAGGAGTAAACTCCAGTCGTGCGTCGAAGCTGACACACACACTTTTTTATTTGAAGGTACCCATGTCGTATCGTTCGTGTACATAGTATGAGATTAGTAGCAAGGTCATTGTATCTCACAACAAGGACTTTATTTCGAACATCTGCTTTGAATACAAAATTATGTACTTACTTAAAAAAACATGGTTTTATTACTTTGTTAGGGTAATAAACTGTTTTCTTTGAGATCAGTACTAAGCTTAAATAACCTTTTTAAATAAGGAAACTAAGACCTTTCTACTAATGTCATACTAAATGTATGGGAATGTTTAATAAAAAATAAATGGATACTCCTTGTTTGATTTAAAAAAAAGTTATATATGTTATTTTACTGATTATTTAACGAACTTTCGATATCAGTTAAAATTATTTTGATATCTGTAATAATTACGGTTTAATCGCCTGGCCACGCTTAATTATTACATCCTGTATACAGGTCAAGCTAATATAAAGTGTATAAAATACATTTTATACAAGCTGTACATTTTCAAATATATGTTACAGAGGCCAAAAATATAAGATATTATCTGTTTGTTTAACTGTGCTTTTGTTCACACTCATAAACAGTAAGCTCATTTATATTAAAATTGCAAAAGAAATACAATTCAGAAGTATGTTGATCCTATAATAGTATACGAAATCAACACTTGGCACGGTGCAAGCATTTATATTATGATGAATTTGGATGTGTGTTTCCGAGTCATAGATGTTTAAATGTATTTATGTATGTTTAAGTAAGTATCGTTGTCTTGCAACCCATAACACAGGCTATATATGCTTATACAAATGATTTAAGTTTTCTTTAGTGTTAATTCCGCCAAATTTGTCTTTAAAACAATTCGATACGTGTTTTGCCTCTGCACGAGGCATCCTCAGGACGTGTTGTCTCGCCAAAATCTGGCACGAGATGAGGTATTTGTATAATTATGGATTTCCGCAAAGTAACGCCTAATTCAATAAATTTTATATATGCTTAATTTGGGGCAAGATAATTTGTGTAAAAAGTGTGTCAATATTATTATTTCAAAGTATCGTTATATTATTCAAAAGAAAATCTCGTAACATTTTTCCATAATATTTTATCATCTTAAATATCCGAGGGCTCTACAGCTCTTTCCATTAAACGGAAAATCATTACACATACCTTCGGGCAATTTCATGAGATGCCTGTAATTCCATTTATTCGCTGCCTCCAGCGATTTCTTGACGTTCCCGTACTTTATAACAGAATCCTTCTCCTCGTATAGAAACAGCTTATTTATAACGAGGGTCATGTTAGACTCGAGCGAATGGTCATTGAAGATGGCACTGACCTTAAAGTATTACATAAATTCAGTTACGTGTGTGCGCACTTGAAATTCAATGTAATGTATCGGAAATACTTACGATATTCATGAGTGCAAGAATGTAATGTTTCACTCGATCCTTGCCGTGAAATTTTACCATAGTGTGGTCGGCTACAATAGCTAACTCTAGCCATAATCCTTTTGAGCCTAAAATAAATAATAAATTAAGTATCTTTAAGTATTTCAGAAATTATCAAAAAAATTACTAGAATTCTCCATGGTTTTTACTTTCCATTAAGTGAGTCACTAGCCCACTGTCTCTATTTTAAAAAAGTAACCTTATTTTTATTCACAATAGAATAAATATAATTGCTACTTATAAATATATTTTAAAGTAACTTTATATTATTCAGTAGCTGATATTAAAATGATAAATTGATCGACAGCTCATTGTTAATGACTTAATATTATGTTATAATATTACATTGCAGTTATGACAGATGTATAAAAAAGTATTAAAAAATACAGCAGATATAAATTCAATATTAATTGAATTTACTTTTATACAAACAGAAAATATTAAAAAAAATATTTTATATTTAAAGTCATAACTTGTCATATTTTCATTAATTGTATAAAAAATAATTTAGTTTCGTAGAACAGAATACGTGCACAAAAGTACTCGAATGATTATTTACCGTATGACATTATAATCTACATACAAAATGTAATGAAAAACGGTATATTTTATTAAACTCCCGTATCAATCCTTAAGCTTCTTGCCAATTTTACAAATCAACGCTAGTTTGTTCTATAATTTGAAGGGTCTTTTAGGACCCTAATCGAATTATTTACTTTTAAACATAATTAATTTTAGGTTCAACACACCTGATAACGGTCTGGTCACGGGTTTCACGTTACGATAATGCTCTACTTCTGAATGGTCACCGTTTCTTGGCCGCACGTGGATTGTTGACACCGGCTCGTCATCTTCCAAGTCAATGTCAAGGTCACCGACCGTGTCTCCAGTGAGATTGTAGGCCGCGATCCGATCAGACAGCAAAACGTCTCGGCGTCGCAGGACGTGACCAGAATCCGGCCTCGTCGGCTGAAGGAGAAACTCCTCCCCATCAACTTGCAGCAATCCATACAAACGCCCCTCACATTCTGTCACTGTTACCGATGAGTTATCCTCATCTAAAACACGTCCTTTGTAGAACTTGCACACATTGTAATACGGCGATCGTATCGCCCTGTTTTCTGTTAGCTCCAAATGCCAGCCGAGGATGTGTAGATGGTGGATTGAGGAATGGGGGTTGATGGAAGGTTCGCGAGGTATTAAGGCTTGTGTAGCTGCGAGGGTCAGGAGAAGTGTCGTGATGCTCAGGCAGGGTGGCATGCCGAGCACACCGCCGCTCGGGGCTCCAGCGCATGCGGAACTGCGCCTACGCATCTACGGACATGACCGCCTCGCGCCGCGGAGGGTAAATGACTCCCAGTTCGCAGCTTGCATCGGTCCCCGCTGGCTGCCGGAGCGTCGACGACATGCGTCATTTGTAAACAAAGGGCTTGGCCGCTTCACGAATACGGAATAATACAGCAATACACCAAATACAAAGCGCATTAAATTCAATGGTCGCCCTCGTGGATTTTTACCGTGCCAATCATAGAAATGACTAGGAGTTTAATTCATAGACTCGTGTCATTTTCAAAAGTAATTGTAGCCTAATCGAACTATTATGGATTTTCCTTCACTTCGATTCTTAAACTCTGTGCTGTAACTTTAATGATTTTCTTAATGATACCACACATTAGGAATGAAGCGACCGCCCTCAGGCTATTTAATAATTAAATAATAACGTTATTATATTGTAACGTAATTTTACTAAGAAAATACGCCTGCTGAGTTACTTGCGCCCGTATTTCTCTGGTCTGAGGTATACTATTTCGAATAAAAATTATTTCGGTGCACTTTACGGCACTCTTTACACTTTGGCGTAAACTAATAAGACTTATAATACATTAAGATCTAAGATTGGGTGCGCAGAAGGTCATATTTAATTTTGGCACATTTAAACTCAGATATCTTAATATCATATAGCCTAATTTTTGCCATTCAACATAATATAAGTTAAAATAGAAAATAGTGAATGAAGACTACCTATCTAGATAATTTGTGATTAGCCGGAAAAATGAGACTGACATAAACATCTTATAACTGTATAGCAGAGTGGTTAGCGATCCTACCTACTAAGCTAGAGGTCCCGGGTTCGAATCCCGGTAGGTGCAAGCATTTATTTGATGAATATGGATGTTTGTTTCCGAGTCATGAATGTTTAAACGTTTTATGTATGTTTTTATGTATGTTATATGAATTTATGTATGTTTAAGTAAGTATATTGTATTAAATATATCATTGCCTTGTAACCCATAACACAGGCTATATATGCGTAACTTGGGGCAAGATAATTTGTGTAAAAAGTGTGTCAATATTATTATTATATTATTATAACTGGTTTTCTGGTACTATAAGTACAAATTCAATTTGATTTATATGTATGTATGCAATTTGATTTATAAATATGTATATATAGGCTAAAAAATGAACGCTAAACAGATTTTTGATATCCTGCTCATATTACATTTCAAGTCAAGCTGCTGCCAATGGGATTGGGTTACTCATTGTATGGAGGGAGTTTGCTGACGGTACCTTTTCTATTAGTAATGTTTTATTAAACTGATCGCATATGAAACTGGTCAGGTAATAGATTGATTATTAAGTTTGTTAAATTGTTGATAAAAAAAGCAATATAAAGAAGAAGAAGAATATTAGAAACCGAGTCTCGTGCCAGATTTTGGCGAGAGCGTGTCGAATTGTTTAAAAACAAATATTGGCGGAATTAACACTAAAGAAAACTTAAATCATTTGTATAATTATGGATTTCCGCAAAGTAACGCCTACTTCAATAAATTTTCAGAATATTAGAAGTCTGAATCCTGTACGAAGACTTTAAATTAATAAATATATATTTATCAGTAACGTATACAAGAATAAATATTATGTTCTATACGTCAAAAAATGGTCAAAACTCGGCATGTTTGCTGGTTGAAAACCAGCGCTGGCCTTTTTTCAAAGAAATATTCAATAAAGATTTTTCACGGGAGGTCTACCGAGAAAATCACGTACCTAGTCGATATAGAAGCGGCGCTAGTTGGTCCTGCGTTCATTTTCTAATAAATCTAATAATTTTCTCCCGAATTTTTCCTTCACCGGTTCTCTTATGGTACATAATCTACACATAATATATATAATAATAATATATAATGATTTTGATTGACCCCCCTACTGGTTTCGATTTGTCACCAAGTTTTTAAAGTATCCCATACTGTTAGGTACATCTAGGAGTTTTATTTTTAACAGTTTATCGCTCGTTTTCGAGGTAAACAGACTGTAGAAAAAAGTGGTCTTGCAGAACTGTAGTATATTTAAGAGAATTATTCACACCCATGAGATCCCTAATCGGTCGCTGGTTATTATCCGGCACGAAGGACAATTCGAGCAAATGTAAAATAAAAAGGCTGTTTTGCAGTAGGACTGTAGTATATATAAGAGAAATACACAAATTTTACGAGACCACGATATAGACAGAAGAGAAACAAATTGAAGTTTACAGATAGGACAGTGTAAATTTTGCAAGGCTAGTTTATGTTAGAATATTTCTAAGCTGGGACGAACAGACAGAGAGATGGATTACGAAGTGATATTTTTTTTTTGCTTGGAATAGAACCTATAAGCATGCAATATGAAGTATGTGTTCATCTGAATTGATTTTATCATCGTGGAGAGGTAAATACTATGATATTGGATATTCAGTGGATGTAAAAGAAAACCGCATATTAAGCTCATAAAACGAAACATTTTTGCTTTAATTAATATTTCTTATAGCACTATCCGTTGCCTTAATACATTTTCGCAGAAATACGATAAACATGCGGTGTTTTTATTATATAACGTCAGCCTGTAGAGATTGCAAGACTAATTACTTACAATATTACTAACATTCAAAGCTTTTTTTTTCCTTTAGGGAACGTAATAATATAGTCATTATAATGTTGCCCCATTTTCATTATAATCTAGCCTTAAATAAGACTAATAAGTAATTCTACTTTAACTTAAACTGCTAGATAGATTGAACTAAGAATGTCCAATAGTTCAAGAATGTTCAAATAGACTAGGAGCTTTTAATTTTGTTTTATTTTTATATTTGTTATGACTATGATTTTGTTTTTATTTGTAATTACTTTTATGTTTTGTTCTAGTTCTTAAGTTAAGTAGTAACTGTTTTTTATGTTAATTAGTAAAGTCAATTTCGTTCAGGCGAGGTGTCCCCCTTGAAGTCATATGAAACGCGGGGGCCACAGAAGATCAGCGTTGCATCACATTTGTGTTGAAACACTAGCTGAGTGGCTGCTTCTTTAAAAACCCCACGTTTTTAAAGATATATATTTTTTTTATATTTTTAAATTGTTTCATTTTTGTTATTTGTGTGTGTGTGCTTATAAATAAATATTTTTCTTTCTTTCTTTCAATAACACATTCTTAATGCCTTTATTAAGGGGAAGTAACTTTGTTTATGTGTCTTTTATAATATCACAATTTTTATATAGTATTACACTAATTCACAAGCACTCCACTTACTCAAAAGTTTCTGTTCGTTTTAGTCTTCTTACTATATCAGTGTTGTCAAGGAGCTGGATTGCATCGACATTCATGTGGTGATGAAGTCTATGTTGATGAACTTCAGCGTATTTTTGGATAACATTCAAAGTAAATCATATCTATTTTTTGTTCTATTATTAATAAAAAAAATTGAGAAAAAGAGCTACACTTGCACCTTACAATGCAGACCCGTTCAGAATTCTTGAATGAACACAAATTCTGAGTGGCATGCCAATTGCGCTCAACACTTTGAAACATAGCATAAACTATAAAGCCTCGCCTAGTAGTGATTACAGGGTCTCTACATCTCGAGCGATTGCCGATTCCTCGGCTATCTGGAAGACAAAGTCAAATTTGCATCAAAGAAGCTGGGCGTCATATATAGAGCACGGCAATACTACAACCCGGCCCACAATCTAGCACTCTACAAATTGTAGGTCCGGCCACCTATGGAGTATTGCTGTCATCTCTGGTATGGCGCACCCCAGTATCAGCTACCAGTTGCTTGGAGACGTCGGTTCATTGTGTGTCATCTACCGCATTTATCACGGCGAGTGTTCTGAAGAGCTGTTTGATCTGATTCCTGCCGCCGAATTCCATCTTCACACTCACGCCACTGATTAGAATATCATCCCCACCAAGTTCCTTTATATTTTGAAAATTAAGGACATAATCGGACTGTCAGATACTCTATATGCTATTATATTCTGTGTATGGTTCTACCTATTGTGCTTCCATCGCTTTTTGTATCTCACCAGAGATTCTTTAACAAGAACATAAAAATTAAACTGGACTCGCAGAGAAATTTATTAGGAAAACAAGGAAATTAGATGGGGATTAGTGACTTAAAGAGGGATAAATTAGATAAAATTGGGAACAAGCAATAAGGAATAGGGAAGTTCAGCTAACTTCCAAACATTGGATGAAGTTAATCAATTGATTTTAATGCTATTCGCTGTATTTAACTGAGCTTGTTTTAAATTTATTTGTTGTTGTACAAGAATAGTAATTCATTTCATTTTGTTTGTAGCAAGCTTAACATGTTTTAAAAGCTCAAATATAACTGGTATTTTTCGAAACAAAAATTATGTTTTTTTGTATGCCTATATGGGACAAGACGAGCAGGAAGTGGAATTGATGGTAATTGATACGCCCTGCCCATTACAATGCAGGATTCTTGAAAAACCCAAAAGCTCTGAATGGCACTACAATTGCACTCGCCACCTGGAGACATAACATGTCAAGTCTTATTTGCCCAGTAATTTCACTAGCTAAGGCGCCCTTCAGACGGAAACACAGTAATGCTTACACATTACTGCTTCACGGCAGAAATGGACGCAGTTGTGGCACCCATAATTTGTGTTATTTGGACTAAATATTCCGAAGTCAATTTATGTTTTTTAATTATAACATATGATTTGAAAAAATATATAGCAAGAAGGATAAATAAATAAAAAATGCAAGTTGTGATCAACACCGGAAGAACGTCACATGTGTTAGTTTTTTGTGGCAAGAATGACACAATAATAAAATACGATTCAAGCGACTCATAAATACATAAACTGCATAAATATAGAATTGCCGGGTTTGAATTTACGTATTATACTTATATGGTTTGTGTGTTTTTTTTCTGGTAGTATTTTTAAGGAATGAAAGAAAGAAAAATAATTTATTCATTTTGTTATACAAATTAAATTCGTAACCAAATTTATGAACGATGCGGGCCTCGAACCCGCGACGTCTAGGTTTCTGTCCGAGCGCTCTTACTAACTGAGCCAACCGTTCAAGTAAGTATTGTCAGAAATATAAGTTGTATAATTAATCCCAGAAGTGGCGGATAGCACTTTTTTACCAACACTTATAAAAGTTGAGCTTTAATGAGAAGAAGTAGCAAGAAACTCTTTGCCACTCTTAAATCTAAAATTATATGTTACATCATATTTTATAAAATGAATGTTAAGTGATGCACTAAAATTTCTCAAACGTTTTGACCAACTTGTGTAAGTTAAAAAAAAAGAATTGATGCTTGGACCAGCCATCGCTTCATACGCACATATCTAAGGGAAGGTAACGACCCGCCACACGACGCTGCCAAGAGCATGTGGTCATCGCCGCTTATGACTAGACTGTACTAGTAGCGAGTAGCATTAAAAATTTAAATTCTTGATTATTTAAGAACAATCTACATAGTTGGCTAAAGGCTTATAATTTTTATAGTGTTAAGGACTTCATGGATAAGAAATTCTGATATTAATTATTGTATTAAGTTAAATATTTGCATGCTAGTAATAGAGCTAGCCAAACATTTTAACAGCATTGTATATTATGATTTTTGCAAATAAATATATTATTATTTATCTTTATTATAATTTCATCTTATTTTATACATTTATATATATAACATATTTATAAAAAAAAAAAACATTATTACAAATATAAATATAAAAATAGAGTCCCGCCGGCGTTGGTTCACGACAATTCTGCCGGTGGTTAGGGCGACAGACTAAAAACTTCCTCACGATGCGTGCCGTTCCCAAGACAGCTGCTTTCTGTAACTGCCTCTTGAGATGATGGTCGAGGCTCGTTGCTATAAGACCAATGATATTTCAATTTATTATTATTAAATTATTGTATATTATATCATTGTAAACGACTATTGGGACAATTATTGTTGAATCAACATCCCACATGTCAGTAACCTCGTGTGCCAGGTCTTGGTACTTCGACAATTTGTCTATTTCAGCTTTCACAAGGTTATCATCACACGGAACGGTGATATCAACAATAGATGCCCGACGCACTAACCGATCTACCAACACAATATCAGGCTTATTAGCAATGATAGTTCTGTCCGTGATGATAGATCGGTCCCAGTAGAGCTTGGCACGGCTGTTTTCCAGATCTGGCTCCGGAGTATACTTAGTATTATTATTATTAAAACGGCTGACCGGCCTTAGAGGTATCTAGGTCTAAAATACGTATATTACAATAAAATCACGTGATTTTGTTTGTTACCTTGGAATTTATATATAACCAAGTTCTTTAGCCGTCCTGTTATATAAACAAGTTTTTATACATTCGCATGTGTAACTCGAGTATTGATAATCTGTAGTGCCTGAGAGCGGTAAGACATTGAATACATCGTGCTACATTTCAATTAACGATTTGCGCGATCATGTTATACCGGTCACTGACCCGGTGACCGCGACGGAGCAAATTGAACCTTAGCTAGGGTTGTCTCTCGATACAAATCATTTTTTTTTATGATAAAAAGGGACGAGACGAGTAGGACCTTCAGCTGATGGTAATTGATACGCCCTGCCCATTACAATGCAGTGCCGCTCAGGATTCTTGGAAAACCTAAAAATTCTGAGCGGCACTACAGTTGCGCTCGTCACCTTAAGACATAAGATGTCAAGTCTCATTTGCCCAGTAATTTCACAAGCTACGGTGCCCTTCAGACCGAAACACAGTGATACTTACACATTACTGCTTCACGGCAGAAAAAGACGCCGTTGTGGTACCCATAAACTAGCCGGCATCCTGTGCAAAGGAGCCTCCCACTGGTGAATTGGTGTTATTTGGACTAAATATTCCGAAGTCAATTTATGTTAATTTATTTACAACATAATTTAATTGATACGCCCTGCCCATTACAATGCAGTGCCGCTCAGGATTCTTGGAAAACCTAAAAATTCTGAGCGGCACTACAATTGCGCTCATCATCTTAAGACGTAAGATATTACGTCTATAAAATTATAAAAATTATAACAAATAATCTAGATAAATTTCTAGAGCATTGTCGGTCTTTTAGAAAGATGTACATGTAGTTTTTCAAAGGTACCAATGTTGTATCGTCTTGGAAACACCGCACATGGAAGCTCTTTCCACAGCTTGCTTGTACGTGGAAAAGAGTTCCTTGAAAACTGCACTGGATAGTAACGCCAGATATCCAGATGGCAGAGATGGAATCCTAATTTTAAATTCCGTGGCCATCTGGAGGGCAAAGCCAAATTGGCTTCAAAGAAACTGGGCGTCATTAATAGAGCACGGCAATACTTCACGCCGGCCCAAATTCTAGCGCTGTAGAAAGCGCAGGTCACACATGGAGTATTGCTGTCATCTCTGGTCTGGCGCACCCCAGTATCAGCTCGATTCATAAGACCGCGTGCAACGCAGATCAGCTCGAATTGTCGGGGACCCAGTGCTGTGTGAACGGCTGGATCACTTGACGTTGCGTAGAGACGTCGCTTCATTGAGTGTCTTCTACCGCATTTATCACGGGGAGTATTCCGAAGAGCTATTTAACCTGATTCCTGCCGCCGAATTCCACCTTCGCACGACGCGCCACAAGTTAGGATATCATCCTCACCATCTGGATGTGTGGCGGTCCTCCACAGTGCGGTTTTCAAGGAGCTTTCTTCCACGTACTACAAAGCTGTGGAATGAGCTTCCTTGTGCGGTGTTTCCGGGACGATACGACATGGGTACCTTCGAAAAAAGCGCGTACACCTTCCTTAAAAGCCGGCAACGCTCCTGTGATTCCTCTGGTGTTGCAAGAGATTGTGGGCGGCGGTGATCACTTAACAACAGGTTAACAAACGCTCGTTTGTCCTCCTATTTCATTAAAAAAAAAGTAAGACTCCCATAGTTCTAATATATTAGACATATCTATCTATGTTCCTGACTGCTTAGTGCTTATTTAAATCGGTTGTAATCACGATTAATCGGTTTTATTTTTCAAGAGGCCCCGAAACGGGGCCCATATGTCAGACTCGACCCCTTACCGACTAAAAACCTCCTCTATGCTGATAGCCCTGAAGGCTTTCACAGCGACATAGGACGTGGGCCGTGGAGGCCGTAAAGACTACGCAAAAACAGTGGCGGGGAGTCTTCTAAGGAGACTCGAACCTCGGACCAGCTGTGTTCTTGTGGGAGATTAATCGGGGTTGGCAGCGACCAATTAAGACCAATCGGAGGTCCTTCATCAGAGTATTGTCAAAGTCAAAATCAAATAAACCTGTTTCAATTAGGCTTAAATTAAGCACTTTTGAATCGTCACTATAAATATTTCTTTTAAATTACTGAATCTACCATATGTTCGGAAAAGCTCGTGAGATGTACATACAAAAAACTCAACGGCCACTCTTTTTAATCAAATAGAGTATTTTACATTGGCTGTAATAATTTATAAGTTGCTGCATCCAATATATGAATTGTGTTTGAATAAAATTAATTATTTCATAAAGAGTAATAAATTGTTTAAATATAAATTATCGTATATTGCATGCATCAATCTTCAGAGCTTGAATAACAACGCTATATTTTATTTCTACTAATCATGAGTAAGTTTAAATAAATATATTAATTAACGACTTGTTATATTGAGAGAGACTTGAGCAGTCAGTGTAAACTACCTCGAAAAGAATTGAAATATCGAGGAAACTCAAAAACATCTTTGATTCAAAATAACCTTGATTCTATTAATACCACTAACACAATGAGGATGAATAACTGTACTTTAATTTAGTAGTTGAGATAACGTAAGCAGACAGACATATAGACATGGCAAACTTACAAGAACTCTTTTTGTCGGAGGCAATAACAATTTTAAAAGCATAATTATTGAACTGGTAGACCATCATGGATAAGCTATAAGCAGTGCTTTGTTTTCTAATTGGGATACCGTTGATAGGATTTGGATGCAGAGTATTTTATTGTACTTATTACAAAATTTCAGAAAAGTAACATTATGTAAAATATTTCACTATTACCCTACACGAGTCAGCCCTACCTCAGAATAGATCAAATAATTGTAGGTATGTTTCGTACAAGATGTTATTAATAAAAACATTTAAAGCAGCGTTTGAAAAAATTATGAATCGATTTATTAGTAAGTAACACAATAATCAAAGTAGACAAATACGCGAAAAGTACTTGATTTGTGTTTCACACACGTTTAAATTAGTGAATCCTTTATCCATCAGTGGACTTCTTTAACTGGTGTTTAGTCAGTCTTCAAATTCTTCATCGGTATAAACAATACTTACTTTTGAACTCTTTTAAAAGGTTTTGAATTCCAAAGGCAAGTTAAAAATATTTCTTCCAGAGCCATTATAAAATATTTTGTGTTGTGAGGTATATTATATATTCTACTAGCTGAACCCACAGACGTTGTTCTGTAGATAAAAAAAAATACTGTTTTATAGGATTTGCAAAAATGCACAGCGTTAATGTTCAAGTTTTCAATTCTGCCGGCACTCCCGGAGTGCAACTCGTATTTTTTTTTTAATGGCGTACCTTGGTATGATGCGTTAGTCCTCAGATATGGTCATCTCATCTAGGGAAATGAAATGAAATGAAGAAAATCTCGTAAAAACATAAATAAAAATTCAAATATTTATACGCTCACGTCACTTCCGAATTCTTCTTATTTCACTATAATAATATAATCTTAATATTTATAAACTACGTGGCACGTTGTTTGTCCGCGATGGACTCCTAAACTAATGAACGGATTTAAATGGGGATTACTTCATGGAGTACAGTTTAGTCCAACTTGAGAGATAGGATAGTTTTTATTTTGATTTGGGACCCATAATTATTTTTATTTCTATTATTTATGTTATATGGACATATTTTCTGTGAAAGAATTTATTGACGCGCGGTTTGACAGTTCTTCTGTGAAACAATTTCATTATAACAACAAGGAGCATACGTTAAGAAAAAATTCTTGATCTTATGAAATATTATTGACAATTCGTTAAAAACAGTATTTTATTTATTATGCACAGAACAACGTCTGTCGAATCAGCTATATAAGAACAAAACTTTCATCTATAATGGCAACGGCTGTCTTCGAATTTTCGATGAGGCCACGTGTCCTGACGCGAGTTGAACATTTTATATCCATCCCAATTAAAGTGCTCAACACCGCTAAAGAAGTTTTCACTTCAAAAATACTTAGAAGAAACAAGATAAATAATGATATAAATAATCTTTATCTTTAAGAAAGAATGGAAGTAAGTTGATTAACAACACTATTATAAAGGGCAAATATGGATATACAAATTCAGTCTGATGTATCAACACAAAACATTTCATCCGTTAGATGTCCACAGCTGGACAAAGGCCTCCACCATAGATCGCCCTGACCATCAGTCCTGCACTGCCCTCGTCCTACTTATTCTTGACCAGATCATCGGTCTATCTTCTCTATCTAAATCGAAATCTGTGCCTATCGAAATCGTGGGACGAAACTGAAGGGGCAGTGAGCAGGGCATATATGCCCAACTATGGTTGGACGGATAGATGGAGGGTGGGGAAGAAAACTCCTCGAATGACGACCACGTACCGGAAGACGTAGTGTTGGTAGGCCCCCCACAAGATGGACCAACGATCTGGTGAAGATCCCCGGAATACGTTGGATGAGGGCATCGCAGGACCTATCGTTGTGGAGTTCTTTGGGGGAGGCCTTTGTCCAGCAGTGGATGTCTGATGATGATGATGAAATGAAGGCATTGTATTTTCGCTGCTCCATAACGTCCACTCATATAAGATAGCGGGCGGTAGATAGTGTTTAGTACATAAACATCGTACCAATAAAAAAACTGTTCATAAATAAAAAAACCAATTGTGTGGTTTGATGAAACCACGATGCAAGTGAAACTCTTTTTCACAAAATGACATATTGATAACATCTTAATAATCCAAATAAAAAAAAAACAAATTTCTAAAAATTATGCTTTATTATTCTATTCTATATATATAAAAATGAATTGCTGTTCGTTAGTCTCGCTAAAACTGAAGAACGGCTGGGCCGATTTGGCTCATTTTAGTCTTGAATTATTAGTGGAAGTCCAGAGAAGGTTTAAAATGTTAATAAATATGAAAATTTTTGGAATTAAATAAAAACAACAATTTTGTTTTTCCTTTGATGTGTCCCCCGTCGCACCGCTCAGAAATCAAATTGAAAGAATAGTTTAAAATGAATAACTAATTAGATTCTTTGTATCTTTCTCACTTTCTCAGGAGGTAATAATCAAACTTAATTTTAGATATAGTTGGTAGATTAACTACAGTTGCTATCTATCATGGCAATACAACGTTTGCTGGGTCAGCTAGTCATAAAACAAAAATATGTGCCACACATATGTGACGCTTGCTGTCTTCGGCAGTCAAAGCGGCAGCCCCAGCACCAACTGACATAACTTGGACATGAGAAGGAGCCAGCGATACAATTGAATTAAATATAAAAACATAGGTAATATTATGACTGAAACTGTATTTAAACACATTCAAAATTACAATAGAATGTCAAACTGTTATGTGTTGTGTTTTGATGTGTGCGTGTGTGTGTTTCACCTACTATCAAGTGATGTTTTACGACTGACATAAAAAAGCTCGCATCTATATATATAAAAATGAATTGCTATTCGTTAGTCTCGCTAAAACTCGAGAACGGCTGGACCGATTTGGCTAATTTTGGTCTTGAATTATTTGTAGAAGTCCAGGGAAGGTTTAAAAGGAATTGAATAAACATGTAAATCCCCGTTTTTATATAAAAGCAACAATTTTGATTTACCTCCGACGTGTCCCCCGTCGTTCAGAAATCAAATAAAAACAATAGTTTAAAATGAATAACTAATTAGAATTTTTATATATTACTAACTTTCTGAGGAGGTAAACAATAAACTTTCTTAAAACACGGGTAACACTTAAAAAAATGATTCCATTTGTTTGTTTTAAGTTTATTTTATACAAAAGTTAAGGTCTTTTATTTATCGATTGAGGCAGTACGAAGTCTGCCCGGTCAACTAGTACTAAATACAAATCTAAACTCAATTAATTAGTATTAAACTAAAAACACACAAGCAAAGCCGTGGAACAGAACTACGTAATAATGACATCAGAATTGAAACAACTCTCCGCAAAAGGCCAGCTAATTTCAACGAGTATACGTTATACCATATTAGATGTAATGCTTCTATGAGCGTTAAATACTTTTTATGTCCATAAATAGATCACATCATACGGCCTTAAATAGTGCAGCCTCGCTTTTATTGCTAGTAAAAAAAGGAATGTCTTTAGCAATTTATAATATGGATAAGCTCGTCTAACACAATATGAACTTAAAAGTAACTAAGACGAATGAAGTTTTTTATTATTATTTACTTTATTAGGACCAACAAACAGTAACACAATCGTGAATTTCCTCCACGTACTTTAAAAACTACGTAACTATCTTTCACGTACTGCAAAGCTGTAGAATGAGCTTCGTTCTGCTGTGTCTTCAAAAATGCGCGTACACCTTCCTTAAGTGCCGGCAAAGCTCCTGTAATTCCTCTGGTATTGCAAGAGAATATGGGCGGCGATGATCACTTAACACTTGGTGTTAACCACCCAACCACCTACCTGATCCAAACGCTCTTTTGTCCTCCTTTTCTATAAAAAAAGAAAACACAATAACATTTTAGTATTCCTTACAAATATAACCTTAATAAATTGTGATACCATTAATCCCCATTACTTAAATATTTTTTTTTCGAGATATCTTAGTAGTAAGTAGTTTTTTTACGTCATAATCGTAAGCCGCCATTAACCTTTCATTCAATCAACTCAAATATAAAAAATACACTTATTAAATCATCGATCAAAGTTACAACGAAATACAAGAACTTTTATATTATGTTACTTGCTCTACGGAATACTCCATGGGTGATTCCAACTCGCGCTTGGCTGCTTTTTTGATGTCTGTAATAGTAACAGAATAATCGCCTGGATCACACGTAACGATTACAACCTGTATAATAGTTAATTACATCCGAAAAGGAGAGATCAGACATTAATTACAATATATTACAGATTTTCAGTTATTTGTCGGAGAAACAACGATGCACCGCTTGTCAAAGTCAAAGTCAATAAAATCTTTAAACACTGTAAAACTTTATAAGTTATTTAGTGCAGGATGAAGTACAAAAGTTACAATAGCATTCAAATGAGTATAACAATATTCATTAACAAAATTTAGAACATTAATTCCAACTATCTTTATCATTCAAATAATCTTTCACATTATAATAGGCCTTAGATGTTAATTTATTTTTTACGACACATTTAAATTTTTTAATAGGTAATATTTTAATTTCATTTGGGAGTTTATTATAAAATATAACACATTTATGGAGCCTAGTAGATGGAATTGCTTGTATACTTATAAGCTTCCATAAAACAAGTTTACTCACTTAATAGTTGTCAAATCGATAGAACAATGATCTATGTGATAAATACCACACAACTATCATACATCCGGCAACACATTGGCCAATATTTACTTTATATTACAAGCAGCAGTTAACCTTAGCAGGTTTCATTAATAAATTAACATTTTTGAATAGCTTTTTTTATTTATTATTTATAAGAGATAATATATAAAATTCTCGTATCATGGTGTTAAACTTTGAACTCCTACTAGGTAAAGCGTGACCAATTTTGATTTGTCAATGTGTGCATTAATAAAGGTTTTTAGTTAATATAGTTTTAAAGCGTAAAATTAAATAATATCAATAGTACATAAATGTTGGAAACTTTTAAGTAGCCTTCATTAGTTTTAATTATTTCATAAGTTATAATTGTAAGCTAGCTGTAAGTCTCCCAAATATTAAAAAATAAAAATAAAATAAAATTAACTAGTTGCTTAATATTAAAATACTATAAACTAAAGCCAAGCGTGGCTGACTGTTTACGACTTGCCAATCAATACCGGTTACAGTGACACTATTTTCATCTACATGCACTAGTGCATCTATATGCACTTTCGTTTTCTATCTTGCAGTATCTCCGGTAGAGGAGTATATTGTAAGGTTTTGTTGATCATTATGATTATTAGCCTTTACTGCCATATGATTTATGTAGATATAAAGTAGTTAAGTGAGATAAATGATAAGATAAATACAGTACAAGAAAATATATTTGCGAAAATCTTGAATTTCAACGAAGACGAAGAAGCATTGTGAGTGCGCTGTACGATGTTTTTACAATCTGAAAAAAAAATAAGTTTCTAAGTTAAAATTTAAAAAAGTGTGTGCGTGTAATCTTTACTCGTAAAACTTCTTTAACGTTATCACTGAAACTATCATCATCCAGAAGACGTCCACTGCTGGAGAAAGGCCTACCCCAAAGATCTCCACGACAATCGGTCCTGCGCTGCCCTCGTTCAAAGTATTCCCGCGATCTTGACCAGATCGTCGGTCCATCTTTCCCACCATCACTGAGTCTTCCGGTACGTGGTCGCCATTCGAAGACTTTTCTGCCCCAACGGCTATTTATCCGTTGTACTATGTGCCCTGCCTACTGCCACTTCAGTTTCGCAATCATTTCATCATTCAATCAATTTATCACTGCAACTATATTTAAACTTAAATATCATATAATGGTTTAATTATACTCATTAGTAATTATACCATTTATATATGTATATGGGTATGGCAGAAGAAGTATAAAAACAGTTTTTTTTTTATGGAATAGGAGGACAAACGAGCGTACCTGTTGTTAAGTGATGACCGCCGCCCACATTCTCTTGCAACACCAGAGGAATCACAGGAGCGTTGCCGACCTTTAAGGAAGGTGTACGCGCTTTTTTTGAAGGTACCCATGTCGTATCGTCCCGGAAACACCGCACAAGGAAGTTCATTCCACAGCTTTGTAGTATGGTAGAAAGCTCCTTGAAAACTGCATTGTGGAGGACCGCCACACATCCAGATGGTGGGGATGATATCCTAACTTGTGGCGTGTCGTGTGAAGGTGGAATTCGGCGGCATTATTAATTAACGCAGTTGAGATGTGATCACTAAGTAGAATGGATAGAATTCCGAATGCAGTAAACCGAGCGCGCTGTGGTCTGAAAGAAGATGTTGTGACAAAGATTGAGAAATGAATTCTGAAAAGATTTGGATATATGGAGGGAGCGATTTAGTTTAATATTCTTCTGTGGTTTTTGAATTTTTAAATATGTGACAATTCCGAATGATGCTTATTTCATTTTTGGTTCACTGGCTAATTATAACTAATACATCACTGATCGTCCCGGGTTCGAATCCTGGTAGGTGCAAACTGTTATATGAAGAATATGGATGTTTGTTTACGAGTGTTTATATGTATTTATGAATTTTTATGTAAGTATATTGTATTAAATATGTCGTTGTCTTGTACCCTTAGTACAGGCTATGCCTAGTTTGAGCCAAGGTAATGTGTGTAAAAGTGTGTCAATATTTATTATTATTATAATTTTCAGTCATATAAATAAGCTGTTCTTCCGACGGACGCAGTTCAATGCAATTGGGGCGGTTCGTGGTATGATACAGAATAGAATAACAATCGAATATTTAAGAAAAACTATTATAGATTGCACAATACATCACTACAGTGACTTTTACAATTTCTGTTGCTCTTTAGGTATCCCTTTCTATCTTAGAAACGGCTTTACAATAGAAACTAATTAATAGTTGTTAAGAACAAAAAAAACACGTTTTTTATATAAAACCGAACTAAAAAATAGAAAATTTATTTTGAAATATAGAATTAACATCAATCCCTGTCTTATAAGTATATAGATGAAAATTATATAAATTAACAAAAATCTTACTAAGCAAATTGAAAAAAGGAATAATTTTATCAAATAAATATATTGTTATCGGTTCTCGATAGATCTTAGAATGTTGAACAAAATCTAGCCGTTTAAAGTGGGTCAAAATCACACCCAAAAGAGTCGGTTACAAACAAACATACATACAGGAGAAGCTAATAAAAAGCGTGTAATTGAATAAACCTTACGTTGGCATAGGCCGCTAGTGATAAGTCATACATTCTTCCGGCACTTAGTACCAATGGTTTCTGAGCCCTGGCCATTATCAATAAAATCCTTATTCGAACACCTGGCACTGTAGCGATGCCTCGTTCCCATCCAGAAAAATATATAGCTTCACCAATTTTCTCACTCTGAAAACGGTAAATACTTCTTTCGGAAAAACGGTCTTAAAGTTTGTGCGTCCAAAGTTTTCACGTATAGAGCGGTTATCTAAACGAGTACGTAAATAGTTAAATGCAGAAAATAAATTCGAAAGTTCTCGTGAAACTTTATTGGCTTTTACTGTTTTCTCGTTTCACTTTAAAGGAACATTAGATAATTAAATCTAAGGGTTTAGGTATTTTTTATGACGATAAGGGACTAGATGATCAGGACGTTCAGATGATGGTAATTGATACGCCCTGCTAATGGGCAGCTTTGTAATGATAAAGCAGTGCCGCTCAGTATTCTTGAATAACCGAAAAATTCTGAGCGGCACTATAATTGCGCTCGTCACCTTGAGACATAAAATGTACACATTACTGCTTCACAGCAGAAATAGGCGCCGTTATGGTACCCATAATCTAGCCGGCATTCTTTACAAAAGAACCAGGCACTGGTCGAAATATATATCAGCTAAATCAAAGGAGCGTTCAGGACACCTGATGATATTTAAGTGATCACCGTCGTAAAACTCTCTTGAAACACCAGAAGAATGAGCAGGCGTTACGGGTCTTTACAGTGGGCGCAGTGATTATTTTAAGATATCTATGTTTCATACTCCTGGAATTATTAGGATCATCCCATCCGCTTAAGGAAATTCATTCGAAAGTCGAAGAAAATTGGAAACATTATTCAAAAAGCTCTTTAAAAAAACTCCCCGCGATAAATGCAGTAGAAAAATTTAGTCTTGCTATTTAAATATGTACATAGTATAAGCAAATTCAATAAAAACCAATAAGAAAATTTATTGAAGTAGGCGTTACTTTGCGGAAATCCATAATTATACAAATGATTTAAGTTTTCTTTAGCGTTAATTCCGCCAATATTTGTTTTTAAACAATTCGACGCGTGTTTCGCTTCTATAAACTACTACTAAGAGCCCACTGCTTGTTCCGTCTGTCAGTGTGCTGGGTCTCTGGAAAATTTAACAGAGAGTGTATCACGTTCTCCGCTATAATAAAAGCCGAAGATCTTGGATTCTAAAATGGCCACCATGCAAATTTTGTTTTTTAAGTTGTACAAAATTGTTTTCTACCATCTCGCATTGACCAGTTTTCTAGCCTCAGTGTGTCGATCGCTGTTGATGTGATTATTTTATTAACATTATTATAAGCTTAAATACTGGAGATAATAGCATTTACGCTTGATTTCATAAATGTAGTTATCCTATTCATACATCAATTCCTTCTACAACACTTGTTGATACTAACCGCCTGTTAAACATTTGTTAGACAAACTATTTCCTCTCAAATATGCTGAATGAGAAGTAATATTTTCTTAAAGCGACATTGTTATGTATAACACTAACCTGAATTGTAAGCTCTTCGCACCAACGACACATTATGAATAACACAAACATGTTATATCCCAAGAACAGGAAACTCATAAGCCATTTAGTTACGTTGTTCCCAACCAACTGAAAATAAATAAATAAAAAACTGCTGTGTTCATTTGAATGATTCGAGTATGTTGACCTGATTTAAATAAAAACTGATTGTAGGCATAGCCTGTACCTACGGGTTCCAGTCTATCGTATATTTAATACAATATATACACATAAATACATTGGTATTTAAACATCCATAGAAACTAGCACTCATATTCATCATACGAATATTTAAACATATTTCGATACAAACCTGCGGACCCTTAGCTTAGAATTCAGGCTTACTAACATCTAGGCATAGATTTCGATAAAGCATTGGGTCGTTTTAGGTGGCAGAAAATTATCGGCCAATTATTCAATTTTGGTCTAGGCAGCAAAGGTATTCAAACTATCCATAATCTGTACGAGAAGCAAGTAGCTAGAGTAAGAACTGTTATTGTGGACACTGTCACGGGGTTCCACAGGGCTGCATTCCTTCACCGCTGTTTTTAATTATATACTCGAATACTGTACACCTGGTTCTTAAAATCAATGGTAAAGTTGTGAACAAACAAAATCCTAGCAACAGAACATAATGGAGTGGACCAGGATTACGTGGTCGAGAAACTGTTCCGCCTTTCCGATGATACAGACGGATTCAAAAAGCCCACGGCTAGCCTTCATGACTGAAGAGGCACTCAAAAGAGAACTATGAGGTCGTCAACTCGGTAAGGTGAGGTCTTTATATGTATCGATTAAACTATTATAAGCATGAGTGTATTGGGTTCACAATAACGTCCCATCTCTTACTGCGGACTTGGGACAGTGCGGGGGGCGCACGTCATCACTGGTACCTTGGTGTACCACTATTGGTGTCCACGGGTGCACAAAATATACTCACAATTTCCACTACATGATCATCGGCACTATGGGTCTTATCGCGAGATGCGTTTAGTAGCACTGGTTTCCAAGTTGGTGGCAGAGCCCAACCCTTGTCTCTATTAAAATTAGGTCGACGGTCGATTTCTATGGCTTCTAACACGCTTGCGAGACACAAAGTTTTTATCGCGAGCTAATACTTTCACCTCGAACCTAATATAATGTGACGTGTCGGAGTTTAGGGCACTGCTGAAGTGGTTGCAGAGCATACCGATAAAACGTGAGTAAAGCCATATTACAAAATAAGTAAATAATGTCTCACGAAAGTAGTCCCCCTGCGTTGACTTGGAAACAGGCCGTAATCTAAGTTTTTTTTGGAAGAAGAGGACAAACGAGTGTACAGAATAATATTTTATATCTAAGTATTACAACACTAAATTTAAACTAAATGCAAATATAATACAAATATTTTTTAGTTTTGTTACTTTTCATGCATTTGTTAGATTTATCATCATTTTATTTAAATGAAATTAAAAATAATTTCGGAACACTGCTGATTCAATTTCATAAATTTCTAACATTCAATTACGAAATATGAGACATCTCACTAGGTAGGGGAGGAGGGTCTCACAACTGTGACCAGCTGTGACAAGGACGGGGGAGAGGTAAAAAAATGATGAAATTCGTGTGACATAATTAATGGATGGCCCATTTGTGGTGTCATAGGACGTATCATCGTATCGTATATTTAAAAAAAATCATCGTGCGGTTCCCATTTGCAAGGCCTCGTATCGGAATGAACATTTTAAATATCGACAATAGACAGTGAGATATATTACATTGCTTTATAAGCATTACAATAATTTGTAACTGTTATGAGCGGCGATAAATCCTTGATATGTGTCAAGGTGGCCATCGGATAAAATAGGTCATGGCAATATTATTTCCCGGCACTTTGTTTTATATAGTACTTAATTCAAGGAGCGAGCGGTCACAAGCAGTTTAATATCATACTTAATGAGCTGATTGCTCAATTGGACTGATTTATTGCAAGTTGGGCTCGATCTATATATGACTATATCTATAGTATGACTGAGGAAACCATTAGGTAGTCACTATACTATATACTGCTTTTCTAGCTGTAGTACACTTGTGTAATTTTTTTATAAATTCTGATCCTGAAATCCAATATTGCGATCCTGGTGATTTGTAATACATAATCAATCTACTTCAGTCAGCATCTTTTCACAAATACCAGCCGTTAAAAATTTTTACTTATGTATCTATTGCATTAGCTAAAGATCTTTTGTGATGACAAATAAACAGATATATTGTTATGTTCTCATTGTTAATATTTCCAACAGATTGAATAATATATGTGCTCTGTGAACGGCTGGATCTCTTGGCGTTGCGTAGAGCCTTCATTGTGTGTCTTCTACCGCATTTATCACGGGGATTGTTCCGAAGAGCTGTTTAACCCGATTCCTGCCGCCGAATTCCACCTTCGCACGACATGCCACAAGTTAGGATATCATCCCCACCATCTGGATGTGTGGCGGTCCTCCACAGTGCGGTTTTCAAGGAGCTTTCTTCCTCGTACTACAAAGCTGTGGAATGACCTTCCATGTGCGGTGTTTCCGGGACGATACGACATGGGTACCTTCAAAAAAGCGCGTACACCTTCCTTATAGGCCGGCAACGCTCTTGTGATTCCTCTGGTGTTGCAAGAGAATGTGGGCGGCGGTGATCACTTAACAACAGGTGACCCGTACGCTCGTTTGTCCTCCTATTCCATAAAAATAAATCCATGAGCTTATGCTCGACATATCATAATTAAATAGTGAAAATGCCAATATATCAATGCAATATTTTCCTCTGTATTCATGTAAATTAAAACTTTTCGCGCTCAAGTCCATTCGGTATATTTACCATGGCTACTTGATAACCAATGGAGCAAATAAGCGTTGTACTGACAGCCAGCTGGGCTAACATCGGAGCACTCAATATCTCTCTTAGCTGCAAGGTGTTTCTGAAAATAAAGTACAGTTATAGCTTATTCCTTATCAAAATATGTATTATGGAATAATTTTTTGCCCGGCTGATCGCCAGAGCCCACTCAAACCGGCGAGTCACTCACCATATCAGACACATGAGATGAGGAAACAGGTGCTCCGTGGCCACCAAAAGATGATCAGAAGGGGGAATTTAATTTAAAAAAGGGGGAAGCCTGCTGAGTTTCTTGTTTTTCTCTGTGGAAATTTATTTTAGAATGTGTAGTTAGTAGTAGTTTAAGACTTTCAATAAGTGAATTCATATTCTAAATTGAATAAAAATTGAAAATTTGAATATGAATTGAAACCACAAACAGTGCAAATTTTACGTTCACAAATCCACGCCCGAATGAACTGTAAATTGCGCAACACTGTTTCATATTCCCGTGTAATTTCGACACGTTCCTAGTTTCATGAATAATTATTAAATTCTGAATACAAGGAAACTGTATTTGCCGATTGTATAATATTAACGCGAGGAATGTGCGCTTTCTGTTAGATTTGGGTCACGCAGCCGTGAATTATTTTAGTCAAGTTCATTATCAAGCTCTTTGTTATATTTATTCGGCGCCTATTTCTGTCGTGAAGCAGTAATGTGTAAATATTATTGTGTTTCGGTCTGAAGGGCACCGTAGCTAGGGAAATTACTGTGCAAATGAGACTTAACATCTTATGTCTCAAGGTGACGAGGGTAATTGTAGTGCTCTCAGAATTTTTGGGTTTTTCAAGAATCCTTAGCAGCACTGCATTGTAACGGCCAGAGCGTATTATTACCATCAGCTGAACGTCCTGCTCGTCTCGTCCCTTATTTATATAAAAACAGTTTTTTTTTGGAACCGTAGAGCAAAATTTTGTAATTACATAATTTATACGTCTAGATAGAGCCTCTTGTTGATTTGACCTGATTAGAACTGATGAAAACAGGCCAGGTTTATCACTTTAATGTGCGTGAGAAGCTACGTCTTACACTCGCGATTTGTATGTCAATGGAGAGGGCAATGCTCGGAGTTTCCCTGCGAGATCGAATCCAGAAATGAGGAGATCCGTAGGAGAACCAAAGTCACCGACATAGCGCAAATTATTGCGAAACTGAAGTGGCAGTGGGCAGGGCACATAGTTCGGCGTACAGGTGACCGGTGGGGCAGAAAAGTCCTCGAACGGAATACGTTGGAAGAGGTCAGCGCAGGAATGATCATCGTGGAAATCTTTAGGAGAGGCCTTTGTCCAGCAGTGGACGTCTTTCGGGTGTTGATGTTGATGAAATGTATTGTGACGGAATGTTTATCAATTTGAATGTTTAAAAGCAAGTCTTTTGGTGGCGTTTTATAACTTGCTCCAGCTAACTTTTGGAGCACAAAAACGCAAAAAAGACCTGTAAAAATAATGCTAAGTGTGGCTGACAGTGTGGTCAATCAAGTGACTATAGATTAGTTTTCTCTTAGATATATTGCTATATCTCCGTTAAAGAGGTAGGTCTCTCTCGCAGCTTTGTGTGTCTGTAGTTCTATACGCTAGTATTTTGTAAGTCATTTAAACAAATAGAACGTCCAGGGGCGTGCATATCATATAGGCAATTAGGCAGTGCCTACCTCGTTACGAACCTAAATAAATATATCACTAGTGTTAAAGTTAATTTAGTTTACAGATTGCATATAAGAAAACAGCGTTTATTGCAACTTATGTCGTAGACTAGTTAGATCTACAGTGTTTGCTTTGCTAGAAAACCAATGCACGCCCCTGAAAACGTCGTACCGTACGAAAGTACGATTTAAGCAAAAAGCAGATATAATTATTAATAAAGTTGAAGTTGTTTTCGATTCATCGTTGTTAAATAACAATTTTTCTTACTTTAGTATAAATATGTGTTGATTGACCAAATCACCCAACCGGTTTATATACGTTTCTTGAAACTGTCTGTTCGCATATAATTTGTCTTCATTTTCATCTGAAAGTTATAAGTTGAGATATCATCCCCACTATCTGGATGTGTGGCTGTCCTCCACAGTGCGGTTTTCAAGGAGCTTTCTTCCACGTACTACAAAGCTGTGGAATGAACTTCCTTGTGCGGTGTTTCCGGGACGATACGACATGGGAACCTTCAAAAAAAGCGCGTACACCTTCCTAATAGGCCGGCAACGCTCCCGTGACTCCTCTGGTGTTGCAAGAGATTGTGAGACCCGTACGCTCGTTTGTCCTCCTATTCCATAAAAAATGTTTTAAATTACACACACATGCTATTATGTACATCATATATAAAAAAAATCTTTTGTGTTTGTTAAGTGATACCTGCCACCACATTCTTCTGCAACACCAGACGAATCACAGCAGCATTGGCGTCCTTTTAGAAAAGTGAATGCGATTTTTTAGGTGTGTTTATTGTCGAGGAAACACCGCACAAAGAAACTTATTCCATAGTTTGTGTACGTGAAAGAAAGTTCTTTGAAATCCGCACTGTGGAGGAACGCCACAAATCCAGATGGTGGGGATGATATGAAGTTGTGGCGTGTCGTGGAGTTCGGTGGCATTAATCAGGTCAAACAGCTCTTCGGAACACCTCCCTTCATAAATTCGTTAGAAGACACACAATGAAGCGACGTCTCTACGCAACTCCTGTGATCTAGCCGTTCACAAAGCACTGGATCCCCGCCAATTCGAGCTGCTCTGCGCTGCACGCGGTCAAATT
Organism: Leptidea juvernica; assembly: GCA_949711755.1. NCBI lineage: Eukaryota > Metazoa > Arthropoda > Insecta > Lepidoptera > Pieridae > Leptidea > Leptidea juvernica. The sequence continues at coordinate 3,829,366 of CATIXQ010000019.1, forward strand.
CATCGAGCTGATACTGGGGTGTGCCAGACCAGAAATGACAGCAAATAACTCCATATTTGGCCGGACTTGCGCTAGAATGTGGGCCGGGTTGTAATATTGCCGTGCTCTATTTTTGAGCTGATGGTAGTCTTAGTGGAAAACTACATTTTATTTAAAATTCAAAGCTACTTAAACTATAATCGATTTTGATTGAACTAAAATAAATGTAAGTAAAATATTTCTTAAAGGATTAAAAGGCGTGTGGACTGCGGTTAACAGAAAACCTCGTCCTTCTGAAAACGTGTTCTGAAAAGGTCACAAAACATCGGCTTTAATAAAAAAAAAGCAACTGTGTGATTTTATGAAACCACGATGCGATGCAAGTGAAACATATTAGGATGGAAAAAAAACATTTATTAGGTTGTACATATTCATATAATAAAAATATAATGTAAAATAAATAAATCGTTTGTGGGGTTCGAACTTTGAAACTGGCGAATTAAACCGCGCGGCCAAACTGACTTAAGGCGAAGAGGATTGAGAAAACACTCAAACTAGGCACTACCTTTTAGAAAACTTTTATGGTGAAAAATCTTGTTAGACATACCCTTAAGTCTTATTCTTACGTTGCCAATGCTTGCTGTTGGTTATAGTTAACAGTACAGTTATTTTTAACTACCATTTTAACAAGCGAAATTAATAACACTTGAAGATCACCCCTACCTGCGACTAATGCGACATACGATAGATGGGCGAAAAAATTGTTTACGATCTTGATCACATAATTTATTAAAAAGTGAAATAAGTAAAAACCTTTTTTTAATATTTCTTTTTGGTGCATTTAAATATATATTTTCTACAAAAAAAATTCTACCTCATTCTAATACCTTATTAACTAAGCTACACATATCTATTTTTATATTTGATCAAAACCATCTATTTAGTTTTTTATGATTATTTGAAATCATCAATCTAAAAATGTCAAACTACAGTTTTAAAATTTTAAAAAACAACTTTAGTTGCGACTATTGTAATTTTTTTTATTGTAATTTTGCGATAATTCAGTTTATGATTACGGCTGGGTTGCAACATATTTGCTGCTATGATTAAGGTTTCAGTCAAATTTAACGTTAACAGTAACATAGACTGCGTAATGTGTTGCATTCGTATTCCTTGGCATAGTTAAAGTTGAAAAGTGCAATATCAAGTAAATTAATCAAAGTAAAGTAATACCAAAAAACTATTTGAAACTTTTGGCACGTCGGTATTTAGCTATTTAACATTAACAATAGCTTTAACTGGCGAAGATTGGACAGTTACGGTTAACAGTTAAAGTTATGACGTCATCTGAAAAATTTGAAATGGTACTAATTTTTTGCTTAACTGGTACTTTAACAAGCTTGTTATTGCTAAAGTTAGTTGTTGCAACCCAGCCTAACGGTTCGAAATGTGTAAAAAGTACTTACGTTTAAAATTGGCATTGCAGTCTCTTAGTATATGAACGCAGGAATCATTCAGAACAGCAAATTGGCAGAGCAAATGCATAATATGCGCCTGAATTATGAGGTCATTGACCATCACGAAGTACGATATATAAGAGAATACGATGATAACTCCGACATATGTGGCCGGGTACAATGCTTCCGTTTTGTACTCGTACGGAATACGCATTGGAACCATTAGATTGTAATCCAAATCATCCAGTAGGGGGTATATATACCTGAAATTAAATTTCTTCAGTTAATTAAATAGAATTGCAATGTAGAAGTTGATGAGGATATAGCGGGACAGGAATATCACCAAAGCAACTAAAGTCCAGTGAGATCTCTAGTGTTTCCCATATTACTATATGGTGCCGAAACATGGACAGCCAAAAAACGAGAGAGACAAAGGATCGACGCACTAGAAATATGGTGTTGGAGACGAATACTACGAGTATCATGGACACAACGCTGCACAAACGTCTCGATACTTGAAGAACTCAAGGTGAAAGAAAGGTTTTCATTAATAGTCAGATCGCGTATCCTCAGATACTTCGGACATATCACGTGACGTGGTGAGCATGCCATAGAGAGACTTGTTGTTCAGGGAAGGGTCAACGCCATTAGGTCAAGAGGACGTTCCCCTATGCGCTGGACAGACCAGATCAAAGCCCTAACCAACACTCCCCACGACACATGTGCCAGAGAAGCAACAGCCGGGGATAAGTGGCGTAGGAACGACTGCTCTGTCAAGAGTAATCCGACGAAGAATTAAATAGAATTAGCCCCGACTTCACCATTGAAGTTGAACGCGATTAGAATACTTTGCCGCAATAATTTTAAATGCTGACCGCCGGGCATTCAACATATTTGATCACGTTTAAGAACTGTCACTGTCACATAATAACAATTTTGTTCATACTTATCGATGATAGTTTTTAGAGGTATTTGATACATTCTATTCTTTATGACATGTAAACTCAGCTAACGTAAACACGCTAAATAGGTATTGGTGAAATTGTTTTGTGTTTAATTGAGATCAAGACCGGCATTTGATCTCGTTTACGTAAAACAAAGTTTTATTGAACTCAGTGTGAAGTGTCATTGGTGAAATCGACTGACTGGTGACTCGACATAAA
>CATIXQ010000019.1:3831974-3877405 GCA_949711755.1 Leptidea juvernica
TTGGTGAAATCGACTGACTGGTGACTCGACATAAAACTAATGGATATAGATATATATTATAAGAACGATACGACATAGGTACTTTAAAAAAAAGCGCGTACGCTTTTCTAAAAGCCCGGCAACGCTTCAGTCATTCTACTGGTGTTGCAAGAGAATGTGGGCGGCGGTGATCACTTAACAACAGGACCCTTACGCTCGTTTGCCCTCCTCTTCAGCCTTTATGCAGACATTAAATGTATGCCTATACTGTGAATACTACTGAACCGATGGGAATAATACTTATACTTAAGGTACAGCGTGTTTCAGAGAAGGTTTTAGTTTGGAAAGCTTGTGATTACTAATCCGGATCCTATATATTCGCAATACAAATAACTCAGTCAATGAAATTTCATTAGATATGACAATTCATACAATGAGCGGGCGCGGGGTACTTAATTTATAGAAAACAACGTTTACCGGTTGAACACGTGTTTACTAATAAATGGAGACAAGCAACTAAGTACATATTATATTATAAGAATGAATGTTTGTCTGTATGTCCTTTATAAAATATTCCTTTGATCATGTGATGATTTTCAGCAAGGTGTTGTGCATGAGCCCACGAAGGTTTCTGAGTTAGTACGACCAATCTACGTTCGTACGTTAGTGGCGTAGCAACGCGCTCAAGGTACAGATATTATATAATATGAGGCAAGGCATTAATTTTCTCAAAATTGATGCCTTTCGAATACTTAAATTGACTTTAATTAAATCTCTATCATAAACTGTGACTGTGTTTCGGTCTAAACGTCCAAAGGTGACGAGCGCAATTTTAGTGCCGGTCAGAATTTTTAGGTTTTTCAAGAATCCTGAGCTTCACTGCATTGTAATGGGCAGGGCGTATCAATTACCATTAGCTGAACAACCTGCTCGTCTCGTCCCTTATTTTCATTAAAAAAAACTTATCTCTAATGACTATTTACCAAGCTATGATAGTACACGTTCCCAAAGCAACCAAAAGTTTCAGACATGCCTCGTTCCTCTTCCGCCATAGTTCAAGTAAGTTTTTCCTTTCGTCCGTTGATAAATCAAAGTTAGAAGACTCCATGGCAGCTGCTAAAGTCTTGAATATATCTCTGTTATCGAGCTGTGATAAAAAATGTTAATTTATTATACAATTGGATAATTTTTAAGTCTAGATGGACTATGACAGCTGTGAACACGACAAAAAAAATAGCGGTGAACTGTTTCTTTACTAGACTCTATTTTCATCAACGCACGCATACTAAAACAAAGTGACTGGCGTATCGCAAGTGTAGACGTGGCTGTCATGCACAATATGAGGCGTATATTTTCTAATGTGTGGTAGACAGGTTTTGACTTTCAATAAGTTACATAAAGTCCTTTTAATATTTAATTAGAGACAGACATAAACTTATGATGCCTACTACTCAGCTAAGTCGAGTTAGTAAGTCTTTTGTGGGGCGATGTATATGCTTTTACAACAAGATCCCAGAAAATGTTCAAAACAAAAGTATTACGTTATTCTAAAGAATTGTTAAAAAACGTTTGTGTGATAATGGTTACTATACCATAAATGACTTTCTTAATGATACCACAGATTGGGAATGGATTGGCCGCTCTCAGGCTATTAAATAATAAGTTTAATTGTACAATTTTACTTTGTAAACATATTTATTCGATGAAAAAAAAAATAAATAAGAATAACATAATATATTTTATAGCCAATAAAAGATTTTATTGATAAGTAACCTTTCCTTGCATTATTATCATATTCATATAAATAAAATTTAAAGAATAACCTAAGCTATTCTCATTAAATAGTTCAACTTAGTTTAGTTTAACTTATCTCTTCTGTGGGGCGTCCCGAGATGCACACGTTTTTTTTATTTATGAATAACTTTTACTTCTGAATACCAATCCTCAACGGACAAGATGGGAGCTAATTGTAGGTGATTGATCATCACTCCACCTGGTTGAGTGATCACTTATATACAAATTATTTAAGTTTTCTTTAGGGATAGATTTTTTTTTTGTATAATTATGGATTTCCGCAAAGTAACGCCTAATTCAATAAATTTTCTGATCACTTATAGACCACAACATCGATAATCCGCCACTGATAAAACTATCGCAAACTAAGTCTTAAATGTCTTTTTTTATGAGAAAAGGTAACGGGATGAACACCTTAGGCTTCGTTTCCACCAAGAGAGGAGAAGAGACGAGAGGAGTTTGAAAAAGAAAATTTTCTCGCTCTCACGACCTCCGGCGTTCCGTGCCGGTGCTCTAACCAACTGAGCTAACCGTTCGAGTACCGCCTGGCTATAAAATTCTGTTTGCTTTGTTCAACTCTCAGGTTGTGGCTTCATCTATTCGAACGGTTAGCTCAGTTGGTTAGAGCACCGGCACGGAACGCCGGAGGTCGTGGGTTCGAATCCCGCATCGTTCATAAAATTGTGTTTTTCAAATTTTATTTGTGTATTAATCCTAGAAGTGAGGGTTATCACTTTAAAAACATAACATATTGTTTAGACGAGAGGAGATTAGCCGCGAAGCTGTCAGGTTATTTCCACCAGAGCTCCGGTCTCCCCCCAGAGATGTGAGCTGTATTTATAGCAATGCTTTTGGGTGTGCGAAGCGCGGGGAAAAGGGCACTAAGCGCGGGCAGGCCGGCCTCTCGCCCACACGCATCTCCGCTCTGCCGCGCCGCTTGATCGCTCGATGCGGCACAAAATTCTATAGACAAATGAGACATCTCCTCTCCTCTCCACTTGATCCATTTCCACCGAAGCTAAGCGGAGAGGAGATATAGAAATAACGAAATCTGATTGGTTATACATCTCCCCTCCTCTCCGGTTTGGTGGATACTGGGCCTTATAGTAAGAGATTTGCCCTGTCATTATGCACTGCCGCTCAGGAATCTAGTCACTTTGAAACAAAAGATGTTACGTCTTATTAACCCAGAATTTCATTAGCTACGGCGCCCTTCAAAACAAAACACAATAAAAACCATCTTCACGATCGGCACCAACCGCCCAACATCGTGTCCTTGGTCGGGTTGATGTAACGATGGACAGTGTAGAAATCGGGTCACCAACCAATATTTGGTCTGCCCGTCCTGCATCTAAGGATGCCATAAGTCTGTTTAAATCCATAAGTGTTATTTGTATAACTTGATTTTAGTATTTCCTTTAATTAACGCGAGTGTTAAACTTTTAAAGGATTAAAACGCGTGTAACGGTTTTACATTAGATGTTTGAGTAAAAGTTACATTTTTATTTTAGTCCAGATCTCGTTTTCAGGGGGACTGCAGATTCTGCAGGTCTTTCTGAAAGGTCTTGAACCGCCGGTTTAATTAAAATAAAAATGTAACTTTTACGCAAAAATCTAATGTAAAACCGTTACAATTACACGCGTTTTAATACTTTAAAAGTGTTTCATTTAAACTTGATTTTAGTTTTATTAATTTTTATTTAGTTTGTTAAGTGAAGGATTTTGTTTTTCTTTTGTTTTAGTGTTAATATACTTAGATTATAATGGGTCTGACATGTACCTACATATAAAAGCCCCTAAATAAATTTAAAAAAAAATTTGGTCATTGTCAACAGCCTTGGTCGAAAGTTTCATCCACTAACTTTTTACTTCTTATTTTCCTCAACTCAAGCATAAAAAAGTTATTGTCTTTACGCTTTGAATGCCAGAGAGAACTGCCAAGTTGAGTCAAACAACCGACCGAGTAGATACTGTAGAGCGAATACAAAAATCGGTTGATCCGAATAAGGGACTACGCGCACTTATTCAGCTCTTTTCAGCTTTTGTCCATAGAAAACAACAATTTTGTATGGAGACGTGTACGCGTCGATTCAGCTTTCCGCGTCCATTCTGCTTTCGCGGCAAACCAGCATAAAATGAGGATAAATGTGTTTTTATTATGCGAATGCTATAGAGAGCGTTCGGCGCTGTTCCGCCGCGTACAGCGCTGTTCGTCGTCGAATGCGGCGGAACAGCTCTTTACAGGGATGAACGCGGAAAGCTGAATCGACGCGTACACGTCTGCATACAAAATACAAAATTATTGTTTTGTATAGTAAGCTGAATAAGTGCGCGTAGTCCCTTAAAGTTATTATTCTGATTCTTTCAACGCCGTACGCGGGTGATAGAATCTGAGCTGTATAAGTGTGACCAAAATCGTTCAGCGAAACGCGAATGGAGCTGAATAAGTGCGCGTAGTCGCTAAGGACACGATCGTGTAGAAGGCCTTGAATGATTGTCAATGGTTGTCGTTGTTGTGTCGTAATCAATTAATTAAACAATTCTTACTCTAGATTTGTACTTATATCCGGCACACAGTTGTATGATTATGGTATTAACACTCTCAATGAATGTATCCATGTTCCATGGTGCGCTAAAGAAATACCAAATCTCGCTTAACACCAATAGCAGCAAGAACACTTTCACCGTCCAACTGTACAATAAATACAATGGACTGGAATCAGAAAATGATATACCTGGAAAAGACAATCAAATTTTAACTGGACAAGACTTATTAGACATGATAATTTTGCGTGAAGACTTCCTATACACTTATAATATTTCGCTCGTGACTTTGATACGTAAGATGTTTAAGCCCTTTAGACGAGTACTTTCACTATTTTTAATTATTTTGTTTCGGGTTGAAGGGTGCTAATGCACCATCATCTAACCTATTATTAAATAAAAATAATCGATTCATTTTTTACATTCTTTGCACCTACCTAAATAATAAATTACCAAACTTCGTACCCCAATTAGTAAAACTGGCTTTGCACAATATGAAGTCACAATATGAATTTAATTCGGCATATATAACAACTTTATTAAAATTAATAAAAGTATAAGTAAAATGAACAAAATATACACTTTAAATTTTTTAATTAATTTTTAATTTTTTTTTTAATATAATCTTTAAAATCATGGCTAGTAGTATTAAAATAAGAGGACACAGAAAACGTTCTCATAATAAAAACATAGGCATCAATTACTCACACATATTTTATCTTGTGTACGTAAAAAACAGTTTGACATACTAACATAAACTCAAAAAAAAATTCACAAACACACATCACATGTAACCATTTTTAATGTGTGACCTAACCTCTGAAACTCAGGGTATCCTACCGCAAAGGGTGAGGCACAAAACTTTATATTATAACCATATAGTATTAGACTTGAATAAATAATTATTATTATTAACTAGTTGATATCCGCGACTTCGTCCACTTAAACTCATGACTAAACACGTAGTACATACTTATAAAAATCTTTATTTCTTAAAACATTATTAACTTTATATTTAATGAAGATAGCGCCATATATTATGAATTTATATAAGAATAATGTGATAGATAGTTAACAACTGTAAATAATCTAATCACCAACTATAGTTAGCTAAAATTACGTTTCTTTTTTACCTTCTGAGAGAAGGAAAGTTATAAAAATTCTAATTAGTTATTCATTTTAAACTATTCTTTCAATTTTATTTCTGAACGATGGGGGATACATCAAAGGAAGAGCATTTTCATATTTATTCACCTTTTAAACCTTCTCTGGACTTCCACAAATAATTCAAGACCAAAATTAACCAAGTCGGTCCCGACATTTTCGAGTTTTAGCGAAACTAACGAACAGCAATTCATTTTTATATATTTAGATTTTTTTTTTATTTATTTCATTTGATCTACAGCACATAAACTAACTTATTTGCTAAAGTTTTGTATAACAAAACATGGGCCAACAGAGATTTTATATTATTTAGGCAAGACAGAATTCTTAAATAGCTTCCTAAAGATAAACTGAAACAAGAAAAAAAAGTGAGTACGTATAACATTCAGTTTACTTGTGTGTGTGTGTGTGTGTGTGTGTGTGTGTGTGTGTGTGTGTGTGTGTGTGTGTGTGTGTGTGTGTGTGTGTGGGGTATGTGTGGGTATGTGTATATCTTATGTGGGGCATTTGGGTATTATAATGAGAGTTTTATAGACCGAAATGTAATCACAACATTTGTTATTTTGACTGTCGTAATCTTTTGATATTATATATTTAAGATTTTGGATCAATGATTATTATTGCTTTACGGTAGACAGTGTCGCCGCTGTGGTGGTAGTGCTCCCCACTGCTGTATCATATGGGGCTTCAAACATTCTTAAATAAATAAGTACAAGTTTTGGAACACATACATCTTTTTTGTCAGTTATGATAGGTAATTATTATAAAGGCCGGAATTGACTTTCAATCCAGGAAATTCGCTCTAGTATTTTTTTCCCTAAATTTATATAACAGTTAGCAGTTTAAAAAAATTTATAGATACTGCATGATTATTGTATTATTGTGCATAGGCAGTGGACCACCTTAAGTGATCACACTAATTTGCAATCAGGTTTCCCCCAAAGTTTGTAAAGTAAATCATCGTGTAAATCTTACATGTTATAACATACAAGGGCTTAAAACCCATGAGAGCATTTTCATGCAAAAATGATGCACAGTGGACGCCGAATAATGGAATAGCCCACGAATACATACCTACACCCATGATCAAAATAATGAGCTACTTGCAAACAATTCGACAGCCTGCAAAGTTTGTATTAAAACAATCAATGGCCAAACAAAAATGTCATAGAAGAACACGATGCATTGATTTACACTTTTTTAACCCGTAAGAAATTGATTTACATTTTGTATGCCCGCTATAGTACATAAAAAATAGATTTGCATTTTTTCTGTCCGCTATAATAGATTACAAATTGATTTACATTTTTTCTGTCCGCTATAGTACATTAGAAATTGATTTACATTTATTCTGTGCGCTATGGTACGTTAGAAATGGGATTTACAACACAGGCACTTTCCGTAAAGATGTATAATGAAAAACATATTGTTTTTAATGACGGATTTAAAAAATAAAATATAAAAACAATAATGAAGTCATCCGCAGGGCATTTGCTGCTCTTAGTATACCAGCTGTTTTAGAGCCAAATGGTATTACCCGACTCGATGGCAAGCTGGAATGACGCTGGTGGCTTAGGCACGGGGAAGGGCGCTGGTATGGGATGCGACTTGCGTCTACACTCTGGCTCCTTCTCATGTGCAAGTTAAATCAGTTGGTGCTGGGGCTTCTGCTTCGACTGCCGAAGACAGCAAGCGTCGCAAATATGTTGGTCTCAGTGATTCATACATCTTTGTGCCGTTCGGTGTCGAGATACTCGGCCCGTGGGGCCCAGAGGCGCGGAGAATGTTCAAAATACTATCCTCGCGCCTCAATAAGGCTACTGGAAACCCAGGCGCTGGCAGCTATTTCGGTCAACGGATCAGCCTAGCTATCCAACGCGGAAATGCTGTCAGTATTCTTGGTACGCTTCCACGTAATGATAGTTTTAATTTTATGTAGTCATAGTATTGTAAATATAGTTATAAGACTTGTTTTGTTTGAATATATTGTTTATTATACCTGCCAAATATGTTGCTCTGTACGCAGTTTCAAAAAAATACTTCTCAAGCTTTCCACTAGATTTAGCTAAAGCATTTGTATTACTTATTGCTAACAGCAATTGAACTATACACTGACCCATTTTATGAATATGTGTATTAAATGGTTTTAGCGCCCCTTATAAGCACCGAAACCATTAAGATTAGTTGTAAATAATAAATGAACGGAGGCAACTCAAAACTCGTGAACATATTTTGTTGTTAAGAGTTCAGTATGTATGTTTGTTTATAATAAATACAGTGGACTTGTGTGTGGTGTTTTAGCTACACTTAAACTATCGATTTTGATTATTATTAAAATTTAGTTATAGAAATAACGGGCAAAATGAGAATTTCGCAACATCCAAATGTACTAGCAAGGAATCTCCTGAGTGTCATCATAACAAGAAGGCTAAAAAGGAAAAACCCACAGGATCTTCTACTGAAGACCGATCGTAATGAAGCGGACTTGATCAATGGACGAGTATCGCACAAGCCTGACATAAATTCATGACCTATATTGATGAGTGTCGCACTATACAGATTGCAATATATTATATATAAAAAATAAAAAAAAGCATAGAGACGTCGCTATATTGTGTGTCTTCTGCCGCATTTATATCGGGGATTGTTCCGAAGAGCTTGTTGACCTAATTCTATTTGATGATAAAATTATGATATTATCCTCACCATCAGGATATGTGACGTTCCTCCACAGTGCGATTTGCAAGGTATTTTCTTCCAACCAAGCTGTGAAATTAGCTTCCTTATGTGGTGTTTCCACTCAACATTGAGATACGACATTGAATTATCATGTCTTATTGAAAAATGGGTCCGCGTGGGGAACATTTGATCGATTTCAAATGGCGTTTATGGATGGAGGCCCTTCTAAATCTAATCGTTGGCATAACGAATTTAAGAGCGATCGTATATCGTTGGGGACTGAAGAAAGAAATGGCCGTCCTTTGACGGTTGTTACCGAGGAAAATCTTCTTGCAATTGCTTTACAACAACAACGCGCTCTCGCACCCAGCGCTCAAAACAAGGGATTTCCTGTACGCCGGTCAAAGTCACGGGTCACTCTCCTTTCAGTCCTGATCTAGCAACATGAAACTGCTTTTATTCCCTAAAATAAAAAGTCAACTGAAAGCGATCCAGTTTCATCGCCGGAAGATGCACTAACAGCGTTCGAGAAGGCCGTAGAAGAGAGGTCTGCGGTAGACTGGAAAAATTGTATCGAGTACTGGCTTTGAGATTGAGGAAGAGATACATGGTGGAAGTGTGAAGGAGACACCCACATGGTGATGCTATATAAAGAACCAAAATATTAGTTAGTGGCACATTATATGCGCCAGAATTCTGTGTGCTGTTCAATTCTCAACGCCGGCTGAGATCAACAGATACTCACATAAATAGTGTATCCATGGATGGCTTTGCATTTGCCATGATAGAATCTCCCTAAAAATTTACTTTTCAAAGCCTTAAGGCTTAGGCAATAACATGAATCAGCGGTCAATTGGAAACAAAGTGACAGCACCCTGGCATCAAGCAATCATACTCATCATAATCCTAAAAAAAAGAATAAAATTGGCAGCTGTTGAGACTGCTGATAGAAATGAAAACTTAGAACTTTTAGTATTAAAATTCAAAAAGTTAAAAAAAAAAATTAAATTATTTTCAATCATCAATTCATTTTTAAGACTTATTTTCAATAATATATTAATCAAACAATATTTCATCAATGCACACTATATACACATTTAACTATTCAATTTCACTTATAAGATTTACACAGCACTTTGTTTCACCCATCCAAAAAGTGGCTAACTACATATATTTATTTTTTAATTATTTATTTATCGCGTGCACTAGTCATGAGTATGTCGGTGATGCAAGCCCATAGCCCCATAACAAATAGTACCCAACGCGGTTAAAGCAGTTTTCACTTCATAAATTTTATTTAATTCACTCACAAATATATTCCCAAAAATAGCAGAATATCTAAATGAAAACGCTAGACTAGTAAGTTCTAATTACAGTCAATTAATAGTTTGATCAAATGATCCATAAGTAACAATTTCCCATTAACAGCGTTTTGGCAGACAAATGGGAATCAATATCGTTTGTCAATTATAAGGGGAAGGGTATTAATTATATTCTCAATGATTTCTAACGCTTCCATTTAATCTCAGACAATCAATATGCTATTAACTTCGTTAACGATATTAATAAATTTTGATGAGTCGTATTATTAAACGTCAATCTTGTACATCATATTTAACTTGTTTTCCTTACTGACTGAGTGCTTTTAGGCCTGAATTGACTTTGAATACTGAAAATTCACTCTAGTTACAACAGTTTTGCTCCAAATTAATATAACTAGCAGTTCTAAAAACATAATATAATAGTCCAAAAGTATTATAGCTAGCATGTCCCGAGATAGTGTAGAAGAGAACCGGAACAAACTTGTGCCTGAAATCGAGACTATGCTTTGCAAAGTCTCGGAATGGGGCCGACATAATTAATTCCAATTTGACCCCAAAAAGACACAAGTTTGTGCGTTTATCACTAAAATGTCTCCCTTTGTCTTATCCCCTCGATTCGAGATCACCCCTTAACTGCCACAGCCTGTATCGGCATACTTGGCGTCGATATATCGAGTGACGTTCAGTTCCGTGGTCACTTGGCTCTTCCAAACTGACTTCTCAAAAGCTTGGTGTACTCAGTAAGGCGAGACAGTACTTCACTTTAAGCCACCACCTGCAACTATATAAGGCACAAATTCGGCCTCAGTTGGCGTACTGTTCTCGCCTCTGGGCTCTGGGCGGGCACTTCCCAGTACCAGCATACAAAGAAGTTCGGCTCATCCCCAATCGGCTTGGCTCTTTAGCGTTTTTATTTTATTTTATTTTTATTTTATTTTATTTGGGATACAAAACAATTACACACTAGATGATTACATTAGAGGAAGAAAGAACATAAATAGTACTGAGTGCATAACCAACGACAATGTCCACGGGTTACTATTTAAGTGTTAGGTAACAAGAAAGAAAAGTAGTTATTACAAACAGGTTTTGCTTACAATATTATTATGATGTTACATATAAGTCTCCAATGAGAATATTTAATTTCATAACAATGAGATTTAAGTTTAAATTTAATAAAATAACATTAATTAAGTTGATGCTGTTTCAATGTGCTTTTAATTGCTGATTTGAATTGTCGTTCCGATATACCTAATATGTCAATATCTGAAAAGATTTCATTGTATGTGCTAAATAGGCCTTGCAGAGGGGCGCGTTTGCCAGAGTTGGTTCAAATTGGGCTAACTGCAAAAAGGGGACGCTTACGTACACTGCGCTGACATACAACTCTTGGGACCTGGAAGTTTAGATTGTGTACTAAATCACTGCAGTCATATTTGTTGTTACATAATCCATATAATGTTTTAGCCCCAAGAAGTTTCCTTCTGGTCTTTAGTCTGGTCTGTAAGTTATATTTTTGTAGCAGATCGGGGTATGATAATTTAGATCGGTAACATCTATAATGAGTCGATTTTAGAAATTTACGCTGTATAGTCTCAATCATATCGGTATATTTACTGTACAGAGGATCCCAGACCTGTACAGCGTATTCAAGTTGAGGACGTATAAGTGATTTGTAAAGTGTTATGTATGTTGTATGTTGTTTAAACTGGCGGGATACGCGCATGACAAATCCAAACATCTTATATGCATTGTTTACAATATTGTTGATGTGCTGGTCTAAATGTAGTTTAGAGTCAAGCTGTATGCCAAGATCACGGACACTGCACATTTTAGCTAGATTTGAACTGCAAAGGGAATATTGGGAGGTAATAATATTTCTTTTTTTAGAAAACGTTATAGAGTGGCACTTGGGAATGCTCAGGAACAATTTATTTGCGTTGCAATAGTCGGTGAGTCTATTTAAGTCCTGTTGCAAGAGAATAGTGTCAGAAGGATTTGATATGGTTTTATATATCTTCAGGTCGTCTGCATAAAGTAAGAATTTTGAATTTAGGAAACATGTGTGAATATCATTAATAAATAGAACGAATAAAAAAGGTCCTAAAATAGATCCCTGAGGAACACCGGATGTTACATTAACAGGTCGAGACTCATAACCACTAATGACGATGTTCTGGGTACGTTTAGTAAGATAGGATGCAAACCAACGAAGCTGGTTGCCTTTTATGCCATTGTAGGAGATTTTATCCAATAATATTTTGTGGTCAACTTTGTCAAACGCCTTTTGAAAATCTGTGTAAACAGTATCGGTTTGAATATTTTGATCAATGTTATGGAAAAGAGAGGTCGTGAATAAAATAAAATTTGTTGTGGTTGATCTTCCCTTGACTAAGCCATGCTGTTGTTCTAATATACTGTTGTGAAGTAGGGGGTAAATTTTATCATGTACAAGACTCTCAAAGACCTTTGACAAAGATGACATTATTGAGATAGGGCGGTATTTTTCAACATTACTTCTAGGTCCGTTTTTATGAATCGGAACTAAATTTGCATGCTTCCAAACGCTAGGGAATATTCCTTCATTCAAACATTTATTAAATATTATTTGTATTGGATAGGAGATGGTTTCCCATGTATTTTTAAGAAACCTAGCTGGAATTCCGTCAGGTCCCGGACCTTTTGAAGGGTCCAGAGATTTCAGTTTAATTTTTATATCTTTACTATTACTTATATTAGTGTTATTAGTGTTTGTGCATAAAAGGGGGGCCCAGTTATCTAAATTAAGACTTGATGGCTCATAAGAAGATTCAAAAAAAGAAGAAAACATATCGCAAATAGTTTCAGGATTACTAGAGGAGAAGTCCTTGTATGTCATATGATGTGGAATACCAATCTTTTTTTTACTGTTGGCTACATAGTTCCAAAAATATTTTACATTAGAGTGAACACTATCCTCTACAAAATTAATGTACCTTTTGTAACATAATCCGCATTCTTTCTTGAAACGTCTTCTAAACATGGAGAAAGTTTCATAATCCGAGATATTATTATATTTCTTCCACCTACTCCATGCTCGGGATTTATTTTTTAAAAATGTGTATTAGAGACGGTGAAAACCAAATGGGAAATTGCATATTTTTAAGATTTGAAAGCGGTATGTTATTTTTAATAGTAGTATTAATGATTTCATAAAACTTTGCTACGGATAGCTCGCAGGATGTATCTTTTAGTAACGAGTCCCAGTCAGTATTGTCAATCTCCTTGTTAATTGATATATAGTCAGCTTTATTAAAATTATACCTCATAACCTTTTTCTTTAGTAGTGGAGTAAATATATCAAAAAATGTTAAAATATATATGGGTGGATGGTGTGCGTCAATATTAACTAGAGATTTACTGGGTTGCAATATTTGACAGTTCACACTGCTAATGACTAGGTCAAGTAATTTGTTCAAGTGATTTTTAAATGGGTTGTACTGAAAGCTATTAGTTAATGACATAAACTGTTGCAAATGAATTCTGGGTGTCGTTAGTGGGCATTTATCGGATATATCTATGTGATCCTGAGACCTAATCCAGTCAATAGATGGCAGATTGAAGTCACCAACAATAATGAACTTATTAACGGAACTCTTGTTCATTTGGTTTGCTAATGCGTCAAGAAAATTGACATAGACATCGTCAGATACATTTGGCGGGATATAAATAGCTATAATAATGTTAAAAACATGGGGGTTAGCACTTGGTAGTTGTAAAGCAACACGCTCAATTGGATAAGCACTTACCATAGATGGATGCATTGGAATGGAATGGAGGTGTTCAAGCACTGCTATTAGAACTCATCCACCATCTTTTTTGTTAGTTATGGAGCGGTCTCTTTCATGTCTGAACACACAGTAACGGGAGTCAATAAATTCAGAATTATTTATATCAGGTATAAGCCATGTCTCTGTAAGTAAGATAATGTCATAGCAGTTAGTCAATATGTTAGTGTAAAGTGTGTGTAACTTTGTACGAATGCCCCTGCAGTTCTGATAATAAATACTAAGCGTGCTTTTATTAGCCATTGGATATTATGAAAATAATAATAGAGGTTTTAACTATAGAATTAATAGACATAATATGTATAGCACATTGAAACATGATTGAGTCAAATCTTCTTTCTGAAATATGCAAATTAAAATTGAGAGATTATAATAAAGAGTCATTTGAAAATCTACTGCTAATTTTTTTATAAACACATAACAAGATAATAAGGATATAAAGCATATTCCTAAATTTATTAAATACCACCTACCAATAAGTTCCAAGACCACAAATATTAAAGTAATTATCCTAGTCATTATGTTGGGACAAACAGGATTTAATTTAAGTTGACAATTCTGATAGAATAGACACAGATTGTATTTATCCATTGAACATCTTTTTGAAATTAATTGTAGTACTGATATATATATATATATATATTATTGATAATTAATAGACACATCAAAAATACGGTAGTTGCAAGATATTGAATAATATTATAGTAAGAAATATATTTGATGGGCATGTCATAATATGCTTCATCAAATGTAATTATGCCTTGCCCACATGGAATCAGAATATGTTTTACAATAGACAGAAATATTTCATTAAAATAAGTAACTAATAAATATTTACTATATCTACTTTGACAATCATTATGATACATATTAACAGATAAACATAATATTGATATGGATAGTTTTGAAATGCATTTATGGGTAACTTTTATAATTATTGTTTTTAATTTATAGTTATTAGACTTATGAAATAGTTATATAGCTGACTATAGTTAAGGCTTATTCTATACTTAAGGTTTAATCGCATAAATTCATGTAGTGTAATTATTTTTAATACAATTACAATGTACTTGTTGTTAAATAACACCAGATTAATTAATCTTACCGATATCTTGTTGTGAACGAATAACAATAATGGGTGTTGTATCTGTTTTACGAGCAAATATGGTTCCATTTTTAACCCAAACATACTTAAAGTTATGTTTTTTGCCATTTTCCCGAGTTTGGCGAAATAAATGCTTGTTGTTAAGCGTTAAATGCTCATTCTATGAGCGGGGCCCGTAATTGATAGTTGTGTAGAAGTTAAGCCCTTGGCTGCTCGATAGGCTGCGATTAGGTTGTCTCGCATTATGCGTGTCGGTAACTTCACAATGATGTTCTTCGGGGATGAGCTTTTTTGATCAGCATGTGGAACACGGTGGACTGATACAATGTCCGACGCATTAAGTGGGTGCTTGATCGCGTTAAATAGGTTTTCTAACTGGGTAAGTAAATTTTCGCCACGCCTTTCAGGAAGATTTGATATTTCAATATTGCATGATCTTGCCTGTTGTTCCATCACTAATAATTTCTGTTTAACTCCTTCGAAATCCGTGGACAAGGTAGTAATAGGGGATATTTTGTATTCAATTTCTTTAATCTTATTCTCTAAACTTGCTTGTTTTTCCGAAGCGAAATCTAAGGAGTTTTCAATCTCTTGGATCCGGGTTCCCATTTCAGATACAGAGTTTTTTATATTTAAAGTTTCTTTGTTTAATTTTGATACATTTGAATTTAGATCAGATAGTGCAGTTGTTATTTTTGATAATTCCTGAGTTAAGGCCGAATTTATAGCTGTTGCTATACTTCTATTTATCGTCTCAGTTATTTTATTATCCCAAGTAGTTAGTTGTTGCTCGAATCTTATCTCTAATTGAGACATTGGGTTGCATTCGTCAAATTGTTTTCGTTTGCGTGTGTTGATATTCGCACATTCTTTCGCAACAGCTGTAGGTATCTCCGGGTTTGACGGGTATTTGTTGACGTCACTTTTTGGTGGAGTTCGCTGAGTGGCCATGGCTTCAAGTATTACAGAGATAGCGATATAGTTATGTTCTTTTCTGTGAGTAATAAGGGGTGAGGTAGCCCCTCAGTTACGGCCGGCACAAGCGATACGAGAAAAAGATGTAAAATAATTTAATCTAACTCGATATGAGCACAATCACTGTCACAGCACACGGATACAGCACTTAAAATTACTAACATAAGAACTATTTTCAGCTGATAGATTTTCAAATAATTTTACTAAAATTTAACACAGAGTACCTTTCTCAACAAGGATCGAACGTCGAATGCGTTGCGTAGAGATATGGGTTTTTTCTGCATTTTCTACCACATCTATCACGGGGAGTGCTCAGAGAAGCTGTTGAAGTTGATCCCAGTGGCTGAATTCCCGTTGACGTCTGGTATTCCACAATCACGCTTTTAGCAAGAAATTTCTTGCCACGCACAGCCACCTTGTGGAGTCAATTACCGGCAGCTGCCCGAATCGATACGACTTAGAGACCTTCAAGAAAGGAGCATACTCCCTTACATACCTTAAAGTCTGGCAAGTCTGTTGTTGCAGATTCCAATGGGCGGTAGCCTCACCACTCCCCATCCCTCTTGCCCGTTTGCCTCCTCTTATATAAAAAAAATAGTGTATCATATAATACGTCGGATATTTGTCATACTTTATATTTTTTAAATCACATGTTGTAACTAAAAAATCATCAATCGACCTCGGAATTCAGTTTGAACCTAAATTTTTGGTTAATATTACTCTAAATAACAAAATTTTTATTTTCAAAAATGCAAAAAAGAAAATAACATCGGATGGTCAAATTTTTTTTAATCATCTGCCGTTGTTGTATGAACAAGGTCACTGGCATGTATTAACGTCTTATCATGTTGCGTCAGTACGTCTTGTAGTTTCACTACCATTAGGTACATGTCTTGATATTTTTTTGCTATCACTGCTTTGTTTAATAGTTTTCGATATTATATTTTAACTTTTGTTGTTAATAGCTATGTAGTTCCTGTTGTTGTAATTTATATATTCTGCCAGAAAATAAATACTTTTTTTGCTTAACCCAGATTCTATCAATGATTTTTCATCATTATAACAATAATAACCAGCATAACAACACAACACCTTTAAATCAATCTATTATACTGAAAAAATAAATCGTTGTTTATTTATTAATAATAATAATAATATCCTAGTGATGCTTGTTTTGCACACCATAACAAAGTGACGATGTGACGTCATCGACGTCAGGTTCAGAGATAATTTAACCGGGTAGTAGAAATTTACACAAACATTTCTAAAATGATGTCAATGAGCACTAAGAAAAGGTTTAGGAAATTACATGCCTACGGAATGGGCGGTTGTAATGAAGTCCGTGATGAAATTACATACTAAATTTTAAATACCTCTATCTGTTTAGAAGTAAATGTACAATCACACACTTATTCTCGCAATGTGGTTCAAAATCGTATGAGCTTAAGAGGATGGGTGAAGAGTAAGCAGAAAACACCCAAACATGATGTTTTTAGACAAGTTTTGTGGTGAAAGTATAGCATTTCGAGCTATGAACACTATTTAATCCTGTTACACGTATCATTAAGTCTAATTTGTAGGTTCCTAATGCTTGCTGTTGGTTATAGTTAACAACCGAGCCTTTTTGAACTACCACTATTCTTTGAAGTTAAACAAGTTTTTTGGCATGGCGTGACGCATTTTTTGGTACTTCTCTCAGAAAAGTTATTCTTGTAGCTTGTACTTTTTTGTGTATGTTCATTTATTCAGATTAGTAGTGAATAACAAGGATTGTAAGCATATAAACTGTTTTCCACGCAAGGATTTTGAAAATATTGGCTTTGTTACATAGATGGCGGGCCGTGAACTCATATCGCTCAAGGTCGCTGGCATTTAGTGTCGCCTTAAGATGTAGTTTTTGAGCAGTTTTCTAGAGCTGCAGATTTCTAAGCGACGATTGCACTGTAATTTAGAAAAATAATTTGCGTTACTTTTAACATTATAAATCAAATTGTCTATCATAAAAAGTTGGATTTTGATGATACAAAATACGCAATAGCGAAACATGTCTAGTTTTATGTAATTAAAACTAAAATATATGAAGATTCACTCCTCCCAAAAAAACTGCAACAAGCGGATCGCCCAGAAGTTAATTATGAGATGACGGAAGAGTTTATTTCTGGAAACGTCTAAACATCACGCGTAGATGTCAAACGGGACAAGCTCTCGTAATTAGAACTACATCTGTAACTGATATCTTAAAGTCATGACTCCACTAAATAACGATGCGATGATTTCATGCACAGTCTTCAAAATTTTCTATTGGTAGATTACTAAGTTCACAAATCCCATATACGAGCACTATTTACATCAAATTTTAATAATGTTCGGAATTTGGGCAATAAGAATTAGTTTCCTTAAAATCCGCTAGGGGGCTTTGGTATTCTATTAATCCAATACTGTAAAAGATGCGAAAGTCGTAGAAATTAAAATTTATAGGTTTGAATTTAGAATGGGTTTCCATGGTAGCCTTTAATTTTTACTAAGCTTTTTAATACTTTTTAGTTCTTAAAGTCGGTTTTCTTAACGTAATTTTTCTTTTTAGATTTAAGAATTCTAAAATAACATACCGTCTCGCTAACACGAGACAAACATCAGTACTATAAGGCAACTGTACCTCAAAAATCAGGGTTTCTTTCTCGGCATTTTCCTCCGCCAAAAATTGAGCAATCGTATCAAAATTTTGGGAACTGAATGAGAAGGAAATATTCTTTGTCAGACTGTTTTAATTTTTTCGCTTTTTGTTGTCGCATTTGTACTACTAGGCCTCTTTTTGCGGCAAATTATTAGTTAATAAGCGAGAGCCTCTTGAGATAATGGTCGAGGGCATCGAGATATCGAGAGAGATCGAGATTGGAAGCATTATACAGTGTTTTGGTACCAAGTGTTCATAGTTGAAGAAGAGATTGCTTTATATTGTATGATGCGAGTATAGCTTAATATATTCTGACGTCATGCGCACGACGTACTACTACATAGACACCAGGAGAACATAAGTATGGCAGTGGTGATAGTAATGTCAAATAGCGATTGAAATCTTTACTATTAGACCGATTATATAAACGACTATCGGGATAATTCTTTTTTCGCACATGTCAGTAGCCAAGTGTGCTATGTCTACGTACGTCAACAATTTGCCTATCTCAGCTTTCGCGAGGCTACATCATAATCACAAGAAATGGTGACATCATCAATAAATACCAGACGTTCCAACAGATACACCAACACCAAATCAGGCTTATTAGCAAAAATAGTGCTTTTTGTCTGTGACTTTAAATCGATCCCATGAAAATATGCCACGGCTGTTTAACTAATAATATATATAAAAATAAATAACTAGTGTTAATTTTTCTAAACATGCACTTAATCCTTTAACAATACATGCGTGCATCAGATATCAAAGGGACACAATAGATCTACATTTTATATGCAACGAATCCCCAAACATAACAATAATATTAATTTCAACAGAAATCGAATATGCCAAGTATGCAATTTTGCAATTTTAGACAAAAATCAACAAAATCGATTACAATAGAATGGAATACGAATAAGTTTCAAGAAAATATGGTTATTAATAATGTTAGGGTAGTTTTTGCATGAAGTAAAAAATAAAATTTGAGGTTTAAGTTTTAAATTTCTTTTTAGCCTCTCAAATCTTATTGAAATCAACTTTGGTTGAATAAAGCTCAAATTGTCGTCATCATAGAAATTCAAGAACATCGTCAAAAACCAAACTTAAACTATGAAGTTATATAAGAAGCTATATTGGCTTTAGCTTAAAAAAATCTCGTAAGGCTTCCTTAAAGGCGCACAACGCTCCAATGATTCCTCTGGTGTTGCAAGAGAATGTGGGCGGCGGTGATCACTTAACACCAGGTGACCCGTACGCTTATTTGTCCTCCTTTCCCAAAAAAAAAGTTAAAATATAAAGTGAAAACATTACTATTCGTAGCAAAACAAAAGCATCAGATAGAGCGATTACTGAGACTGAAGTGGAAATGGGCTGGCCAACTACAGTGATTTAAAACAAACTGGTGGTCTCAAGCAGTCACAAATTGTGTTCCTTGAGATACAAAAAGAAGGAAGGAGTAGCAGGGATACATTGCCAGAGAGAAGCCAGGAATAGACACCATTGGAGATACTTGGAGGAGGCTGTTACTTATACCTAGCTTCTACCTAACTTATACTTAACTTTTTTTATTGGCTCCTATATTTTAGTTAACTTAGACTTAAAAAATAAATATTTGTTTTATTTAGTGTTTTAGCATAAATATGTGTATATTAATAATAAAGCTCATTTTATTTATTTATATTTATGAACATATAACATTTAAAAAAAAAGTAATTATGAGTTATCTAAAGTGTTAAATCCGCTAAGATTTGCTGTCACCGATAGACGTTCCAGAGTTTTACGAATCAAAATCTCCTGGAAATGCTTTGCTAAGAGCCGAAACACGTGCTGGATTTGTTTCAGCAAAATTTTACTTTTACGCCTAGCCCGGTCGTTAGTTCAGAGGTTCAGCCATTATTAACTTGAGACCGTGCGGGCGGGCGAGAGGTGCATTCTACGTGTAGATTTACAAATAGTAGCGAAACTAACACTTACGACAACTCATTACTTTTAAATGATTACGGATTTCCGCAAAATAACTCTTAATTCAATAAATAAATAGGTATGTATAGATTCATCTCAAAGTATTTTGCACTCAAGTAAAGAAAAATGCACAATACCGTCTAGTTACACTTATAAATATCAATAACAGTTTCAGAATAGCGGCTATACGTTCCACGGAACATTAATGTTCCAAGTTTCACATCTGCGCTCGCTTGGGACTTGGGAGCTTAAATTTAAACTTTGTGACTCGTAAAATATTGCTATTTCAGCCTTCGTTGTTAACTCAGGAAATTACAAGTTGTTGGAGCCAGAAGTCAATATCATCTAATGTTATTTCATTCTGTAATGTTATTGTTATTTGTCGTAATAAATGCAACATGATAAATCTTTATTGCGTTGTATTTTTGACATGAAAACTTATTAAAGCGCGTTAAATTTGAACTGTGTGATTCGTGTTATATTGCTGTTTTTTCCTTGGTTGTCATCTCAGGAAGTTAGTTACAAGTTAATCAAACCAGAAGTCAATTAAATGTTATTTCACTATGTAACGTTCTTGTTATTTGTTGTAATAATTGTAACACGATCAATCTTTATTGCATTGTATTGTTGAAGTGAAAACTTATTAAGATGCGTTAAATTTACACATTATGACTCGTAAAATATTGCTATTTCAGCATTGGTTGGTAAGTCAGGAAATTACTAGTTGTTAGAGCCAGATATCATCAACTGTTATTTCATTGTGTAATGTTATTGTTATTTTTTAAAATAATTGTAACATAATCTTTATTGTATTGTATTTTTTATACGAATTTAGAGTTTAACGAATATGTTTGATGCTAATTACTCGACAGACATCTTTTAGGGCTACAGATCAGCACCCTTAAACATTGATGAACCTTAAACAACTAGACTCAATCACCTATTAAAAGGTGTACAAAAATGTCCGAACGGCGTTGAATACACGTATGCGTTTATTAGTTCTTATCAATGACGATGTAAGTATAGAACGTCATTGGTACTTATACATAATATCATTAACATTAAAGATTCATTCAAACTAACACCTTATTTCGTGGCAGTAATGATTAAAGTTTATTGTATACGCTCCTAAGATGCTCATTGAAAAGTCAAGTTAGTTACATAATTTTGTAAATTTAATGGGGCACTTACCTGAAATACTCCATCCTTTTAATGTTTGGATATGCTGTTATTTGGACGTATTTTCACTGAACACTTTTTCATTGCGTGGCGATGTATTCAAAGCGCGGTCAAAACACAACTGAACTAAAACACTCCCTAAAAGACGAGTATCCAGAGATTTGCGTCAGATAATTTTGAGCGTGATTGGGAGTCTAGTGGTAAATTGTATGCCAATGCCCTTACATTAATACTTTTTATTTATTTATTAAAGGGAAACCTACAGCTATACAGATACATTGTATTACAGAATATAAAACAAACAATTAGGACAATAAGGGACGAGACGAGCAGGACGTTCAGCTGATGGTAATTGATACGCCTTGCCCATTTCAATGCAGTGCTGCTCAGGATTCTTGAAAAACCCAAAAATTCTGAGTGGCACTACAATTGTGCTCGTCACATTTCACACGTCATTTGCCCAGTAATTTCACTAGCTACGGCTCTCTTCAGACAAAAACACAATAATGCTTACACATTACTGCTTCCGGCAGAAAAAGGCGCCGTTGTGATACCCCTTAATCTAGCCGGCATCCTGAGCAAAGGAGCCACTGGTATACTTTTATATACCTACCAGCTATATACGAAAGCCGATACATATATCCAAAGAACATTTCCTCAGGTTTCCCGCTGCATTTCAATACAGAGCTCGTAGCTGTTAATTTAAGCCAAACACGATGCCACAGAGACATTTCACTGTCCTTTGAAATAGAGCTCCTTGCCGCTTCTACGGTATCTATTATTTATGTTCGGTGACAGCTGTTTGAGTTAACGAGTTTGTTTCCAATGTATAGAGACTGCATTTAGTTAATGTAACTATAATATATACAAGGTGAAACTAAATGGGTATACTATGCTTTGAACCAGACATTCCTTAAGTCATCTCTAATGACTATGTGAAGTCAGAAATGAATGAGCATTATATTTTAATACAATATTTAAAGTGCTAAGTTTTCGCAAAAACTATGATTACCTCAACCCTAATCAGCTGTTTTTTTGAACTCTCTTTGACCTAAAACAGATGAAAAACGTAGATGTGACATAATATCAGATAATAGTAAAATGCCTACTATTCATTGCAGCTGTGAAGCAATTTGTGTTCTCATTTTGCCATGAAGACAAAGTTATTTTGTATGTGCATTTGCTTTAGCTGACATTGAAAATACTTCTAAATTTGTATTTACTGTAGTTATGTATAACCCAATAAAGATAGCTAATTCTAATCTAATTATGAAACTATGTTATGTTAGTATTTACTCTGATTTCCGCAAGTGTAACACATTTAAATAAAACACGTTTAAAAGATAAAAACTAGTGTAATTGTAACTGTGTTTTTACATTTTGTGTTTATTTAAATATGTTAGGTTGAATAGATCAGCCTGTCTGCGTTAATACTCTTTGAATTGTGCTTTGAAACACGATATTTACTGCTCTGTGTGTGTGTAAATGTCTATTCTAAAGGCACCCTACACACTGCACCATTTTTAATTCAAGATTTGTTTATTATGTTCGAAATTAAAAGAGTTCACATTTTTGATAAGTTATTACGTAAGCACTTCAATGAAGAATTATTTGAAATTTTCTTCAAGTTACATTGAAAATAATTCCAAATTTGTAATTGTAGATTATGGGTAGCACAACGTCATCTTTTTCTGCCGTGAAGCAAAAATGTGTAAGCATTATTATGGTTTGGTCTGAATGGCACTGTAGCTGTTGTTATTACTGGGCAAATGAGACTTGACATTAAAATTCAAAAATGTTTTATCCAATAAAGATAATTTTAATAGACTCCTATTTAGAAATTATTCTTCACGGATTTTTTTTGTCAAATATGGATATCTTTGACCATCCTCGTATTAATAATAGGTACTCCATTCCCGGACCGGGTTTTCAACCCGGCCTGGGTATGGAATGGGGCAGTTATTGAGTTTTTCGTAGGAAATTTCTCACTAGCAGCCCATAGTTCAGAACTGTAGATGCTCATCCCCTATTACGTGGGAATTAAAGATTGTGAAACGTCGGTGGAAAAAATACACCTCTAACGCTTCAGGAATACAAATGTGAAACTGTGTAATGTTATGTAAATTCTTATTTTGTTTATTTGTTTCACAATAACAGGAAGTAAAAAATGAATGAATAAATACATAGACACAAGCCACATTTGATGTAGTGTGCATACTCCTTAATCACAGATTACTGTTTATGTTTAAGTTCATAGGTAGGTGACCTCATTCTGTTTATAAACAAAGGCCCCGCCTAAAACTGGCAGTCTCTTTAAAAGTTAAGGTTGTCTAAGAAAAGAAATTGAAAAATAATGTTTTTTTCTTATTTTTTATTTATTTATTAAAACTTAAACATCACCATACTATTGCATATGACCCAAATAACGTACCATTGAAGGGATGTTATACCCTTTCTGGTTCACGTTGTATAAACTACCTATAACTTCATCAACATGGAATTAAATCTTTGGTATGTTTGCCGACAGTACAATAATTTAATCAGTCTGGCCCACTTATAAAAAGCTAAAAGCTAATTAAATATAAACATTCATTCGCAATCCTCTATCCGATATTGATAATTTAAACTCGAATCTCTTTTTTCAACCCGTCTATGGGATACGTCTAATACTAGTATTCGTGTAAATGTGATGGATAAGCGTTTTAAATACTACAGCTATAGCAATGCGACCCAAGTTCTATATTCTCGGGTATAGATTTATTTTATTCGCGGATATAATCGGTACATATATTTTTAATAAAAAGAATTCCAATAGGTCTCTAACCCAATATCCTTTGTAAACACGTCGTCAAATGGACTATTAAAAAAGTAAAATAGACCTTATTACAACCTGTTAAAAGCTTTAAAACTGCCAAGCAAGAAAATATTACGAATTTCTTTAAAACATTACCTTAGCCTGAAGACATGAATTAATCAATAAATTCTATATAATATTCAATAACAGATGGGATATTAAAAATGACCGTTAATCAACGTGGTTATTAAGCTGCAGTTTTCAATAATATATGATCGACTGGCGCTAAAAATAATATATGATGTTTTGTTCGCATTTATTTAACTAGATGGCGCTACCACCATGTAAAAAAAACTAGTAGGGAAACTGATCAAATTATATTGGAAGCCGCAGTGTTGGTAGGCCCCTCATAAGATGGACCAATGATGTGGTCAAGATCGCAGGAATAGACCGATATAATATTTAAAGAATACAAAATACTAAAAGTTTATATCTTCATTTTTCAATGAGCTTTTCACGCGGCAGAGCGTAATCCGTAAGCAGTAAAACTAGTTTGCAGAATCAACCTTTAATTAATTTAAATGAAACATTTTGAATTTTAATCATTTTAAACTAAGTTCATTTTATATACATTAAGCCGTTTCACAAACATCGAATTTCGGATCGTTCAAACCAAAAACTACACACATTAACCATGAAGATTTAATCTCTAATTATAGCATATTGCCCTAAAAATTTCAGAAATCAGAAGTGGGATAGATTTCACACTATAGAATTAAAACATAAGAGGTTTATTTGAACACGGACCGGTTTATGAAAACGGTGTAAAACAGTAATAACAAGTACACTGTCTAAATATTAATTTAATGTTCATCATCTATTAAATATATATTTTATATGAAGCATATTATATTATACGAACTCATTAACAATATCAATATTTTCCACTAAAAATTTATCTTTATTTCATAAGAACGTACGTTACATACAGATAATTCGAATAATAATTAAACAGAATAATATGGTACAATCACACAAAGTTTCGACATTGCTTATTTTAAAATGCAACAGCGGGAGTGTTGTGTATATAAAATAAAATACCTTTAAGTTGGGCTAAATAAATATGAATGCAAATGTAACTTTTACGTCAAACCGTTATGTAGAAATACAGCAGGTTCTACGAGTTTTAATACTTTAATAATTTTTTTTTTAATGAACATAATTATTCATAGTAATAATTATTTTTGGCCAGTCTGATCAAACTTTTACTTGTAATATAACGTATATTTATACACATATACACTTTGCTAAGACGTTTGCCTAAACCTATCAAAAGTTATGTATCTATAAAACATAAATTAATTTAAATTTAATCTAATGATAATATATATTATGTACATGTATGCATAATACAAACTTAATGCTGATTCAATTTGATACATAGGGCGTTTTTACCCAATAAGTAAAAAAAAAAGACGTGTGGCACTCGGGTCCGCCGCGGTAAAGCTATTGCATAGCATTTTTTATCAACTTATGCAATTATAATTATTTATTTATTTTATTTCTGCAGTATTTTTTTTGATAGTATTAATTTTAAAAAAAGCAAACGGGAAGTGAGTAAAATTTAAATTGCAAGATTTGATTACAGACATACAACGGGACAGGTGAAACTAAATAAAAATGCTTGGCATAATACTAAAAATTAAAAAAACATGATAAAAAAATTAAAAAATTTAAAAAAAAATCAAGATGTACCCCAGGTTTGAACCTGGGATCTTCTGCACAAAAAGCATACGTGATAACCGCTGTTCCGCGGCAACTGTAATGACCGTGCCGAAATATCTATATAAATCTAGTAAGTAGGTGTTAGGTTATTTTCGTTACGGAATTTCTGGATTTGGTCTCCACGCTCAAAACCCGCGATGGAAGCTATGCAATAGCTTAAAAAATAAGTAGTGAAATACATCTTCTTACATATATAACTAATGATTTAATTATAGAAACAGCTTTACAAAGAATTTAAAATTTTATAACATTTATACATTTAAAGACTGCTTAAGTACAACAATATTAAACTCAAATCTACAGTACAAACTAAAGAGAAATTGTGACTTAATTTAATATACCAACGTAGTAAAAATTACACTAAAGTATATAAAAATGAGATCTTTTTTATAAATTATAATAAAAATTTCATGCGTAACTAATTTACTGAAATATTACCACCTAGCTATACTACTAAGTAACATTGCTAAAGGTACTAACCACAGTATAAATAAATATGATTCGTAAATAAAGTAGAGAATTGTCTTAACCTATCGATTGTTTAAAATCTACTTAAAATAAATGGATACAAAAATCAACTACATCATTGCTGAATATGGGCAAGAGGCAGACAGTTCGTCTTTCTTACATTTGTTTTTCTTTCCTAACATATTGTGTTAGAATTTTAATAAGAATATATATCTATCACATCGAATCTTCTCATGGGTTCTTCACGTAATGATTATCCCGCGTCACTCTCTTTTAAAATAATATTAAAAATAAATTGAGAAAACAAATTGTTTACTATTATGGTAAGAGATGATATTTTCGATGATTTTAGCTGTGTTTTATATTTTTCCCTGCTTAATGTGGTACTTGTATGTAATTTGCCAGTCTAGCGAGGTACTTCATCTCCTTTTAGGACTGACTGTGTACTAGTCATATGACTGGGAGTAATCAATAATCATCAAGTAACATGGATTATATTTTGTGCCTTGTCTGTAAAAAATGTACAGGTATCTAAATGGTAAAATGGTAATTGGTCTAACTGTTAATCATGAACTATGGCTCTACACACATATTACAGCGCGTGTAATATTTGCAAATTCAAAAAGCCTTATTTAAAAATTTATTTTAGAATATCTTAATGAGTTTCAAATATAATTCAGATAATAAACAAAACATTTAAGTTTTCAAGCAAACGCTGTTAACTTGCGAAAATAAACGACAATTATTAGTGATCGGATCAGGAATCGTCTTAGCTTCATCAACATTTTTGCGCGTTCTATATTTAATGAATGATATAATTTCCTTAACAGATTAACGCTGTTTTTGATAGACTTCAATCATTTTGATCAAACTTAGAACAGAGTTTGTTTTCTTTGCTTATTATGATGAATTTACAAATCTAAATAAGTAATCTTAGTTGCTGTGAAAGCAGCTACCGCAGCTAAAGTAGATGCAACAGCGGTCACTGCAGCTGTAGATCCTGTGACCTTTAACGCTAGTCCCATTATGAAGGAAACCAGGAGTTGTGCCACGAAGACACAACTGCTGACTACAGCCACGTCGGTGCCGATACCACGCTGCTCGTTAGCTGCTCCTCCGCTATTGTCCCACTGCGAATTTTGGTCAAGTTAATTAAAATAATATTGCCGCCTCTACCGTTTTCGCTCGGGTTGAATTTGATAGTTAAAATTGATAAAATAAGGCACTTTTCCTAAACAGATATCGATAGTTATATGCTTTATTCTGTGGATGATGGGTACGGCAACGACGCCCTTTCTACCATAGCAGTAGTGTACAAACACTACTTGTTATTGAAGTTGAAGGGCAACTTATCTAGTAAAGTTACTGGGCTAGTAAGACTTAACATTTTATGAAGTGTTGTGCAAAGTTGCAACAATTTTCGAAACCTATACAAGCAAATGTATTTCCACCACAATTAACAAATTCATCACCAGTACCCACCCTCTCTTCTTTAATGATTATGCGTTTGAATGTCTTAAAAAAATTAATTTGCTTATTATACTTATAATATTTGGCTCTGATGTTCTAACAACTTTTAAATCTATTAAAAATAAGAAGACAAATAATTTTTGGGTCCTATCAGTAACAGTTTTTGGATGGATTAGTATTGATTGGTGTTGTAACACCTCTATTAGCTATAATGAAACTATTCTACCTTCTATTATACCTATAAGAAAATATAATAAAATCTTCATCAAAGTCAATTGCTTCAGCACTTTTACGAAGATAATTTTCTACAGATGCTGGTGTTGACTTAAAACGTAATATATTTGAGGCCTGTAAGGAGACTCGATATGCGCTTGGTTTTGTGATTTATCAAATGCTTTCGATTGTATTGAACACGAAAAATCTTTGAAACGAAAAAATTCAAAAACTTCACAATTACGGCATAATAAAAATAACATTGGACATGATGATTTCCTGGTTAAGCTGCAGATTACAAAATTAATTGAAAACGGTCTTCTGTATGAGCTGCTAAAATTGGGGTTCCACAGGGGTTGATTTTAGAATATTTTCAATCCTTCCCTATTTGACACAAATAAACGAACAAGTACAAGTCTAACTCGAATACTACATTTTTGAATCACACAAAATTGAAATTATAACATATTACAGAAAAACAGTACAGTGACGTGATGTAAGGAATGACTTTGATATCAACATATAATAATCATATTATAGTGCGTAAGGCATAGTATCAATGCTATTCTTAATTGCTTCTTTTGGAATTCTCCCACCGCGCAGCAATTTCATTCCTTAGCTTCCTGATGTTTTGCGAAGCGGACTGCACCGATCTTACTCTTGATTTTAGAACATCCTAAATGTGCTTTATGGGGTTAAAGTCGAGACTTCATGCTGACCAATCCAAACGACGAGTCCCTACCTCTTGAATATACGCTTCCACATCACCAGAACAGTGAGCGCGAGCGTTATCGTCCATAAAAAACAAATTTTCTCCAAGAACTGTTAATACGTTTGTACGTAAGGAATTAGGACTTCTGATATACCGGTGTGCATTCAAAGTGCCGTTTTCTATGAAGAATAAGTTCGTACGGTCCAATACATTAATCGCATTACCCAAACATAACTGAACCTCCACCAAAAGGGGTATATCTTCAAAGCAAACTTCTGCGAAACGTTCCACTTGCCTTCGCAGTACTCTTCATCATATAGTGATATTCTGGCTTCACCCGAGAATAATACTCTACCCCAGTCCTGTTGAGTACACATTGCACAATTTCGAGCGAAGATAAGTCTAGCAACTCTGTGCTCGTGGAGTAATTAAGGGCCACGGGCTGGATGGCAGCTGCATATATTGACAGCGAGAGGCCTCCTCCTGATAGTCCATTAGCAGGTTTGCAAACCTCTAACTTCCTCCAGAGTCTTTTTGAGGTCAAATTAAGAAAATTTGCGATTTCTCAATGCCTGGTTCACCTGGATGCGGTCATCTCGAGCTTCTGTGCATGGTTTTCTTCCAGACCTATCCCTTCTACTGACCGAATCAGTCTCTTGATATCGTTGCCAAGTCCTCTGGACAGTGACGTAACGACTCACCTTTAGCGTCTGGGACATGTAAAATTACTACACCCTTCCTCAAGTAGCGCCATAATTTTGCTCTCAGTTATCGTTCTATCAACCATTTTAGAGACCGCTAGATAATGGTATCAAGACTTACAAATATCATGGAAATAGAGCAATCCGACAATAAATATCTAAAAATGATTTAGAGTTAACACGATCTATCAACGATTCCCGACACGATACGCAATTAACTGCAATTTTTGTTAAAGTCCGACTAACTCTATAATTTGAATTTGGAATAAACTTTTTTATGCACAATAACACCTCATAAATGTGCCAATAATATTTTCAAATGATTAAAACCTCTTTTGGTGAGGGACGCAAAAAATTAAAACCGTCAGTTTTTTTTTTCAAAAGATTTTATTTGATGTTATTTTCAACTTTCTCTTTTTATCTTATTAGGGAACGAGAATTTCAAACAATGATAATGGAAACACATAGCAATATTAATCACCGCCGATTGCTCTTTCATTACAATGCGTTTTAATTACAAAGTGCTATCAATTAAGCGTTGGTGGATACTCATTAATTATTATATTGTTAAATTTGTGAACATTTGATTGATATAGATGCTGTTTACGCCAAATTAGTAGCCTTTATTGTCAAATGATAATGTTAATTAATATGAATTAATTTAGACCAGTCACACTTTTACATAAAATAAAAAAGCATGTATAAGTAAATGTTTTTAATTTATAACATTTTAATCTACAAAATATTATCGTAATTAGATACAAGATGGCGCATTCTATAACCATAAAATAAAAATACAACAGATAATTAATTATTAGTCTATTAAGCTGTCAACACGTAGCTCTGCCAACAGTGAGTTTATTTATTCATGATTTTTAGTAAAATATAAGAAAATAGCAAAGCATTTGCATATTTTTTTATCTTATAAATGCTTTTAAATGTTGTTTATATATTTAAATTTGATGAATAATAATTGTTTTTTCACAAGAAAACGTTTATGAAATAAAGACATACAGAATTTATCACAAATATTGCAATAAAGTAATTTCGCGACACGACAATCAAATTCAATCAAATAAAAAGCATCTTTACTAATCTGCTATTTTATGCATTTTCTATGAATTTTACTTGATATTGGAGAATAAGGGACGACGCGGTTAAACGACTTCTGTCGTCATATATGTGACTGATGTCATTTGGCGCCTTAAATTAAACTAAGACAGCCCAATGCAAAAGTCAAGTTCGCTTTTTATCACACTCACCTAAGATTTATGTTAGTAAACTCTAAGCAAAGTCTAAGTAGGGTCTATAAACGCCCGAATCTTACCATCCCTGTAGCGTGATAATGCGCAACTAGGAGATAGGGCATTGTGAAGAGTGTGGAGTACATGACACCAGCTGTCCAGCTGAAAAGCAGGACGGCGGCAGGTGCTCGCAGGATACACAGCAGCATCATACCACAGCTGTAGGTGCAGAGACCACCGACGTAAACCTTTTTAGCCCTGGAAGTAAACAGATTGAAAATTTAAATTCTTATACATTCAAACTATCTGACCCGATGACAGATATATCTTTTATAATCGCTAATAAACTGCTCGGAAAATAGCTTTATTTATATACGGTGTGTGTGGATTGGTTACTGTTCTCAATAACTCTTGTTTTTACGTATTAATTTACATTTACGTTTTGGAGTTACCATGTAAGGCGTTGAGTATTTGACGTTTGAGTATTTTTGTTGCATCACTTTACATATGATATTGTAACTGAGATGATTTGTAAAAAGATGAAGCTATAAATGTTGATTTAAAAGAGTGACGTTGATTTTCTTGCTTTTGACATTCATAAGTGTCATTTCCTTGACCTGAATAAAGTGATTTTGATGTTAATCTGTCCATACTAAAAAAACTGGACAAGTACCAGTCGGATGCGCTCACCGAGTTCCGTTCCTACTTATATTTCTAAGAAAGGGAAAAGGTGTTTTTTCATTCTTCATCATAAAATCATCTTAAAAATATATAGTAAAATCTGTTTAAGCTTGTGCCAATGAAGTCCTTTCATACGATACCCATACATGACACAGTTAACTCAATTCAACATTTAGACCGCTGTTTCTTGCATAAAAATCCTATTTTTAACTTAGGAAAATTGAAAATTATCTAAAATTCGGATATGTTTTGGGGTGTACCCCGTTTTTCGAATATCGAGTTTTCATCAGATCTCGATGTTTTATAGTCCTACGAAGCTCACTGACTATGTGTGTGGCAGTGTTATCGGCATTATCTTATTTTTAAGTTAAGTTAGAAGTTTGATTTTTTCACAGCTTTTAAAGACTGTGTTATGTCAACTCGATCCTCTACGCACTTTCGAGATAAAGTCTTGACAGATAGAAGGACGGGCAGCAAAGTTATCCTGTGAAGGTTATGTTTTTTTTCCTTTTGCGGTATGGCTATTTTTATAGGGTTAGGGCTACG
Organism: Leptidea juvernica; assembly: GCA_949711755.1. Taxonomy (NCBI): domain Eukaryota; kingdom Metazoa; phylum Arthropoda; class Insecta; order Lepidoptera; family Pieridae; genus Leptidea; species Leptidea juvernica. Next base: position 3,863,793 of record CATIXQ010000019.1, read on the forward strand.
TTATTTTTACGAGCAGTGTACGCAGTAACATAAGCATATTCAATGGAAGTATTTTATTAAAGTACACGAAGTCAGGACTACGAGGTCTGGAAATCACCAGTATTATACCGCAAATCATTTATATATTATTGAAGAGTACATTAATTTCATCGCTCGAATTGAAGCACGCACACATACATACGATTTACTCGGCAGCTTAGCTATCTTAGGAAAACGAAACTATTGAATGCCACGCCGTCGTTGTCTGAGTTAAATTTGCACCGCGACGCGCTACCCTCATCGTATTCCGACAATCTCTCAAATCATCGGTCCATTGTATGGGGCGCCTACCGTGGTGGGGTATTCGTGGACTTTACTGCCCCAACGGCCATCTATCCGTCGAACTTTGTGACATGTCAACTGCCACTTCAGGTTCGCAATCAATTAGGTTATGTCAGCGACTTTGCTTCTCCTACGGATCTCCCCATTTCTGATTCGATCTCGCAAGGAAACTCCGAGCATAACTCTCTCCATTGCCCTCTGAGTTTTTATTATAAGTTGTATTGAGTTAAAAATACAGCTTATTTCAAACCATTAATTATCTAATGCTTAAGTATAATGTGATCTAATGATATTAAGTTACAAAGTAACCTTTCGTTTCAAGGAACAACCGTATCGATTTAAAACTTAGAAGCCATACAAAAACGTCTCAGATTGTTAAACTGAAAGTCAAGGCTGAGATGACTTACTACTGATATTGAGGCCAAGTTGAAGGGTTGAAATGTCAGTCATCATTTTGAAATAATGAACAATGACCAATGGTTTAAATAAGTTTTTTTTTTATGGACATATAATATAAACAGTTTGCTATTTTTATGTTATATCCCTCACTTCTATACAAATTTAATTTCTACCAAAATTCTTGGACAATACTGGACTCAAACCAGCGCCTCTCAGGTTCCGTCCGACCGCCCTTACCAACTGAGACAACCGTCCGAGTGATGCATCGACCGGAATTTTGGTATGCCTTATTCAACTCTCAGGCTGTGGCTCCATCTACAGGATCTACTTTACAGTCGATAACCTTGTCAATCTCAATAATTTCATATTAGGGAATTGGAATTGACTTGAGATGTCGCTCTTGCAAATCGAAACAGTTTATTTTTAATTGATATCTCTCACTTCTGGGATTAAATATACAAATTTAAATTGTTCCAAAATATTATTAATCGACTGAAGAGAAGATCCTGTAGATGGAGCCACAACCTGAGAGTTGAACAAAACATACCAAAATTTCGATCGATTGTTGAGGACGTTACTCGGGTGGTTGGCTCAGTTGGAAAGAGCGCTCGGAAGGAACCTGAGAGGTGCGGGTTCGAGTCCCGCATCGTTAATTAATTTTGGTACAAATTATATATGTATTTGCACGTTTATGCTGGAATAGGCGAACGTATCATAAAATGTTAATCTGCCTTTAACAGAGACAATATTATCGTTCGAGTAGCCATACCATACCATATACTACCATAAAAGCCATTTATTTTCTCAAAATTAATTCCATTCCTTTAGGATTCTTTTTAACGTCATTTCTGATGAAGAGACGAAAGAGAAAGAAGAAGCGGTGCAAGAAACTCTGTATTTTTTTTTTGAGCTCTTTATAATAAAATATAAAATATTGCACTGTTATTGCTATAAAATAATCTTATTCCAGTACTCTATACTCATAGTAATCTAAAGAGTCAAAGTCAAACTTTATTCAATTATGCTTAAACTAAGCGGTTTTGAATCGTTACTACAAATATTTCTTTTAAATTACCGAATTTACCATATGTTCATAAAAAGTTGAGCTCGTGAGAAGAACATTCAAGAAACTCAACGGCAACTCTTTTTAATCAAATAGAGTATTCTACAGTGACTGTAATACAAATAACAAGTTAGTTTGTAAGGTGCTGCATTCAAAATATGAGTCGTGTTTAAATAATATAAATTATCTCATAAAAAGTAATAAAGAATTAACTGTATAAATATAAATTATCGTATATTGGATGCAATATCAACCTTTAGAGCTTGAACTCATTGTTTGTGTAAGGATTCATCGTGAACATGATGGTCGTGATTACTGTCACAATTAGTAATTGCATCCAACAAATAAGATAACACAATTGTTAAGAGGGCGCATTTCTTGCGAGACGACTATAGCGTTTATTTTGTTACACTACATTGCTAAGTATTTTTCTTGTGCTCCGGATGTCATACAATACTAGTGCGACTGCTTTATGACAGAAATATAAATAGTTATGGTACTGGTACTGGCCCAAATGACCTCTGTATATAGAGCAATGGATTGTGGGTTCAATTCCCGATGAAAAAATTGCATGATATTTCCCATCTCTTTGAATTTTTCTTTAAGTACTTTCAGAGTGGTATGAATGGCTAATAAATGAATTTCAACGGGGCCAAATCAAAAGTAAACAATAATATTTCTTCAAAAACCCATATTACGTATATGTAGGTTTTATATCACTATTTAAAAAGGACTTTGAGGATTTTACAAACACTACCATACAAAAACGTCAATTTAATTTATAAATAATTTAGGAATGATGTACGGTCTAGTGGCCAAGTAAGGGCTATAATAAAACTCAAAAGCTGAAGTATTTAGTCAAAATTCAAATTCACATATTTTTATTTAAAATCGGATTTAAAATCACATATTGAACGTCAAAAACTACCACCCACTCACAAAAGTATGCCTCAGACCTGAGAAGAACGGGCGCAAGAAACACAGCGGGCCTCCTTTTTTAATAAAATATCGTTTGTATTGTATATTATGTAATATGGTACAATAATAGTATGTTATGATATGCTTGGCCTGGTGTAGGTGAGCAAAGTTGCTCATTATACACCAGGCCGTGGGTTGCAGCCCAAGCTATAGGCGAGGGCGTAAATTAGCCGAGTGTCTAGTGAGTAAGTTGCTCACGAGTTTCATACGCACTTTTTCAACACATTTGCGAAGAAAAAACAAACCAAACAGCAACAAATGCGATACAAATAAAATATGAAAATTATAGGAAATGGCGGGCAAGTATTTTTTTTGCACGCGCCAAATGTAAGGTGATGGATTACATTACTACAGCCTACTTCAAAATTATAATTTTAATGATAAAATGTATATATTTTATAAAAAAATATTGTGAATTAATTTATTTATGTAAATAGATTCAAATTAAATACCTGAGCTTCTCAGTTAAATTGAATATCACTCTCACATAATTTGGAGTGTCTCACATAAAACTGAACTGTCTAGGGATAATTATATTATGCAATAGTGTGTAATATTATTATGCATGTGTGTGTTATAGTTCGGTTTATGGCCCTAAAAACGATTTATTAGGCGCACTTTACGAGCAAGTGTGTTGAAAATTTTATTATTTATTAGCCTGAGGGCGCTTACCCCATTCAAAATCTGTGGTGTCATTAAGAAAGTCATAGAACGTACAGTAACCTTTACCACAAAAACTTTTTTAATTCATTTGACACATCTTTAGTACAGCACGTCCGCTCACCTCCGTTGGTTGAACAAACAGTTTGCATTGAACGTAGTGTTTAAATTCTCTCTCTGGTTTGCATTTTTAACAATGACACTCTATACATGTAGACAATGCCGAAATATGGAACATGCCACAAATGACAACATAATAAGCTTCGACTGTTATATCTATACATTGCCGCATTTAATCCAGGTGTTTAAAATATTATCTATACTAATATTATAAAGCTGCAGTGTTTGTTTGAACGCGCTAATCTCTGGTACTACTGGTCCGATTTGAATGATTCTTTCAGTGTTGGGTAGTCCATTTATCGAGGAAGGCTATAGGCTATGTTTTTTTTCCGTAATAAAATTGCTATTTTGTAACACAAGGTGTAAAATCGAAAACCTATTTTTGCGTGCGCTGCAAAAACTATTGACAATAGAACAAAATGATGTACAGGCTATAATATAGGCAATATTTAATTACTTATAAAACTATCGCGTGAATATATGGCAAAACAACGTTTGCCGGGTCAGCTAGTTTGTTAATAAGGAGCAATGTAAAACATTAATTCAGTTTAGGTTATGTATGTTGAATTTAGAATCTGATTCGGACAGTGAAAGTTGACACACTTTAAGCACACTTTTGCCGTCCGTTTAACAGACTGACACAGACCAGTGGGAAGCTCCTTTGCACAACGGCGCGTATTTCCGCCATGAAGCAGTAATGTGTAAATATTACTGTGTTTCGGATGGCACCGTTGCTAGTGAAATTACTGGCCAAATGAGACTTAACATCTTATGTCTCAAGGTGACAAGCGCAAATGAAGTGCCGCTCAAAATTTTTGGGTTTTTCAAAAATTGTGGCACCACATTGTAATGGACATGGCATATCAATTACCATCAGCTTAACGACCTGCTTGTCTCGTCCCGTATTTTAATTTAAAAAAAAACAGCGAATGATATGTCCTTAATGTGTATAGATATAGAACGTCATTGATTGTGAGTATATATTTTAGGACGCTATTCATAGGTTATAATATTAATGATCGTTAATGACCGAAAAAAACTAATTCGTAATTTGAAAGTTAAAATAAACGTTGGCTAAAATTTAAGCGTCTGACCATAACACTTATTTTTATATACGAGACGCCCATGCCTAGTTTGCCCCAGTTGAATATTACTTTTACAATCAATCAAATTATATTTGAATTTGAATTTGAATTTGAAGGAATTAAAGATTTGTTTTAGATTAATAAACACCACTCACTAGAGTAAATTTAACGCCTGTAAGAAAATATCAGCAATAAGTTTCAGCTGCGAATGATGTTTAGGGTGCCGTACCAAAATTCTTAAAACGGAACAATATTACCGTTGTCCATCTGTCTGTTTGTCTGTCCGTTTGTCACCAGGCTGTATCTCATGAGCCGTGATAATTAGACAGTTTAAATTGTCACAGACGTCTGTTTGTTCCGTTCCGGCTATAACAATAAACCATAAAGCATAGAAAAAAATTAAGGGGACTTCCATGCAACAAGGGGCAACAGGGCTTTGATTTGGGGAGGAGAACTGATAAGAAACTCCCATCTCTCTCTTATATATGATTTAAAAGATGGCTTTTAATTTATATAAAAATTTAGCTTACTTAATATCTTAATATATATAAATTACGTGACACGTTGTTTGTCCGCGATGGACTCCTAAACTAATGACCGGATTTTAATGGGGATAACTTCATGGAGGGCAGTTAAGGCCAACTTGAGAGATAGGATAGTTTTTATATCGATTTGAGACCCATAATTATTTTTATTTTCAATATTTGTTTTGTATGGACATATTTTCTATGAGAGAATTTAGTGATGCACGGTTTGACAGTTCACTGTGAAACAATTTCATTATAACAACAGGGGAGCATTTATTTGAAATAATTCTTGATTTTTTGAAATATTATTGGCAAATTCCAATAAAACAGTTTTTTTTTAATATCTACTGAACAACGTCTGTCGGGTCAGCTAGTAATATTATACAATTTTAGAGGGCCTGCGAAAAACCAGAGAAAACCCATCCAATGATGCATTATTACCTTCTATGTAATCTGCTATAATACTCTTAATAATTGCACATACATACTAATACTATTAGCACAGAGTATGGATGGATAGTTCTATTATTTATTCTACTTTTATCCTCTCTTTTATTTCTTAATTTTGTGCACAGTTAATCTGGTATTACTGTCTGGTATTTAATTGGTAAATTGAATACCAAGACATATGAAGTTATTATTATAACTTGGGAATAGATATATTAAATTTGTTAACGAAAAAATTTAAGACAATAGTGATGGTGTAGGCTGTAGAATGTAGAATGTACATCAATTGTGGGAGGCTCCTTTGCGCAGGATGCCGGCTAGATTATGGGTACCACAACAGCGCCTATTTCTGCCGTAAAGGACCTGAAGGGCGCCGTAGCTAGTGAAATTACTAGGCAAATGAGACTTAACATCTTATGTCTCAAGGTGACTGCAGTGTAATGGGCAGGGCGTAATACTATCAGCTGAACGTCATGCTCGTCTCGTCCCTTATTTTCATACAAAAAAACATCAAATGTATTCGGTTACTTACCCATGTTTCCTTATCAGTTTTTCAATTATTGTAGAATAGCAAGCACAGGACAACGAGTACATAGCCATTCCCCAACAACCAAAGCGGACTCCTGATTCGTAGTTTATTCTTTTTTCGCTACCAATTGGCGCCTGAAAATATTTTAGAGCAATGTATTCGATATATGTATTTGCTAGTTATTTCTTCTGCAATCTTATATATATATATATATATAAATAACGGTCTACACGCATATAGGGACATATGATTCGCAGTCTGATAGCGGAACGGCAAAAGTGCGCTTAAAGAGTAAGCACACTTTTCTCCTTCGTCGTGTGTCCACTATCACTGTCCGAATCAAATCTGAACTGAATAAATGTTTTACATTGCTGCTTATTGACCAAGAGTATTTTAAACAACTGGAGTAAATGCAGCAACGTAGCTACAGCAGTCGAAGCTTACTATGGTGTAATTTGTGGCATGTTCCATATTTCGGCTGTGTTTTTATACAACGTGATTTGTCGAAATATATATAGAACGTCATTGATCTATATCTTAATAAAAAGTGGCATTGAATATTATGTTATTTTCAACAATTAATGTTTTTAAGTATGTCCGGGAAAAACGCAGAAACAATTGTTAAAATTTATTTGTAAATGAAATTATAATAAATAAATAAATTTGATCACTATATTTATATGAATTTAAAATTTTATTACGGGGAAGTGTACCAAGAATACTAGCAACATTTCCGCGTTGGATAGCTAGTATGATCCGTTGACCGAAATAGCTACCAGCGCACGGGTTTCCTTTTTCACGGTGTGTGCAAAAGCCTATTGAGGCGCTTACATAATACTTTGAATATATTTCATATATCTTTTCAAATAAATATAAGTATATATCTTTTTAAATTGAATTAAATATCAAAAATTTATTAAGGACTTATACATTTAAATCTGTATTTACATTTATTCTTTTAAAATTGAATTTTAGGAACTAAACTCCATTCCGGCAAAATGTCAACAGTAATGACGTCAAACCTTTTAAAAACAATACAGAGGTTCTTTCCTCGTCATATATGTTCACTGTCTAAAACAACTTGTTTTTCACGTTTTCTGCTTATTTTTTACCTTTTACAACTAATTAAATTCCTACATTGCATAGGAATTTTTTATGAGTTAAAAAGTTTATTTATGGAATAAGCTATAACTACTTACAGCTGGGTCACCTCCAAAGACAGATTCTCCCACGAAATCCGTGAAGTACAAAGAGTAGCAGACGTGAGCCATCCAACAGAACAGGTTTGTCAGACAAACGATACGGAGAGAGTTGGGCATCACCACGATAGACCTCAGGTAGTGTCCCAAAGTGAGAGGCTGCCCATGGCCAACTTCTGGCATTGGTAATCCATTTGGCTGTGACTGCAACTCCTGCAATAGAAAGTCGTTTAGGTATTCTGTTATGTGACACTTCAAAATATGTGAGACCGTTTTTTATATCATATGTTACCAGCCAAACCCGATTTAAGGACAAACTGGTCTTCCCTAGACCAAATCACTTCATCCCTTAGGCGATAGGATAAACCGGTACAGACTAGGTCAAACAAGTTTCTTATATCAGTCTATGGGCAACTAGTTGAGCTTATCATGAATAAATACCTAGTGATAAACTGGTTAGCCTTGTCGATATTAGTTCTGCCTCGACGAAATTAAGTGATACGCCCTACCACTCAGAATTCTTAAAAAATCCGATATTCTGAGAGACGCGACATCGCAATCTCATTCGTCACTCTGAGACAAGGTGTCAAGTCTCATTAGCCCATTAATATCTCTATGGCGCCCTTTTTTACGAACCCTCAATGGTTTCCTTTCTGCAAACTTAAAGGCCACTTAGAAAAAATAGGACTCAGTGAACCCAGACTATGTATATTTTGCCAAAAAGAATACGAAGACCCTAAGCTCATCCTTCTGGAGTGTGAGTCCATCGCCACAGTGAGGGCGGCCACAAAACCCTGAAACTCCAGGCAGAGGTAGGTCCCCGCTTGTGTCCTGCAGATACTCCGCCTCTTAAAGGTCATGAGGATGTGATCTAGTTACAATTAAGAACTCCGATGCAAGGGAATAATTTCTCTAAACGTTTGCCCAACTACCTTATGAAATCAAATCAAATCAAAATCTATTGAAACAGGTACATATATACCTCTTGTTCCAAAGCACCATACCCCGCTGTATCCTTTCTGAACCCATCAGTCTCCTCCTGTCCCTCATCAACCATCTGCACTGGCTGTTCTGTGCTCTTTCTGAACTCTTCGTACTGATGCAGTTCATACAGAGGAATTTCTTTGAAACTGGTAATCGTCGCTGACACACAGACAATAAATATTATTGTGATGAGGGAGAACACTGCTCTTACGTGGCCGCCAAAGAAATCACCTGAAAAGTTATTCAATTTAACCCCCCTTTTTTGTGATAGGAAAAATGTATCAAAAAAATTATAATAAGGTCCCAGCCACTGTTCTGCCAGCCATTCATTATCTTTATTTAAATATTACAAACTATAACGGTTTCATTTAAAAAATGGCTTTATTGTGAGGCTTCTGACTTCATTGCAAAATAAATAGTAAGCCGATTACTACTCGGAGACTTTTGAATCAGTTTTGAAAAAATCCATGTTTGATAAAGAAAAACTATTTGTCGTATCACCGTTCTTCGACAACACTCCCCTTAATGCCTCGCCTAGTATCTGAATACTGGAAATTAGTGATTGCCAATTTACATTTACATTTACACAGTATTGCTCTCATCGCTGGTCAGGTGCACCCTCGTATCATCTTGGATCTATTTGACCGCATGCAACGCGCTGTTTTGACTGTCGCGATCTAGTTCTCTGTGAACGACGAGGTCACTTGGGGTTGCGTAGAGACGTCGCTTTATTGTGTGTCTTCTACCATATTTATCACGCGGAGTGTCCCGAAGAGCTGTTTGACCTGATTTCTGCCGCCGACTTCCAACTAAGCACGATAGGCCACAAATTAGGATATCAACCCCACCATCTGGATGTGTAGTGTTCCTGTACAATACGATTTTCTAGGAAAGGAGATCTTTTTTCAACGTAAAACTTAAGTATGGAATGAGCTTCTTTAGGTGGTATTTCAAATGTTACCTCAAAAATCGTACACTCTTCTGAAAAGCCAAAAGGAGGTTGTAGGTGGTGATCAATTTAAAATGTTGTAGCAAGAATATTTTCTTTACTTATATTATATGAGAGTGGACAAACGGATAAGAGGCTCAGGTGGTAGGGAGTGGTAAGGCAATCACCCGTGGACATCTAAAACACCACGGGACCAGTGATTCGTTGCCGCTCTTAAAGTTAGAAGTATGCTCTAAGCTTAAAGATCCCTAAGCTGATTGTATTCGGGAAAACTGCTGCTGGCAATTAATTCCACAAAGTGATATTGGGCTGTGCGAGGCAATAAGTTTCTCGCATAGCGGGTGTTTGTAGAATGTCAAACGTCAATATGATACGGTTAGACTTTCGCATTTTGACGTCACGTCCGGTGGAATTCCACTGCTGCTATCAATCTGAGCAACTTCTTACTGACACAATTTTACATTTTATATTATATGTATTTGATTTTTTCATGGTAAGAGAAAAGAACCACATTCTCCTGATATATCCTATAAGTTTATCGCACAGCGGGCGTTTGTAGAATGCCAGACGTCAAAATTATGCGGTTAGACTTTCGCATTTTGACGTCATATCCGGTGGTGGAATTCGGCTGCTGTTATCAATCTGAACAACTTCTTACTTACCGAGTTTTAAATTTTATATTATTTATATTTGATTTTTTCTTATTTAGACAAAAGAGGATACGTCGCGAAGTCCACATTCTCCTGGAAGACCAGCGGAACCACTATCTATCCCCATGGTTTGATTGTGCGTAGAAGAAATTTCTTTGGAAACCGCAGCGGAAGATCGCCACATATCCAGATGGTGAGGTTGATATCCTAGTTTGTAGCGTGTCTAGGCTAGAAAACTTTTCATTGAAGGTTTCAATAAGTTGGCGGAGTTTGTTCGATGATCTCATCGTCTTGTTTACTCGCACTCATCGATTACGCGTTGTTTGGAAAGAGACAGGTGATTCAGTACTGTACGAAACAGATACCGTACAATTCATGATGATAGAACGAAGATGTACTATTTTGTTTCACGGTTTTAAAGGATCAGCGTGTTTTAAACCATTTTTTTATTTATTAAAGTGATCGCTCTCACTTTTGGGATTAATTTACACAAATTAATATTTTAAAAACAAAGTTTATGAACGATATGGGACTCGAACCCGTGACCTCTCGCGTTCCGTGCGAGCGCTCTTTCACTGAGCCAACCGTTCGAGTGACGTTAAGTTCATAAATCTTAATAATATGTCTTTGTTCAACTCTCAGGTTGTGGTTTCATCTACAGGATCTACTTTCAGTTGATGGCCTCCTCAACCTCAATAGTAGCATAAATAGAAATTAACTTTACAGGTAACTCTTTCAAATCGAATCAACTTGTTAATTTTATACCATCTCCCTCACTTCTGGGATTAAATATATAAATTTCACTTGTACCAAAATTTATGGACAATGCAGGTTTGCATGTGGTGTAGGTTTGGAAGTACAGAGATCACTTAAAAATTAAATATTGTTTAAATATTCATCCTGTTTTGTTTCACGAGAAGTAGGACTACCAATGAGAGGATATTTGTCGATGCGCAGAGGAGCATTGTAGTTTCATGTCGTAAAACATGACTGATATGCCACTTTTCTTCTTTCTTTTCATTTGACGATTTCTGCCGACGTGCTGGAGTACTTCGATACTCTAAGCATTCTGGGTCCAGCTGATGTCTAGCAGACTCCGGTGGCATCCCATCTCGAAAGCCCTTATAAACTTTTGTGTGATCGGCGTGAACGGCCAGACATATCAATAGAATATCCATTCTCTGAGCTTAAAAGATAACTTTATAGATATTTTTCCGTAAAAATTTCTAACATTGCTTAAACATAGTAAAATAAGGGTCATTCTAAGTAGGGTAGTAGGTTACCTAAGCTTGTATTATCCCAGTTGATTCCACCAAGCGCGTATCCCATGAAACCTCCCAAGCCTGCCATAATAGTAAACGTACTGAGCCCTCTAGCGTGATCCTCTGCAATTAAAATACAAATAACCACTTAAAGGTTTTAATGGAAAGGTTATCTTTACTTAGTAGACCTAATCAAGAACAAGACATATTTGGTAACTTTATAATATATACAGAGTTCATTGATGAAGGGCAACTTTAATGGAGCATGATATATAAAATTAAATCTGTGATAAAACAGATTGTGGTTGTATCTCATTTAATAGTGCTTGTATACGATGAAAACAGGTACAGAATCACCTACAATGTGTTGACAAGATATCAGTTCGCACTTGAGAAATACTCATAAACATAGTTATTTTGTTGACAGCTATTGTATTTATAGGGAACCAGAAATAATTTCGGAAATTATAGAAAATTTGTGAATTGATTGGCACTTGTCAAAAAAAACTAAGCACATTTCATGTACCATTATTTGGAAGACTTAGAGATATTAAAATTTCTACATTTATCTAAGCTGTATACTGGCCTTTACCCTCGTTGGATTTAATGAAATAGATATAGCAAATGTGGTAGGCAGACGTGATCTCTGACCATCATGTAATTTTATATGTATTGAATAAAAAATAATAACTAAAATAATCATTAGACAAATGATATCAAATACTGACAAAACACTACCAGATAACATAAGGAAACTAGCGACTCAAAAACTCTGAATTAGGTAATTGTTTGACTGACAAAATTGAAATACAAAGCTATTTTACAACAAAACTTATCTAAACCAATAAAGCGGGAAATTCCAATGTAAATAACGCCGAGATAAATCAATCACGGTCAAGTTGTTTTTGGGCTGAAATTAGAATACAGTCACATGCGAACACGTCACGATAAAATATATAATTATAAATGGCCATATCTAACAAATGGGGTTAAGGATACGTTGTTTATACATTTGAGTATAATGAAAGATAATAAGGCATTCTCTTTAAAGTAGTCACATGAAAGGATCTGTTTATTTCAGTTATATAATAATGTTAGTACAGTCCACTTTTTAGTGAACTGTTCCAAATTTAAGGATTTGCCCTGTTCTTCCCCGGGGCATAAAAAGATTTTAAAGGGAAGTCCCAGGCTATATTGTGTCGAAAGAGGTGACTTAGGGCATTTACCAGTGGGAGGCTTCTTTGCAAAGGATGCCGTCTAGAATCCAGATTATGGACCACAACGGCGCCTTTTTCTGCCGTGAAGCAGTATTGTGTAAGCATTATTGTGCTTAGGTCTGAAAATTCTGGGCAAATGAGACTTAACATCTTATGCCTCAAGATGACGAGCGCAATTGTAGTGCCACTCAGAATATTTGGGATTTGCCCTGTTCTTCCCCGGGGCATAAAATGATTTCACAGGGAAGTCCCAGGCTATATTGTGTCGAAAGAGGTGACTTAGGGCATTTACCAGTGAGAGGCTTCTTTGCAAAGGATGCCGTCTAGAATCCAGATTATGGACCACAGCGGCGCCTTTTTCTGCCGTGAAGCAGTATTGTGTAAGCATTATTGTGCTTCGTTCTGAAAATTCTGGGCAAATGGGACTTAACATCTTATGCCTCAAGGTGACGAGCGCAATTGTAGTGCCACTCAGAATATTAGGGAAATGCCCTGTTCTTCCCCGGTGCATAAAAAGATTTCCCAGGGAAGTCCCAGGCCATATTGTATCGAAAGAGGTGACTTAGGGCATTTACCACGGCTTCTTTGCAAAGGATGCCGTCTAGAATCCAGATTATGGACCACAACGGCGCTTTTTTCTGCCTTGAAGCAGTATTGTGTAAGCAAATTCTGGGCAAATGGCACTTAACATCTTATGCCCCAAGATGACGAGCGCAATTGCAGTGCCACTCAGAATATTTGGGTTTTTCAGGAATACTGAGCGACACTGCATTGTAATATAAAGGGCGTATCAATTACGATCAGCTGGACGTCCTACTCGTCTTGTCCCTTATTGTCATAAAAAAATATGCCCCTTCACCGTCAGATAAATCCTAACACATTTGATGAGGTAGATTAGCCGTAGACCAAATAGACAGACATAATATAATACTCGTCAATATAGAAAATGATCTAAAATGGGAGCATCTACATAATTATTAAAGTACTTAAGCGACGCAATATCAGTTTATGATTTCTGTTCATTCGGCTGATTCTTATTTAAAAAATTACTTGCTTCTACCCGCAACTTCATCCGCGTTGAATAGTTACTTTGGGCATTTTTTTTTATCTTTTAAGATACTTTACAAATAATACACACACAAAATTCTCTTTCCGATGCTGGCAGCGCAGCGCTCTGCATATACAGCGCATATATATATCTCGCATATATATATACATATATA
>CATIXQ010000019.1:3887405-3902511 GCA_949711755.1 Leptidea juvernica
AACAAACAAACAAACAAACAAACAAACAAACAAACAAACAAACAAACAAACAAACAAACAAACAAACAAAGAGCACAGTGAGGTTTTCAAGACACTTTATTCCACGTTCAACCAAATTGCGGAACATATTACCTTGCTGGTTGCCAGAAAGTGTTGAGCCATTTATAGCTGTTGATGATAAAATATATTTTTTTTTTTGGAAGAGAGGACAAACGAGCGTAAGGGTCATCTGATGTTAAGTGATCATCGCCGCCCACATTCTCTCGCAACACCAGAGTAATCACAGGAGCGTCGCCGGCCTTTAAGGAAGGTGTACCTACGCACTTTTTTTTGAAGGTATCCATGTCGTATCGTCCCGGAAACACTGCACAAGGAAGACATTCCACGGACACACAACTTCATTGACGTGGAAGAAAGTTCCTTGAAAACCGCACTGTAGAGGAACGCCGCACATCCAGATGGTTGAGATGATATCTTAATTTGTGGCGTGTCGTGCGTAGGTGAAATTCGGTGGCATTAATCGGGCAAACAGCTTCGAAACACTCCCCGTGATAAATGCGGTAGAAGACACAATGCGACACAAGCGACGTCTCCATGCAACGCCAAGTTATCTAGCTGTTCACAGCGCACTGGATCGGTGACAACTGGAGCAGCTATGCGTTGCACGGTCAAAAGTTCAAATAAAACTATAAAATATCTATATTGATCACGGATGTATACTAAATATTTTCAATAAGAGCGAGAACTTTATCACCGATACACGGGGAGTTCTAATATCCTAAGCACAGGGAAACTTAGGTAAGCCATGTACTTGTGGGTTGTTGTCGTAATGTAGACTACCTACCAACTTTCCAGCATTAAATTCAATAAAACAACTATTTAGTGTAATAAGGCACCAGCCTTTATGTCTGTTTCACATAAACCTACAGTCTACATAAGCCCAGTTAACTGAAGAAGTCATAGCAATATCAACTTCGTGCCTACTTCTCTAGAAGCACTTTGAAAACGTACGTATATAGGCTAAATCTTAAAAAATAATCCCTAGTGGTTTTGCTATATTATGTAGAATAGAATAGAAATAAACTTATTTATCATAGGGAGTAACAATAACATAACACATTGCAACAACACATGGTAAACGTCATGAAACTACATTAGTTATTAAAGGGATTTTGTTGCAGGGGTAATAATGCTATAAAAAATACGGGTTGCACTCCGACCGGTTGGAGTGCCGGCAAAATCACTTTTGCTAGAACATTAACGATGTGCATTTGAGATATTTTGGAATGGTTAGGGAATAATTTCGCACGAATTGCTTTATTTATCAGTATAAAAGTACTATTTATTACGTGGTTAAATACAATATTCATTTATTGTGCTATCGTACATTAAAAATTTAACACTTTAGAACTTTTACAATTATTTTACGTTTAAAAGTCTATCTCTCCGAAAAATCAAATTTCATCCATAATTTCAACGACTCTTTCCCCATCTTCATTAACAGCATTATCGTCGCCAAGCTCTTAAACTGATACAATAGGTTTATGGTAGCTGAAGTAAGACACAAAATAATAAAATTAAAATTAAACAAAATTATGCGTAACAAGCGTAAAAAAGAAATTAAAGTATAACTATCGCCTTAGTCTTCGCTCATGACAAAGCTTAAAAACTGTAAAAATATTTCACTTATAATAATACTTATATAAATATAAATCCTTCAATCATAACTTTAACGACTGTCTTACGAATTTTCAATCAGGCCACGTGTCCTGACGCGAGTTTAACATTTTATAGAAAAGTCCTCAACGCAGGTAAGGAAGTTTCACTTCAAAAAGGCTTCAATCACGAAGATTTTTATATACCGTAAGTGTGTGGGTTTCGACACTGAGGTAGTTATCGACAGTGATTTTCTTTTTCTATCAAAATGATAAGCATGATTTATACATGCATATTGACAACACTACATTACGTCCAAACAACATTAACAATGGTATTTTGACAACTGTCAATCGATTTTGAAGTGCTGCATACAAATGGCGGGGTTTTAAAAACCATCGGGCGTCGACTTCTCGAAAAATCGTGAATTACTAAGGAAATCGTTAAGGTGGTGAGTCTAGATTTTCGTTTGTTTCACATAAGCTTTGTTTGGTATAGAAGTGAGCTTTTATTTTTTAGATTGATAAGACATTGTGCGTACAATTAAACATATCATATAACATTGCAAGTTGTAGTTTTTTCTTTTTATGCTGGTGTTCATTACTGATACAATCATTTACATTTTTTCAGTAATCGACATCAATTTTTTTTGATTTAATATCGATCTTTTTAATAAAAACAATCATTAAAAGTCAGACAATGCTTTTTATGTGTTGTATTCTCGGTCAAACTAAGCAACTCCCTTAAAGTGTCGATAACTGCCACAACTACGGTACATTCTTGGTAGATGAAGTTTTTACTATCTATATATATATATATCTTTATATATAAAAATGAATTGCTGTTCGTTAGTCTCGCTAAAACTCGAGAACGGCTGGACCGATTTGGCTAATTTTGGTCTTGAATTATTTGTGGAAGCCCAGGGAAGGTTTGAATAAATATGAAAGTGTTCGGAATAAAATAAAACCCACAATTTTGTTTTTCCTTTAATGTGTCCCCCGTCGTCCGATATTTCTTTTGCATGGACATATTTTCTATGAGAGAATTTATTGACGCACGGTTAGACAGTTCTGCTGTAAAACAATTTCAATACAACAACAGGGAGCATATTTTACGAAATCATTCTTGATGTTATGATATTTTATTGACAAATTCATAAAAAACATTGTATTATTTATTATATACAGAACAACGTCTGTCGGGTCAACTAGTCTTAAATATATACCATTGTTTTTCTCGTCTTGTTACAACAGTACTTAATCCCGCGTGCGCCAATTAAACTATCACTCATTTGTTCTGGTTTGTTTAATATTATCAAGGAAAATCTCATCAAAATAATAAATCAAACATAACAAATTGGACACAAAACCACGTTTCAATTTAATCAGGTTATACACACATGTCTGAGCGAGTACAAATATTGTTTTACGGTTTTTTATCTTTACGAATGTTTGCTAGGAATTTATTTGGTAGCATTCTGGCGTTAAGAGTATATTGACTTGTATAATTATAAAATAAATAAAAGGACCAAGTAATAAAAATATTTTCGACATTTAATAGAGCAACGTGGATTAAAATACATTCATAAATACATACACACTCACGGCTTGTTCCCGTCGGGGTAGGCAGAGACAGTAGAATGCCATTTGCTTCTATCCTTACAAACCTCACGCGCTTCCTCTACATTCATTACTCTTTTCATACATGCTCGCCGGTTGCGGGTGCTTTGGACCTCTCCTTTTCTCAAAACGTCCCCAATTTGGTCGACGAATGTTCTACGACTTGCCCACACACACTTGCCTTATATATTTAATGCGTCATTCTTTCTTCACTCATTCGCTCCACGTGTCCAAACCATTTCAGCATTCCTTTTTCAGTCCTTGTCACAACATCCTCTTTCAAACCACAGCGTTCTCGTATTACCGCATTCGGAATTCTATCAGTCAGTCTTACCCAAAACATACTTCAATAGCACAAAAAATAGCACATAGCTAAATTGATTTGAAGGACGATAATAATTATGAATCTTAACGTTGAGTGACCTGAACTAGAGCAAGTTCCAGATATAATTATTTTACCTTATACTATAGCATATATGAGGAAAATTTATTTAGAACTGTCCTGTATTTTTTTGAATTGGAAAACTATAAGAAGGTATTTGTTTAAGGGGGATCTCCCAATACTTATTCGATTATAAATAATAATAATAATATTGTTTGCACAAGATTCCGTGAAATAAATATAATTTCAAATACAAAATTAGTAGTATTAAAGTTATTCGTCTTTCTGTTAAGTCCCCTCTTCACAGGATCGCATGCATGGATGTATGGAGTTGAAATGTTGTTTAAATTTGTAAATGAATTGAATTACTGTCAAATACTTGTCTAATTTATTTTGAAGCTGTGAAAATCTAGCTATGACGACCTGTTTTAAAAGTATTTATATAAAAGTCATGTCGAATTTTCGCGAAAGTCATAAAATTATATTTTTTCTACCAGTGTAAGAAAATCTCGACCTTATGAGTATGATATAACAAGGTGTTTCGTAAACAACTTGATTATTCTTTCTTTTCTGTTGTTTATTACTACACTATTCGAGATCATTAGAGTAAAATCCTTAGCGGTATTTATAGAGGGGCACATGATTGATTAATATTATTTTACTGACTGCCGGAACGTGTTTTAAATTATTTTAGGAACTATAATGGTATTTGTCTACATCTGTAGTTCTGACACGTAACAATATTTTAAAACTACGAGTAAATCAAAACATAGGACACTACCCATAGAGAGAGTGTATTTGGTAATTGTTGGTATAAAAGCAGAAACTGACTGACTGATGAGCTGAAATTGATACCCTCACTTCTCGGATTAATACAAAATTGTATGAACGATGCGGGGCTCGAACCCACGAACTCTGGCGTTCCTTGCCAGTGCTCTCCGAACTGAGCTAAACGTTCCCGGAACGGTTCGAGCCCCGCATCGTTCATAAAATTTTGTTTTCAAATATTATTTGTGTATTCCTTTAGTGGCATAGCCTCGTACGTACTAAGGAAGGATTTTTCAAAATTGAAACCCCCTATGGAGTGAATATAACATATTTATTTTGATAAATTCATAAGTTTGTTAAAGTGTGAAGTTTGAACGCAAGTCATTTGGTGCCTGTCATAATTTTGATAGCAAACTCTCTCTGCCATGTAATATTTGTGCCGTAGCTAGTGAAATTACTGGGCAAATGAGACTTAACATCTTATGTCTCAAGGTGATAAGCGCAGTTGTAGTGCTGCTCAGAATTTTTTGGGGTTATTCAAGAATCTGAGCGGCACTGCATTGTAATAGGCAGGGCATATCAATTACCATCAGCTGAACGTCCTGCTCGTCTCGTCCCTTATTTTCATAAAAAAAAATATTCCATATTATTTTTTCTTATAATATTATTAAACAGATCAGACCTTACTTTGAATGTGTATGAAACACTTTTCCGCTTTTTATACTATTTCACTTTTTCATACAAAAGGCAAAAATCTTTTACATCCCCGAATAATCTCCAATTTTGATGATTTTTAGAAATTGATTAATATAACAGACAACTACGCTTGTTCGTCATACATTTCTGAATTTCATAGAAGTATAGAAGTTGTAGGCAGCATAAATTACGATTTTACGGGTTAAATTGCCATTGTAAAATAAGATTTGTACATTGTAATGCAATTTAACAGAAACAGAATATTTTGAAAGAATCTAAAAAATATAAGCCTATATTATATTCTGCTCAAGCGATTCACATCAAAATTTTTTGAAAATAGTTTTCTTCCAAACTGCAAATTTCACCAAAAAATATACCGAAATCACTAATGGGTTGTATATCTCCCGTTCACACGTTTTAACTCATACTCTTTAGAATAATTATAAAAAAATATATAAAAGAGAATGCGACTGTGAAAATGTCAATATTAATTCCTATTTGTGTCTCTTCCAGCTACTATTGATCATCGTCATGAGGGATTACACTTATTGCATCCCCGGGGGCAACAGATTGTCTTCCAATCCCTATATAAATAACAGACTCATTCTTATTGCGTTTCCCTACTTTGTAACGATCAAATTGATTCTTTACTGGTAACATAAATCTCCAGTAATCAGTTACTTCCACTGTGCAATTGTAAGAAGAAGTCAAATTCCAAATTTGCTATTGAGTAAATCAAATATTTATTTTTTCACCTCTCCAGCATTAAAAGGGCGCTATTGCTACGTGAAAACTCGTAGCAAAAACGCTTTTTGCTGCGAGCATGAGGCAAAGTGATTTAAATTTCGAACCCCACGTGACCATACATCCGGGAATTACTCCGCGTTAAAAAAATAAACATTGCGATCCGGTGTGTTTCAAAACCGTTTTTATGAGAGTTTGATATTTATAATGAATATTGTTAAGTATTACCTTAATTGTTTCTCTTACCCTCTTTAACCCTTTTCTCGCTAGTCGAGGTGAAAAGTTGTATGTTTCCACTTCCTCAGTAGTCTATATTAGAACCACTCGCTACGCTCGTGATTCAATTCTACTTACTAATACGCCAATTCGTGATTTAAAGTCAGCACTCGCAGCAAAAAATAACTTTGCTGACTTGTTGAACAAATAACTATTATAATTACATATATAAAATTAAAACCAAACAAATAAATATAAAGTTACGGACATTTAAACTTTTGGTGTAGGCAAAACTAAAATGTGACGTCACATTTTATCATGGATATTTCTATCCAGTCAGAAATACTGTAATCTTTATAACTTTTTTGTTATTGAAGTGAAACTTCTTTAGAATCATTGTGATTTGAAATTCGATGAAACGAAAAAGCGAGACGATAGAGAAACAATCTAGTAAATGTTATAGCATTCAGCAGGCGAGAGAATGAGATAGAATACGTAACGTGAAAATTTTTAATTAATAATAAATTGTGTTTTGGTACCAGGCGATCATAGTTGAAGAAGAGATTGTCTTATATATGACGCGAGTTTACTTTAATATATTCTGATGGGACGACGTATTACATAGACACGAGGAGAACATAAATATGGTAGCGGTGATAGTCATGTATGTCATAGCGGTTGAAATCATGTGTGATCCTAGCAACATGTACCAGGGCTTCACATTATGCAGTTTAGAGGTTTAATATAAATTTTGCGTCGGATACAGCAATTCCGTTGATTGAGTTTTGAAAATGTGGAGCTTTCACACTAACAACAAGATCAAAAACAGTGATTGGCGCAGTATTTCAAAGCTATATGAAACATATTAGGACTAAAGTATTTACTTCATACTTTAGTTACCTTAAGCATATATGTAATCTTTACGAATAAAATGTAAAATGATAATCAAATTTTGTATCACTATGATCATTACTAAAACCTACAGTTATCCTCTTCCCGATATTTAACATTCGTCTGATTATCTTGAAGCCAAAATTATGAAGGACCCAAAGCCTCGGCAAGCAACGCTATTTTAGTGAGCATGACGAACCGTGATATATACAAAAATAATGCTCAGAAACCACTAAACGATTCTATATAATGCAATTACAGTAGATTTTATGTAAACAAAAAAAATACATGTTACATTCATAAGATCATACAATCTTAATATTATAAAGAATTATTATTGGTTGGACCAGGAGCATCTATTTTTCACACTTCTTTATCCTCTATGTATTAATTTAATCATAAAAAAAAAACATTTAACCCGCCTCTATTTACAATCCTGCTTTCAGCCTAACTTGTCTTTAGCGTGAATTTCATAAAATAGTTCCGTAACATGGAGTTATAAAAGGCTTATGTATAATCAAACTTATAAATAGTGAACATAATTTACTACGAACTGTAAATCATATGACAGTATTTACATGAAAGTAGTACTCAGTTTAGAAATGCTTAACAACGCAAATACAACAAGAATTGTTTCCGCACGATGAAACTCGACATGAAATCGTGACTGACTATAAAATAAAATCTTTTATTTGACACATTTTACTTGAGCTAATTAATATTTTATACATTATTTTACTAAGAAGCCTGTAATCTGCACTATAGAATACTTAAGGTTGTTTTCGTCATAACTTGTAACATTGTAGTTTAAATGATTATTACTTCCTTTATTTTCGTAAACAAGTTTGAGATTAGTGTATACCAAACTGTCAAATGAGAGCAGGTTTTCTAGTAAGGTATTACTGTAGATCTAACAAGTCGTTGTTGAGGTTTGGAATTAAAATATTGCTAACGGTAGGTATTTACCCCCTTATACATAATAGTCTGCTAACTTAAAGCATTGCTAATTCTCACTCTGTCTTATTCTATTGACCTAAGTCAGAATGAGAAAAAACACTCCTTAACGGCATAATGGTCCGCTAACTTAAAACTTTTAAGTTAGCGGAACATTATGAATAAGGAGGTTATTATCTAGCGTAAGGAAAATTTTTTATGAGTGGTTGTTCAATAAGAGTTTGATTATAAAATAACAAAACCAAATTAAATTAACTTTAACACTAGTGCTATATTTGTTAAGGTTTATAACGACTGTCTGTCTAATTGCAATGATATACACGCCCCTGAATGAGAGTAGGACTAAAGTAATGATTGTTTTAGTTATAAACGTCACTTTTATAACTGTTTAAGCCGTACACCGTATAAGCGCTAACAACCAGGCGATTCTGTACATTCCTTTAAATTAAAATGATAGTGAATCTTTTTTACTTCTAGTACGTAGGACTTATGGGTTTGAACAGATTTGATACGGGCATGTTTGTAAATATACTTGCCCGTCCTGGATATCTAAGGATGCCATAAGTCTGTTTGAATCCATAAGTCTTATTCGTTGAAGACTATATAACTTACTTTTCCATTTATTAACTTTTTTTTAGTTTGTCAAGTTAAAAAAATTGTTTTTATTTTATTTTAGTGTTAATGTACTTAGATTATAATGGAGCTGACATGTACAATACATATAAAAGCCCCTAAAAAAATAAAGAAAAAAAAAAGTATTTATACAATTACTGTAATATAAATGAAATTACTAGTGCAGGCTCAATTGCAAAATATACATATATTGTGAATGCCCGCACGACATGAAATAGTGTGCCCAAACAACCCTAAAATATATATATAATTATTATATATGAGAAAATGGTCCTATTTAGACCCGCCCAAGTTAGCCATTCATGGATTAAAGTCTTCACTGATGTTATGCCATACCATGCCTAGTATTTCAAGGATAAAAATTACGTAATAACTTAAAAATTCAGTAAATTTGCATTTACTTGTCAACAACATTTGGTATTTCATCATGCTTATCACAAATTTATCATTTTCAAGTTTATGTATCACTACTATCTTTGACAAACTGATAGTTATTATCATGGCTGTTTCTTGTTTCAGAATATTTTCCAAATAAAATGCTCCAATTATTATTAAGCTTGAAGGAGAAAACAGATTTCGACTATTACCAATTTACTTTTATGACAATAAGAGACGAGACTGGCAGGACGTTCAGCTGATGGTAATTGATAAGCCCTGCCCATTACAATGCATTACCGCTCAGGATTCTTGATAAACCTGATTCTGATCATAATTCTGAGCGGCACTACAATTGCGCTTGTCATCTTGAAACATGAGATGTTAAGTTTCATTTGCCCAGTAATTGCACTAGCTACATCGCTCTTCAGACCGAAACACAATAATGATTACACATAACTGTACTCAATTTAAAAAATGTAGTTTTTTCCGTGTTTTAATGAGAAACAGCTACAATAACATTAGAATACAAAGGTAAATTGCACCACTATATTATATAAGACAATAAGAGTTCAGATGGGACATTGGGTGATCTGGAAAGCAGAAGACCGAACACAATAATGATTACACATAACAGCAGTACTGTACACAGACTTAACATCTCTCAGAGTGAGTGCAAATGCAATACCGCTCTTAATTTCGGGTTCAATCGAGAATCCTGATAGGGCGTATATTTTACCATCACGTAGGGGGGCTTTTCCTATAGTCACTTTTTCTTATTTCTTCTTCTTCTTCGGCGTTACACTCTTGTCAGAATGGTCGTGGTCGTCACGTCGAGGTTAGTGGCCTGTTTCACAATGCGACGCCACTCGTCGCGAACTGCCGCTCTTCTCGTGCATTCATGCAGAGTACCGTCGACAGCTTGCCTCAATTGGTCCGTCCACATCATCGGGGACCTGCCTCGTGGTCTAGTGCCCTCGACTTTACCCTGCACTATTAAGCGTTCTATGGAGTCCCTGTGAAGTGAGAATGTGAGAATTTTCTTATTTAGGGTGGTCTAACCCATTAGGGGACATGGTAATGAAAACCTTATTTTAGTAATAATAATTGAATTAGTACGCAAACATAGTCGCTAACTATGGGCCGGATGAGAAAGCTCACGGTTGCAATGTAGAGGGCTATTCTCGGAGTTGCGAAATCGAATCAGGAGGAGATTTGTAGGAGAACCAGTCACCGACATAGCCCAAATGATTGCGATTAACTGAAGTGGTAATGGACAGGGCACATATTTCGACTGACAGATGGCCGTTGGGCCAGTAAAGTCATCAAATGGTGTCCTCCCAAAATATGGACCTATGATCTGGTAAAGATCGCTGGAATAGGTTGAATGAGGGCAGCGCAGGACCGATCGTCGTGGAGATATTTGGGCCTTTGTCCAGCAGTGGACCTCGTCCGGCTGATGAGATGATGATTAATTGGATTTTAAATACATGATAATGAGGATAAACTATTTATATATTCACGTATGTTTGATTAATATACTGGGTTCTGAGACATTTCAATTTGAACTTTCATAGATTACTCAGTCCAACATAAGAAGCAATTCGATAGAAGAAGTTAGCGGGGTCACTCGCCAAATTGTAAAACTGTTAAGTTATGGGTTCGTCATTGGCGTGAAAATGGTTCTGTACAAAATTGTGCAGATTTGGCGCAAATCAAAAAAAAAATATTGATAAAAACTAACGTTACACGAAATTATTAATTTAAATTTTATTTGTGACAGACACCTACTTTGCTTAATAATTTACTTAAATCCCAAAGACTACAGTAGATAACCCCACAAAGAACAACCTATAACAGACATAAGCTTATAATGCCTACTACTCGGCTAAGTCGAGTTAGTAAGTCTTATTTGGGGCGATGTATATGCTTTTACAAGATCCCAGAAAATGTCAAAACAAAAGTATTACGTTATTCAAAAGAATTGTTAAAGGGCGTTTGTGTGGTAAAGGTTACTATAACATAAATGACATTCTTAATGATACCACAGATTAGGAATGGAGCGACCACCCTCAGGCTATTAAATAATAAGTTTAATTGTACAATATTACTTTGTAAACATTTTTATTGATGAAAAAAATGTTTTGGAATGGGTGGTAGTTTTTTTTGACTTTCAATAAGTGATGTCACATCCTATTTTGAATAAAAATATTTGAATTTGAATTATATAGTTATCTCGTAGGGAATTTATTAATAATAATAAATGGGTAGTCTATTATGGGGAACCCAGTACATTCAAAATATACATTTAACTATAACGATTATTTATTTGGCATCATCGTGGACTAAGTACTTAAAGTAATGTTATTATTTGAATTATTTTATATAAATACTATTGACTCGTCTATATTTATTTAATTTATTAATAACTTCGCAGTCGCAGATGATAAATTCATCAGTCTTATCACCAGCAAACAGCTTCCTAAAGAACAATAGCATCGATCAAATATTGACGTAGGTATTATACTTCCTGTGAGTCTGTCTGTCTGTTTGTTTCGATAGATAATTGTATACGTATGTAGGTTACGGTGTATGTGAAAATAATCATAGAAATGAGATCAATGTCGACTCTTATCTGAATGTTGCTGTGTTTTGTTTTAAGTAAATTATTTGTGTCACAATTGTGGGAAATTTTGGCGTAGTTTTTTGAAGTGAAATCTTCTAACAGCATTTGTTTGAGGAAAATCTTATATGACCGACACGTTCATGACTGGAACAAGTGATACTTACTACTCGGTTGGGTCGAGTTAGTAAGTCTTTTGTTGGGCGATGTATATGCTTCTACAATATGATCCCAGAAAATGTACAAAACAAATGTGTAACGAAATTTAAAAGAATTGTTAAAAAACGTTTGTGTGGGAAAGGTTACTACAGCATAAACGATTTTCTTAATGACACCACGGACTGGGAATAAAGAGAACACCCTCAGGCTCTTTAATTATAAATGTTTATTGTACGATATCACATTGTAATCAATATTTTATATTTAAAAAAAAGCCAACTGAGTTTCTTGCGCCCATTCTTCTCAGGTCTGAGGCAGCCTCTTTTGAATGGGTGGAAGTTTTTGACGCTCAATCAGTGATTTTGAATCCTATTTTGAATAAAAATATTTGAATTTGAATTTGATAAGTATATAATGAAAAAAATAAATATTGTTAGACACTTTTTGAATGGGTGGAATCTAGTGAGTTCGCGTCACCGAAATGCTTATAGCAGTATATCTGTAGCTATACAGCTGACGTATAGTACAACATTACTACTGTCTGTATGTCTTACAAGTGAAATTGAATGGATTTCGTGAAAAGTTCAAAGTGTTTATACTGTGCATTGTTGAAATGGTGTTTTTTTGTTTGATTAGTATAGATTTGATTAATATTGAATATAAGTTTTGAAAGGAAATTGAAATTAACAATTTTTTTTTACTAAAGAATGTGAAATTTCAAATTTTAATTGATCAAGAATATTTTTTTAATAATCAATAAAATCCTTTATTAATAAATAACCTTTCCTTACATTATCATATTAATATAAATAAAGTAATAACCTAAGCTTCTCTCAAGTTAAACAATTTCAATATTTAATAGTTAAACTTAGATAAGTGTAAGTTATCACTACTGTCGGGCGTCCCGAGACGCATACGTCTTTTTCTTTGTTAAGATTGTAATTGTTTTTATTTTAATTTAGTTGAATGTAGTATGAAGTAATACGTATCAGTCAAGGACTGTACATTTGCACAAAATGCACCCTCGTAAGCCATATATATATATAGTCTTGTGGTTAGTGACCCTGCCTACTGAGATAGAGGTCCCAGTTTCAATAATACCTGCAAACATTTATATGATGAATGTGGATTTTTTTTCGAATCATGGATGTTTATTCGTATTTGTATGTTTAAGTATGTAATATCTGGACGACCGAGCCTTGGTCGAATTTTTTTGAAAAAAAAACTAATAGGACATCTGGATTCGAAGCGGGGTCTTCTGCTTTCCGGGTCACCCAATGTCCCATCTGAACTATTATAGTCTTGTATATAGTGGCGAAATTTACCCTTGTAGGTATTCTAATGTTATTGTAGCTGTTTCTCATTAAAACACGGATAAAACTACATTTTTTAAATTGAAACCTAGCTACATAGATTTCTCGCCACCGAAACTACCTGTATACTAAATTTCATTAAAATCGTTAGAGCCGATTCCGAGATTCAGAATATACGCAAGAATTGCTCGTTTAAAGATATAAGATTTCGTATTGAATATATCGTTGCTGACCCATAACATACGCCTAGTTTAGGGCAAGATAATTTGCGTTAAAGTGTAATAGTTGTTAACTTTAATTGATAAACATTATCCCCCTTATTCATAATAGTCTGCTAACTTAAAGCACTGCTAATTCTCACTCTGTCTTCTTCTATTGACCTAAGTCAGAATGAGAAAAAACACTCCTAAGCGGCTGTTTAAAGTTAGAGGACCATTATGAATAAGGTGGTATATTATTAATGGCATATAGTACGATTACGCAATACATTTGTGAATCCATTATCTCTGAAAGACCAAACAGTTTCATGATTTCCTATGCAATATACTAACAAATACCCTTGAGATACCAAACAAAATAATTGAAATATACTCGCGTAAGGTTTTTGAAGTTGTGTAAGCGATACGTTTAATAAGATTACCTCGCTATGGCTTCATTAGATGGGACATCGTTCGCGGGGATAAACTTGACACAATATAATGTCGATTTTAAGGTCGATAGCTACTTGACTATAATTTAATATTAAGTAATCGATTATGCTATCTATTGTATCTAACCATTTTTTTTATGATAATAAGGGAGGAGACGAGCAGGACATTCAGATGATGGTAATTAATACGCCCTGCCTATTACAATGCAGTGACGATGACGATTTTTGAAAAACCGAAAATTCTGAGCGGCATTACATTTGCGCTCGTTACCTTGAGACATAAGATGTTAAGTCTCATTGATCCAGTAATTTCACTAGCTTCGACGCCCTTCAGTGCTAAATATAGACATGTTTACACATTATTGCTTCACGGCAGAAATAGGCGCCGTTGTGGTATCCATAATCTAGCTGGCATCCTGTGCAAAGGAGCCTCCTGAAAATAAGTCTAAAATAAATCTAACTCCATGTTTCGACTATGAGCTTCTTTTGTCATTATTAGAATGAAGAAAATCAGGTTTTAATGTTAATTATGAAAATCTTTTCATGATTGTTTTTATGTTATAACACAACTACAAATAATCAATAAAATATTACTATTTTAAACGATAATTATTGGAGTTGACTCCGCTGAGTTTCATGAAATGACTTGGACACATGTTTTTCCTCTACACGAGGCATCTACACTGGCTAAGAGCTGGAACGAGAAAGAGAAAATAAAAACCTCACTCTGAACAAGGTTATCACACTTTATTTTTATATTATATATATATACATACATATATTTTGTTTTTGTTTCGATTCATCATCAGCCGGAAGACGTCAACTGCTGGACAAAGGCCTCCCCCAAAGATTTCCACGACAATTGGTTATGCGCTGCCCTCATCAATCCGCGATCTTGACTAGATCGTCGGTCTTTCTTGTGGGGGGCCTACTAACACTGCGTCTTCCGGTACGTGGTCGCCATTCGAGGACTTTACTGCCCCAACGGCCTTGTGTCCGTCGAACTATGTGCCCTACCCACTGCTACTTCAGTTTTGCAATCATTTGGGCTATGTCAGTAACTTTGGTTACGGATCTCCTCATTTCTGATTCGATCTTGTAGGGAAATCAGCCCTCTCCATTGCTTACTGAGCGACCATAAGCTTTCACGTAAAGCCCATAGTTAACGACCACGTCTGCGTACCGTAAGTCATCACTGGCAACACACACTGGTTGAAAACCTTCGTCTTCAGACACTGTGGTATTTTGGAGACGACAAAATTTTACAGAGCCCCCCGAATGCTTATTATACTAATATTAATGTTATTTGTTTCTCTTACATCGTGGTTTAATAAGACCACAAATTTGCTATTAATTTTATACAAAAATATTTAATCCAAATCAAATGTTTTAAGTTTTATTTAGTGTTAATTCCGACTATATTTCTCT